>OX326965.1:21245083-21845083 GCA_946800305.1 Medicago arabica | reverse complement strand
GTTTTGAATGTTGTAATTGTTTATGTGCTCTAACCGATTTTCAAAAAGGTAGTTATAAACAAATCGAAACGAGAAGAGTGGAATACAATGTTGGGAGACTAAGGCGAAGTATTGGTTATGTGGGTCATCCAATAGAGCAGTGGCTAAGAGACGGCGAGCAGCGGCTATAAGTGTCGGAGAGGCGCGTTGGGTTATTTTGGAAGGGATGAAGTTGCTTTTATGGAAGACGCCTCCGGGTGAGACGACGGAGGAAGCGGGGTCTGCGTGGATGTAGATGTTGAAGAGGTGGTTGTTTCCGGAAAAGAATATTTCCCATAAAGGAGCAAAGGTGAGGTTGGTATTTGTAAGAAAGAGGAAGGCGATTTTAGGTTTAGGGTTCTTCAGGGTAAATAAGTGGGGTGTTGTCTTCGTGGCACGGCGGAAGAGAGCAAGGTCCTCCACGTCGGGGTCGGGGTTGGAAAACGGGAAGTAAGATTGAGGTTGTATTTGTAGAGAGAAAAAGAAGAGAATGATTAAGAGAGCAAAGAACAAAACGATAAGAACGCGTAATTTCAACATGGGTTTCGATCTTATGTTTTTGGTTTTTCTTCTATAAGGGTTTACTGGGGCATTGAAAGGGTTTATTGGGGCTTTATAGCGTTTAGTGATTAGAAGATTTTACATAACAACTTGAAAAAGATTGAGTGTTCGGTTTCTGTTTATATATATTGTGGAGAATGAGTGGATCTCGTTGGGCTGATTTTTGGTAATTAGAATAAATTTTGGAGCAAATTTTTGATTGAAAATATTGTTTCCTAATTTTATTTACCTTAAGTCTCAAGCTATTGCCCGGAAACTAATGATGGCGCCAAAAATAGTAAGAATTGATATATATATATATATATATATATATATATATATATATATATTTTTTTTTTTTGGGAAATGATATTTTCTTTTTTGTTAAGGATTGATTCTTATTATTATACGTATTAATAATGGAACTATTTTTTTGGATAAACATGATATTTTTCATAAATATGAAGATATTATAGTATTTTTTAGGCTATATCCCCTAATCCTTTTTGTTTTACGTTTGTACCGATTAGTCTTTTACATTTATTTTATTGCAGTTTAGTCCTTTATCTTAGTAAAAGTTTGCATTGTTACCATTTTAACGTGTTAGTTACACAAGTGATGTGGCAGTTAATTTGTATCTTTTAACGTGGCAATTACACAAGTGATGAAGTTGTTCTATAAATAGAGTAGTTTATTTGAAGGGTCCTGTTAACGAGTGTATCCGGGGCACTCTTTAAGGATTCTAAAAGAAGAAATTATTTTATTAAAATGTTAAATATTTCGATTTCCGATGTATTGATTACACATATATTCATGATTAGTTATCATTTAAAGGTCTTAACTAGTGCCCCGGGGCACTGGTTAACATTTCCCTTATTCAATGAGAATGATGCTTCTTTTACAGGAGCGTATACAACTAACCAACTTATTAATTTAAGGAGTGACATAATGAAAAATAAACAACCATTAAAAATAGAATAATAATTAAAGAAAATAATATATATTTCAACACCCCACTCAAGTTGGTGCATATATATCAATCATGCCCAACGTGCTTATCAGATGCTTAAAACTTGTCTTTGCTAAGCTCTGGGTCAAAAGAAGGAACAAAAGGTAGACATAGTATTCTATAATCTATTTTCTATTTTATAAGTGACGATCGATTTCAATATGCTTTGTTTGATCATGTTAAATTGGATTATGGGCTATGCTTATTGTAGCTTTTTTGTCACAATATAATTTTAATGGAGGTTCTATTGTTACCTTTAGCACCTTTTGAAATCGAAGAATCCAGAGACCCTCGCAAATTCCTTGGGTTATTTCTCTAAACTCAGCCTCTAGACTCATTATAGCAACTACACCTTGCTTCTTACTTCCCCATATTACCAAGTTTCGCCACATGTAGGTACAATAAGTTGAAGTTTACTTTCTATCAATAATGGATCATGTCTAATCAACATAAGTAAAAATAGTCACATTATAATCACTGGTTTTTCCAAAGAATATACTTTTTCTAGGGAAAGCCTTCAAATATCTCAGAATTATATAGACGATGCCAAGGTGTTCTTTATAAGGGGTATGCATAAATTTACTTACAACACTAACGGGGAAAGAAATATCAGGTCGTGTATGTGCCAAGTAAATCAATTTCCCTACTAACCTTTGGTATCTTCCTTTCTCGACATATGTGTCTCCCTTTTCCCAAAGTTTTGAATTTGGGTCCATGGGAGTATCAGCAGGTCTACAAACACTCATACATGCATGTTTCTTGAAATATATCAAGAACATACTTTCATTGAGACACCACTATTCCTTTCTTTAAACTAGTTACTTCCATGCCAAGGAAGTACTTTACAGATTGATGACGGAGTATCATATGATATTTTTGGTTATGTTTTTAGTACTTTTATTTGAATTTGAAGACAAATAAGATCAGAGTTAAAGGGGTTGCACTACAAGAAAAACTGCAAATTGCGACACCTCATCCGCGACCCCTACCCTGCAACTGCCTCAAAGTGCATTTTTACGACAGTTGTTACGACTGTTAGGCTGAACCGTCGCAGGTTTTTTTGCTTAATTAATTAGAAGGCGCGTTGTATATTTTCATTCCCCGCTTTACCAAATTTTCGTTCCCCCCTTTCTCACTTTCACAAAACCCCAAATCTCCATTTCACTCTCAAATCTCCATCTTTCTACCAAAAAGGGAAAAAAAAATTCTCAAATCTCCATCTCACTCTCACTCGTTGCTAAATCAATCACACAAAACCTAACGTGAGATTCAACAATCAGTTCTCACTCAATCGGTTCTCACCCAAAACCCCCAATCAGTGCTCAATCAATAACAATCAGTGCGCTAAATCACTCAATTGCTCCAATCGGTGGTCAATCGGAACTCAAACGGTGCTCAAAAGGTGCTCACTCACTCTTTGTTCTCATTCTCAATCATTCACCACTCAATCTTCTGGATAATTTTTGTTTTTATTTTTTAAAGAATTCTTAGTTTTTTTTGTGTGTTGATTTTAGTGATTATTTTTGTTAATATGTTGATTATTTTTGTTTTTTAAGTGATTTTTAAGGCCATTGAAAATGTAATGATTCTTCTGTCATGATTAGGGTTCTGTTTGGCTTGTTCTCAGTGTTTATTTGGGAGATCCTTAGTATTACAGGAACTAACTTTCTGTACAACCTTGTTGCTTTAATGTTCTTGTTAAGTAATGTGCGACAATGGCTCCTGTTTTTGTGCTCCTGGTAGATGGGGTTTTGATGACAGGGTCTAAGCTTGTTGAGTTGTATAACTTTAGTGAGTTTTGGCTTCGAATGCGGATGCCTTTTGGTTGCTGAAATTTGATTTTCATATGAGTTGATGTTTCTTTATGGCTATAGAATGTTTTGGCTACGAGAGCATGCTCTTATTTGCTTTTGTTGGTGTGTTGTTAAAACATGATATATTAGCGGCGTCGTTGTCACTGATTAAGAGAGGGATTAGCATTCTTGTAAACATACATGTGTTATTTACTGCCACTTAAAAAGTAAATTGAACTCTGCAGCAAGCTAACTTACAACTTTAGTTTTTGGTAAAAGTCATGTGTTGTACTTTAACTTTATTTATACTTTAACTTAGTGTATGATATGTTTATACTTTATACTCAGTTCTCTTTGAATTATATCAGTCTTTTAATGATTAGTAACTCAGAGAGTTATTGTTCTAGTAAAAAATAAATCATAACAAAAATAATATTGAATAATTGTAAATCTCAATTTGTTAAAAAAATGCAGTTGCATATGTATCCTTTCCAATCATTGTTAACTGAATTCTTTTTGAGTGCATATGTATTCTTTTTAAGTTTATGTACGAGAACATATGATGAACATGCCAGACATTCTATTTATAAATCATGAGGTTTCAATTGGAAAAGAAAATAAAGAAGTAACCTGTGGGGATAAGAGATCACAAAAGAACTTACAAGATCTAACTAGTAGTACTCTTTGCATAAAAAAATAAAAAAATTTGACTGGTAGTAGGAACTTAAGATTGTAAATGATGAACATGCCATATGAAGTGGATAGAAGATTATAAATGTTAATAATGCTTTTTAGTTTGTGTTTATATATACCTCCAATGAATGTATGATTTTATCTGTTTTCTGTTTTTAACTTTGTAGCATTTAAAAGTGTCTTTTTACTCTATCAAAACAAAAGTTCTTAAGCAACTGATCACAATAGAAAATTGTTCCAGCGGAGCCATAGAATGGTCATATGAATATTTAAGATATCTAACAACTACCTCAGAAGTATAATTTTTGGGGGAGCATCTTCTAACTTGTATCTTAAAGTTCTTCAATCTCCATAAAATGTTTTTCAATCTCCATAAAATTCAGATGGCCCTAGGTTAGGTTCGCAAGAGAGTGTGTGTGTGTCTGCTATCTAATGCTATTGTTTACTTTATTTGAGGTGTTAATGTCACCAGATTCAAAGTCGTTGGTATTGTATGCCAGACTACCTAATGAGACTACCTAATGACATTGCAAACATCATTAACGTGGTTGATTTATTTGAGGCTGTTGAATATGAGTTATATGTCTGCTATTTTATATTTTATTGGTGTTATTTATCAACATGCTAACTCTACTAACAAAATTCTTACAACAGATTCACAACAGGTCTGATCTGTTACGTGCATATTGTGTCGCTTTGCCATCTGCTCTGTTTGTGCCTACTTCCTTTTGTGTCGCTCTCTGTTGTGCGCGCTATTGGTTTTTTTAAGTTTGCTGTTGTTTATGTAAGTATTTTTTCCCTCATGTTTTTTGATCTTTGATTGTTAAGTTTGCACAATTTTTCGATATGTTATTGCTAGAATTGTTATTCATTGTGTTGTAAAATGAGAATATAGATTATGTCTTATCGATTTGCTTCTGTTTGGTGCTTTTTGTGATGGTTGTATAAAATTGTTCTAAAATATAATGACACGTAGCTGTGATTTTCCAAACTACATACTGTAAACACACTGCTTCTAAGTACACTTCACTTTTTTAGTTGGTTGTGTGAATCACTTTTCATGAATATTTGTATTGTTTTGACATGTCTATGTTTAAGTGAATATAGTTGTCAATATGTCAACTTATTGAAATCCATATTTTATATTTAAAGCAATGGATAAGTCATGGATTATGAAGCCACAATTGTCGGCTGCATACGAGCAAGGGATAGTGGAATTTATTAATTTTGCCTTTAAAGACGTAGTGGAAAATGGTGAAGTAATATGCCCCTGTAGAGATTGCCGTTTCAAAAAACCGCAAAGTAGGAGTGTAATGTTAGACCACCTAAAGTGGTCACCATTTCCAAAGGGGTACACTGTTTGGCTGCATCATGGGGAGTCCTTAGGAGAAACTAGCAGTGTCTCAACTAGTACTATTCCAAATATAGGTCAAGACACGGTGGTTCTTGAAGATTCTATTCAAAACATGATCAATGATGCGTTTGGAGTTGATAGGGATCCGACAAATGAGGTACCCGTTGCATCAAATGTAGAGATTGATCGAGATGAAGATGTGATTCCAAGTGTAAGCGAAGAAAGGAATGAATCCAAAGAATTCTATGAATTAACTAGAGATGGAGAACAACCTTTGTATGAAGGGTGTACAAGATATTCAAGATTGTCTTTTTTGTTAAAGTTGTATCACATCAAGTGTTTGTGTGGGTTGAGTGATAAGTCATTGACAATGATTTTAGAGCTATTAAAGGATGCATTTGAATTTGCAAGTATTCCAAGTTCGTTCTATGAAGCAAAGAAAACAATTACAAAACTTGGTATGAATTATGTGAAGATACCTGCATGTCCCAACGACTGTATGCTTTATTGGGGTGAAGATGAAAAGAGGGAGACCTGTAAAATTTGTAACACTTCAAAATGGAAATCAGGGGAAAAGGATTGTGATGTCAATAATCGGAAAAAAGTTCCTGCAAAAGTTCTTCGTTATTTTCCTTTAAAACCTAGATTGAAAAGACTGTTTTTTCATCAAAGACTGCCGAGGATATGAGATGGCATGCAGTTGATACTAACAATGATGGAATGATGAGGCATCCTAGAGATTCTGAAGCTTGGAAACAATTTGACCTGAAACACACTTGGTTTGCATCAGATCCGCGAAACTTGCGTCTTGCATTAGCTAGTGATGGCTTTAATCCATTTGGTATAATGAGTTCAAATTATAGCATTTGGCCAGTTGTGCTCATCCCATACAACACTCCTCCATGGGTGTGCATGAAAGAAACATCTTTCATAATGTCGATGATAATTCCTGGTAAATCTTCGCCAGGAAATGACATCGATGTATACTTACAACCTCTAGTCAAGGAGTTGAAGGAGTTATGGACAACAGGTGTGGATACATATGATTCTTTTAAGAAAGAGGTGTTCACATTACACGCCACCTTAATGTGGACGATTAGTGACTTTCCGGGGTTAGGTATGCTTTCTGGTTGGAACACATACACCGGTTTTGCTTGTCCTTCGTGTAACACCGACACTAATCCATGCCGTCTTTCTAATAGCAGTAAATGGTGTTTTATGGGTCATCGTCGTTTCCTTGATCGGCGACACAGATTTAGATTGAACAAGGTTCGCTTTGATGGTGAGCAAGAAATGCGTAGTCCACCGGTAACATTATCTGGACATCAAGTTCTTCAACAGGTTGAAAACATTAAGGTCATTTTTGGTAAAAAACCAAAGAAAGCAGGGTTCGGAAAAAAAAAGGGCAAGAAACAACCTACAGAAGGTGACCCTTCAAACCCGAAAAAAAGGAAAAAAAGGACAGGCAAGAGGCAATCTACAAAAGATGACCCTCCAATCTGGAAGAAGAAAAGCATATTCTTTGAACTTCCATATTGGAAGGATAATCTTCTGCGTCATAATCTTGACCCGATGCACATCGAGAAAAATGTGTTGGATAATATCATATATACTTTGCTTAATGATAGTTCAAAGAGTAAAGACCATGTTGATGCTCGAAGAGACCTTGAAGTTATGGGCATAAGATCTGACCTTTGGTGCAACGAAAATGGAAAAATTTCTCCGGCAATTTTTACTTTGACTGGTAAAAGTAAGAGGGAATTTTTAACAATTTTAAAGAATATCACTGTGCCTGATGGTTATTCAAGCAACATTTCTAGATGCATTGACTTGGAAAATCTTAAGTTGAAAGGAATGTTGAAGAGTCATGATGGCCACATATTGATGGAACAACTTCTACCATTAGCCATTCGGACAACATTACCTACTGAAGTTTCAGCAGTATTGATCGAGTTATGCTCATTCTTTAGACAATTATGTTGTAAAGTGTTGAAAATTGAAGATTTGGAAAAAATGCAAAACCAAATTATCCTCACTTTATGCCACATGGAAATGATATTTCCTCCATCATTTTTCACTGTTATGGTTCACTTGGTTGTTCACCTTGTTGAAGAAGTTAAACTTGGAGGTCCCGTTCAATATAGATGGATGTATCCTGTCGAAAGGTAAAATTTGTCCAATTTCATTCCTTCAATGATTTAGTTGTTTATAAAGTTATTGAAAATAATATTATTGTGGTTCAATTTATAGGTACTTAGGAAAACTTAAGAAATATGTACGTAATAAAGCACAACCAGAAGGGTCTATTGCGGAAGGGTACATCATACATGAGATTCTTACATACGGTTCAAGGTATCTACAAAACATTGCGACTAAATGGAATCAACCGGGTCGTGTGGATGATGAGCCTATTAATGATGTACAAATTGACCCGCGTGTAGCCGAATTATTTCCTAGAGTTGGAAAACCTATTGGTGGATCTTCACATTACTCTCTTACACCGATTGAAAAGTTACAAGCTCATAGACATGTTTTAACAAACTGCCCTGTAGTTGAGGACTATCTAATGTAAGTAATTTTTACACATTAAAAAATTATTTTACTACTTTTCAAATTCTTACATGTAATATGAAATAACCATATAGGCAGTACAAAAGTATCACACGAAGTCAGCTAAGGAGTAGTGCAAGGACTACTTCTGAGGTAGACAAGAAGGTTCATAAAGAGTTTGCTAATTGGTTCCACAATCGTGTTAGTGTTCATAAACCCATTTAGGTTCAGAGTTTGCTTGTATGTGCTTTTAAGAATAAGAATGTGACTAACTGTATATTTTATGGTTTAGATTTGCAACAATCTTGACACCATTGATGGACCAAATAAAGATGTTCTCATTAGTCTTGCTCAAGGTCCTTTTGATAAAGTTAGAAGGTTCACTGCATACAATGTCAATGGATTCAAATTTCGAACAAAGGCGCGAGACGAGTTATTAAAAACACAAAACTGTGGAGTTTTTGGCATTTTTGGGACACGAAGTTATTCAAGCAATAGTGATGCCCAAATGAGATTTGGAGGGGTGCCTTACTATGGAAGATTAATAGACATCATTGAGCTTCGCTACGATGGATTCACAGTGCCAATGTTTAAATGTGAATGGGCTAATACCACAAACCCAAGAAGCATTAAAATAGATAAGTTGGGTTTTAAGTCTATAAACTTTACAAGATTAAAACATACTGGACAACATGAAGATGATGAGCCATTCATTAAAGCATTAGAAGCTCAAATGGTTTATTATGTGGATGATGAGAAGGAAGAAGGATGGAGTATACCTGTTCATTTGAAGCCAAGAGACTTGTATGACATGGGTGGAAATGATGAAATTATGGCCCCCATTGAGCCATACCCATCACAAAATTTAGAACAAATTTTCTCTAATGATACCACACATATACAATTAGCAAGACTGACTACAGATGATGATGATTGTTAAGAAGTCTAGTTGAACTTGATTGCTAAGAAGTCTATGTAGTTGTTGTAACCCCAATGTACTTGTGATTTTTATACAATTAATGCAATGAAGTGTAACTTTTGCTAGTTTTTTCTTATCCTACTCTACTAGTTTTTACTTGAGATTGTTATTTTTACATTTTACTTGTGATTGTTATTTTTACTTGTCTTTTTCCTCTTGTTGCTAGTTTTTTGATCCTACTTTGCTTAGCTATTTGCCTCGTTCTGACTTGTTTATCGTCAATTCTGCAGTGTAAAAACATGACACCATACGAGGAACAAAAGTTGAAAACAATGGCAGAAAATCAAAAAAGGATGGAGGATCTAGGTATTCCAATTATCTCTCAAGAACTTGCAAAATCCTATTCTGCCACTTCAAAAAAGGTTGGAGGCTCTAAATATTCCAATTCTCTCTCTTAAGATATATGTTCTTATTTTTATGTCATTTGGTAATTTGATAATTTGATGATGTAATTCTTTCACTGTTAACTTAATGTATTTGGAATTTTTTAGAGACAATTAAGCTTCTGAATTATGCCATTTTTTAGGTTGTGAAGAGAAAATCAAAGTTTGTACAACCCGGAGCTCTTGAGGCAGCCAATAAGAAGCGCCTCCGTTCACAAGGTTTACCACATGCAGCTTCACAGCCTACACATGTGCCACCTTCAACCCATGATCATGTTACAGATCCACCATCCACACATGAGACACCTCCATCGCCTACACATGTGACACATTCACCTACACATGATAGTCCCTCTCTTGGCTCTGGAGATGATGATGTAGATGATGATATGGATGATGATGTAGATGATGATGTAGATGAACAGCTGAACATTACTGATAAAAAGAAACCTAGATACTGGGAGGTTGAAGTTATAAGTATGTAATCTAGTGTTCCTATTTGTGGTGCTGTGTTTTTTCTCATGTACGTGTTGTTATTGATTGTTTTAAATGGTTAACTTATGCCACGTTTCACTTTCTTATTTGTTAGATGCGGCGGGTCATATTTCAAGGAGATGTTTAACAGTGGCAGATTTGCTTGAAGAATCTCCTAATGGAACCAAGATAATGACTCGATGGAATGATGTTCCTCAACCAGTGGGGAAATCTGCTAAATTGTTAGCAAATTATCTGGGCCAATTGGCAAGGCAATATACAGATTTCCCGATAATGTTTGAAAGCTGGGATGCAATTTCAATTGAAAAAAAAACTGAGTTTTATGTCAGCAAAGTAAAGGTATCATTGATATACATATATTTGAATATATATGATTTATTGTTTCTTGTGTTAACTAACAATTTGTTTTTTGTTTATGTTATAAGTCAAAGTTTGTTGTTGATGATGATGGAGACCAAAAAAAATATGTTATCTCTAGCCTTGGAAAGAAATGGAAGGATGGAAAATGTCAATTGTTTAAAAAATATTACAAATGGGAACTCACATTAGAGGAGAATCTAAAAAATCGTCCAAGTTTTATTCACCCAGATCCTTGGGCTGTTTTTGTCAATTATAGGAGGAAGCCAGAACAAGTGGTAAATAATGGCTTCATTTGTTTTTTTCTTAAGCTGTTAACTGATGCATGTATAAAATTTCTTGTTTCAATTAATGCAGGCGATTGCACAAAGAAATGCAAGAAATAGGAAAAAGCTAAAAATCCCTCATACACTAGGACAAACGTCGCTTGCGATCAAAAAAGATGAGTTGGTATGGTTCACTCAATCTGCTGGTTGATTATATATACAATTGAACAAGTAATTATTATATGTGCTTACTTGTAGGAATTGACATATGGTCGAAAATATAGTAGGGGAGATATGTATTCTGTTTCGCATAAACATGCCAATGGAAAATTTGTCAATGAAGAGGCAAGGGAAAAAGCTGTAAGTGACAATTTCGCATTAACATTGCAAGCTATATTCAACTTGATTTTCATTTACAACATATTAAACAACAAAGACCCATTTTGGTGTTGTATTCAAACAACCATGTATGCTTTGCTGCATTTATTTAGCTATTTCATGAACTCTTGTATATGCAGGAAAAATTGCAAGCTGAAATCCAAAACACTCAATGTGAGAATGAAGCATTTGTCAATGTGTTTGGAAAGGAACATGCTGGATATGTCCGTTCTATGGGGCTTGGGATAACACCATCTCGAATCTCTAGTCGCTCTACTAGATCAGCGTCATCTTCCATCGAGGCTAATGAGAAAATGTTGAAAATGCAAGCTGAGATTAATTCTCTTAAGGATAAGGCTTCACAAGTTGATACCTTGAAGGAGCAAGTTGCTTTCTTAATGCAAATGCAAATGCAAAATTCTCGAGACAAAGAGGTAACTTTTACAAAACTATTGTTACTAAATGAATCTTTTTAATGAAATTATTAAAAGCATCATTTTGGAAATCATTTTGGAAGGGTTTTTAATATTATAAGACCAACCCGACAACCATTGTAATCCCACCATGATTCCAAACATATGCTTATAATATTAAGAATCCATCTAAATATTACAATATCACCAGGAATGAAAGTATCCTTTGAAAAACATCATTTTGGCCTATTTCTTTGTCTGTTCTCTGTATTATTGTAGAGAATCATGTATTGCTGAATCATATTTATGACTCTTCTGCATAGTAATTTTTTTTGGGTATAATCTGCGAATTAATTTCTATTTGAAGCATTAACTGTAGTTTGTTTTTCCATAAGAAAATGAATTGTAAAATGTAACATAATGTTAGAGATCATGACCATTCTACGCAACCATTAAGCCGAATAATCTGACAATGTCAAGGTTACTTTCTATACGAAATTCAGATTCTGATCTTGAACTTATGAAGGCTTCTATACATTGTGCTGCGAGAAATGCTTGAATCATTTCAAATTTAAAGTGTGTCCGATATCTGACATTAACGCATGGTGTTACATTCAATCACTTTGATTTTAAATTTTTTATTAATGGTGTCTATAACTTATGTTTACGAGTCAATGCATTCATGTTTCATGTCAATGTGGTATCTTCTGACTTACGTGTGAGTGTTCTGTTTGGTGCCCTATGTGTGCTTCATGTGTTTTACTATTCACTGTCTTATTTATTTTTCTTCTTCTTTTCAGCCAACAAATTTAGGATCAGCAGGAGATGGTAGACATTCTTCTGAGTCTAGCTACCGCCTTGATGGTCATTGAAGCAACATCACTAGGGAATATTTAGATATTTTAAGGACTTCTCATTTTGGTACAGTTGTTTTGAATGTTAAATCACTAGTGTTTTGGTTTTTTGAATGTTTAAACTACGTACTTTATCGAATGTTCATCCACTAGTGTTTCGGTTTTTTTAATGTTTAAACTAGGTACATTATCTTTTGTTTTAGTTAAGTTGATGTATGGGTCAAACTTCTTACTCTTGAATTATGTATATTTTTGCATTCTAAGTTTTTAGTAATATATATTTTTTAGACTAACTTCATATTCTAGACAAAAAAATTTAAATCAGGCCATATCAATTTCAAAAATAAATAAATATTTGTGACATTTTAAAAAAAAAAAAAAGCATTTGCGACTGTTCAAACAGTCGCAGAATATTAAATTCAAAATTTTAAATCAGACATTTGCAACAGTTAGGAACTGTCGCAAGTTCTTTCAAAACCATGTACAAGTTCTTATTTTGCGACTTTTGGGAACTGTCGCAGTACCATTTGCGGCAGTCGGAGCGGCTGTTCTATGAAGGGTCGCAAATGACTGTTGCGACCCCAACATTAATGACTGTTATGGAACAGTCGCAAATGTACATTTGCGACCCTTCTAACAGTCGCAATCAGCAATTTTAAAAGTCGCAAAACGCGTTTTTTCTTGTAGTGTTGTCAATGGTTAGAGGAAAATATTGTATTGTTTTCACTCGAGTTGTTGTAATTTACTTTTATCCTAAGTCATGCAACTTCATTGGTGTTTTGAGTTTTTTGTAGTGAGGAATCACATAAATCAACAAACCAAGACATCACAACAAGGATCAAAGATATAAATATTGAATCCCAATGGTTATCAGAAGGTTTTTGAAGAAAATACATAGTAAAGAAAATTTATTTCAAGTTCCTAGAAGTTTCCAGACGGAAGAACGGTCGAAAACGGGATGAAAACGCAAGATATCGCACAACAAGGGATGCCTCCTGCGCATGGCCATGCACCATTTTTCGCATGAAGAAGTGCCACTTCCTCATGCGCCTCATGTGCCCATGTATCCTCCTGCACACGGCTCTGGGCAAAAATCACCCGTCGCTTGTTTTTTCTAGCAGACACGATGGAAAAAGCCTAGTTTTCTCCTCTTAAACCCTAAGTAACCACATACTAGAAATAGAGACCCTTGCACACATTTTTTTTTCATTCACAAAGCTAGTGGTTATTCAAGGCAATGGTCAAACGTCAGAGTTCCAAGGAAGAATCTCCATCCTCTTATTGTTCTCTCTAAGGTATGTTTCTCTATTGTTTTGCTATGGTGTATGTTATCATGGGCAAACTAAACCTCTTTGATTAAGGTTCTAAGATGAACCCATTATTATTTATTGGATTCAATTAGTAAAGTTTTTATTCAATTATGTTTTTCTTGTGTCCGATTTAAATTCGTACTTGTCTGTTCTTAATGCTTTTTTAATTAAGAAGCTGCATCTGTAATCTTGAAAATTGATCCGTAGATGAAAAATATGACTGAGAACTCGAAATTCTTTATCCATTGATAATACCAATTACTTATTTCATAATTATGTCAATGAAATTCATGTTCGAAATCTAAAGTTTTTTACTCTATTCTCTGGGAAAGGTCGCAGTATACCTAGGTTAACTCGGAACATACGTTATCGTAAGATGTTTTAATGGAGTTCTTAAATATTAGTTTCAGTAAACCATAAGTAGAAACCACATAGATGATTGTTTTCTAAGTTAATTCCAACAAAGACGAATGGGGTATTCAAGGATTCCCTAATCGCCGTTAATAATATGAATCACAAACCTAATCTCGCATTGGGCAGGGCAATTAAACCCTACAACTCTATTCAATTTCCTTTTAATTTTACTCTTTGAAATAAGTTTTATTAATTACTAAGTTGAACGACAATCCCTGTGGAGAACGATAAACTTACTACTTTATTACTTGTTACGATTTGTTCCAGTTGCCAATTTCGTCCATCACCTTCCCTATATAAGGAGCTGAAGACTTGATGAAATCAACAAGACTCTGAAGTTTTTACAAGCTCCCTTACTCTGCAAAATTCAAAAACGCATAAACACTTAAGAATTTATTACCAATTTAATATCTTAGAAATTCTAAAGTCTTAAAAATCTTACTTTATTTTGTAATTGGTTACACCTCTTATTGTATATCATGTGAAAACCAAACAATCTTTTATTTGATTAAGTTAGATTGTGTGAAGTACTTTTCAGTTGTTATTGAGCATTAAAAGTCTCTTGTTTGTGTGCTTGAATATTGGAAGTCTCTTGGTTGTGTGCTTCAGGATATATAATCTTTGTGATTATGTTGAAAATCCCTTGGAAGTGCAAGGGGATTAGACTACTCTCGGTTTGTGAGAGGAACCAGTATAATCTCTCTCTCTCTCTCTCTCTCTCTCTCTCTCTAATTAGTGAAACACTTAGAAAAATCCAACACAATTCCAACCCCCTCCCCCTTGTGTTTTTCTCACCTTCACCCCAATTTGTAATTTTCACTTTAATTTTTCTTTAGTTTAATAGTATTACATAACAACGGCATATTTTCCTCCATGCTGAAAAAATGTGTCTTATTGTTACTCATTATTTCCTTCCATTTCAATACTATCATCAAATTAAAAATAATAAAAATTATTATATTAATACTCATTGTCAAATACACCCATGAAATATGGTTAATTCAGCTGAGTAGGAGATTAATTCAATTCACGACCTAAATTGTAGTTAATTCAACAAATGAATTAACCACGACCTTTAGAGGTCTAAACAAACTAATATTGAAACTCTCAACCAAAAATATTAACACAAGACTTAAAAAAAATTAAATTAATAAATTTTTATAGATTTGAAGGGTTAAATCTAAGTTAAAAATTAAATAGATTTTCGGACCAGATCATGACATCTTCAAACCGTATCTTTTCCTTTGTTTCGGAATAAATCATGGGCCAGAGTGGGTTATGACATCACGGACTGTGTCATATATGTTTTTCCGAACCTTGGACTTGTGTAATTCCCGCTAATCCCCAATGAGGTCACCACTGTTCTTATTGAATGTTGGTAAGAGCTTGAATTTGACATACCACTTAGAAGAGATGGAGATCTTTGTGGTGGTTGGTTTCCGTACCCAATTGGAACGAAGGGGGTTGTGTATTTGCATGTGCTTTGATGCCCAAGTCAGTATATGAGTGGGAAATGAGGCCATTGTTAGAAGAAAGATACCTTGTGAGGTCTTAGAGTTAGCCCTATATAGGTCGAGGAGAGAGTGGTTGGACCTTCTTAGGCCTTTTACCTTGAGTTGATATTCTTAGTTATGATTTAGGCTGTTATGACTCAATATTATCATGTGGACATTTGTCTCCACTATTGAGCTAGTGACTTAGGGTGACCTGGTTTGGTGATTTAGGATAACCCAGTTCGGTAACTTATGGTGACCCGGTCCATCAATGGATGGGCTTTGGCCTATTCTGGAACAATAAATAAACAATGTTCTTCATGCTCTCCATAATCTTCATCTTCATCATCTTAAAATGCTTCATCATCATCTTGAAAACCTAAAAATTATCTTCATCTCATCACCGTCTTCAAATCCTGGAAATAAATTTCATCATCTTCATCTCATTATTATCTTCATCCTAGAAAATAATATCAAAACAAAACAAAATTATTGTTTTGTCTTCTCTCCATCATCTTCATCTTCATCATCTCTATTTAAAAAACCCATGAATTAAAAAGAAAATAAAACCCTAAAATAAAAAATAGTAAAATAAAATAAAATGCAACTTCATTATCTTCTCCACCATATTCCTCAACCTTAATCATCTTAAACCAAAACCACTTTAAATTCAAACATTTTGAAAACTCACATATTCCAATATCCAATCAAAGAAAAAAACAGCCTTCTTAAAATGATAAACGAAAAACACACACAACAATCCCAACTACATAAGGCATCATATATCCAAACGTGGTTCCCATCATTAGCAAATACAGTAATCAACACACGTCGCTTACAAGGTGTTCATGATGTTAAAGTTAGAGAGCGAAAGCTATGAGAGAGAGAGAGTATTTGTTACAGTTAAAGGAACTTCTTCAAATGATGAAGATGGTTTTGAAGAGTTTGTTTATTGTTTGGTGGTACGTTGTTTTGTGTTGTGTGGTGGAGTTTGTTTTTATATTTCCTTTCATTCATTGGATTTGAAAGTGAGAAAGGAGTTTTGAGGCGCCCTTAGCATCAGCAAGTGCATGAAGTATTCTACGGTACATAGGTTTTGACAACAATTAGATTGTAAAGTTTTACTTTATTTATTCTAAACCCGATTGCACCATAACCTTCTTATCACTCAAATGAATTGTTTCTTCATGATAATATGATGCACCTTCTACACCTCATCACCCCTCCTTTAACTAATTTTAATTTTTTTCAAATGCTCTCTATAATACCCCGATTTTATCTAGAATTATTTTAATTGTTATTTAAATATGTTTATGTGTGTTTATACATGTTTATTTGCCTTTGTGTGTGATTGTGTGGGGATTAGTGGATTTTTAGCCTAGAAATGTATTTGGGTCATTTTGGAGGCTAAGGGTATTTTGGTTATTTGGCTAGTGAGGGTAAATTAGTAATTTCATTAGAAATATTATTTTAGTGTTTTAGTGAGAATCGTTATATTTACTAAGTTACTAGTGAATTGGGTTAATTACTTACAGTTGGTAATTATTCGGTTTTAACGGTTTAAGTGAGTAATATCATTTGTGAATTAGTTAGCATAGATGTTGAGCCTATTATGACAATTAGAAACTTAATCTAATTGGATGGTGGTATATAAACATAATACTAAAGAGAAAATTAGGTCTTTACATTCATTCACTTCACAAAATATTTTGGGAGAGGTAGAGAGAGAAAGTGGATCTAGACTTGAAGAAGGGGAAAGAATAAGAGGCTAGAGAGAGCTTGGGGTTTGAAGAGCTAAGAGAAAAATTGATGCTTAAGCTAGTGGAATCAAGACCTAGAGATAAGGGGGATATATTACTTTATTCTAATAAGTTCTAATTTGAAAAAGTGATTATGGGCCATAAGTGATTAATTGATAATTATGATTTTGATGAATTTATATGTTGAATTTTGTGCTCATGCTTATGTGGTAAATTAGGGTATGCGAAATTATTCATAAACTTGTTGATTATGCTTAAACTTCATGATGAATATGTGTTAAAGTGATTATGTTGAACTTTTGGCTTAAAATGATGAAAATGAAGTTGTTGTTGTTGATTGTTGATGAAATCATGAGATTATGATTTGTATGTTGATTGGGTTATGTTGATGATGATGAATTATGCTATGGGTGTTGATAAGTTTAAGTTGTTGTAGTTGTTGTGATGAATTTGGATGAATCGAAATGTTGTTGTTGGAACTTGTGTCTCAAGTGAAAATTAATTCAATTGTTGCCTAAGCCTTTTGAGTGTTGTGAAAAGAGCTTATTTGATGTGTTTGAGCCTCGAGATAAGTTTTTAATCATTTTGGGTGAATGGGAGGATCAAAATACGCACTTTTGGGAGGAAATTGATGAGCAACTGTGGCCGAAACACATCAAAAAGCGCTTTTCACAGCGCTGGCGCTTGCACAGGGGCGCCAAGCTCCCAGTTATAGGGAGCCAATGCTGCAGTCCTCGTATGGTTCCTAGACGATCCTTAGTCGATGTTCTTTTGCTGTTTTTACCAATATTCTTGTTGGAACATAGTATGCTTGCACTTATTTTGGTTTTCTAAAATGATAAGAAACTTGAATTTGAGACGAACTTGTTTTTGGAAATTAACCAGACAATGATTTTCTTAACAATGATTGTGTTTGACTTGTCCACTGTAATGATGAACGTAGATGAAGCATGTAGGGTTAATGTAGGACTATAAGAGAACGAAACTTGGTTTTTGGTAAAAAGGTGAAATAGACGATGTAACGCCCTACTTCAATTAAAGCGATAAAACACACGAATATTACAAATATTCAAGAAATAGACATCGTCACATCTTCAATAAATCTCAAATAGCATGCATATTAATTTTTCTCAAAAACGTTGAAGCGGATGAATAGCATACATCTCCAAGTAGCCATGTCATAATCATCATAAATACATCACCAAATAAATCTTCATTCTCAACATATAAGTAAAAATCCCAACAACATATAAACAATCAACACCAAAAGAAAATAAAGACCGACACCCTAAATCAAAGCCTTATACTAAGACTCCAAAGTAGATAAATAAAGGAAGCTCCCGCTATCCTTAAGGAACTCACCAAGGAAGCTAAAAGATCAATCATGCAGGCCGTCTATTCATCCAAAGGATAAGGCAGGCGGTCAACCAAACGACCACTGGGGGTTAGTTACACATTATCATAATTAAGCATAATCGAATGAAAAGGTAACCATCAATTTAAACTTCAAATGATTTAAGCAAAATGATAATTCAACATCAACATATATAGATTCACATTATCACTAGTTCATCAACATTTAATGTTTCTACAAACCTCAAAATTACGCAATTAACAAGTATACAACTCATCAAGTATACAAATCACCAATCACAACAATAACCACGCACATAAACAATTATGACTCATGTAAAATCATACAATGCGCCTAGACTCAACTTCTATATGCATGTGGTACCAATCGTTGTAACACCCCGTTTTCCCAACATGTAAAATAATATATAATTTATCAGAGTTCAACATAAGACAGGATGTCACATTTTCATACTTCAAAATCTTTTCAACTTAATAGGGTTTAAAACCCATTTTTAAATAAAACACCTGTTTTCAAACAATTAAATAATATCGCAGCGGAAAACTTAATCTTAATCAACTTATAAAATTCAAGGTTTGGCACTAGGCTTCAACACCATCAACATAAATCAAATACCAGTCAAAATGGTTCAACAACAACTTCAAAAGGTTACGTAATTAATAAATATAACATAATAAATGATATTCCCCATCCCGTTACATATCAGAGCGACACTCCTATGACGACACGAGGATCAACTCACATCTGCACTATTTTGGATCACCTGCAAGTTACTCATATGAAGAGCAACATTTCCAAGCAAAATGGGTGAGATTTCACATTCATTAATAATAAGCAATAAATTCGAAAATCAGAATTTAATCAACATACAACTACAACATTTATTAATTAACAAGAACTTCATGTGATTTTCAGTTAACAATTATTAATGATTTACAAACAACGACCATTCAACAATGCAACAATGATGACTCGACAATGCATCAACAACAACAACAACAACATCAACTATACAACGACACGACAACAACTCAACAATATGCAGTGTATATATGCATGTGGTACCAACAGAGCGTCAAGCTCTCAACAGAATGTCGTAATTCGACTAAACAGGGCATCAAGCCCCCAACTTAACAGCTTAACAACTTAACAGGGCATCAAGCCCTCAACTTAGACCAATGGTTATGCGACACGACCACTTAACAACATGCAACAACACAACTTGGACAACATGCAACAATACAACTTAAACAACGTACAACTATATAGCGTATAATGCACTTAATCAAACATCCACGAAAGGCTCTTATTAGCAGCTACAACTACTGGAATCCTCTACTTAACCAACAACAATTTCTTAATTTAGAACCTAAGTCCAACTCGAAACAGAAACAGGTTCAAAGACACAAGGTCGAGACACCTACTGCCTAACTTGCCGTGGCGAGTGGGATTACTCGCCGTGGCGAAGAGATGGTGACTCTCTGCCATGTGCTCACCGTTGCGAGCAAAGTACTCGCCGTGGCGAGTGACAACTGGGGTCACTCGCGAGGCGAGGATAATCGCTCGCTGTGGCGAGCGACGACAAACAGGGGGACGAACAGCAACTCAGAATTTGCCCCAAAAACCCAATTTTTGACATACAAACTCCCCACGATTGGTAGGATACATCATCTATTGATTATCTACAACCTATTCAACAGTCCTTACATTAATTCAACGGATACCTAAGCTTCTGACAACCTAAATTGATTCAACCCTAATTTCTTAGACAACATAAATCAACAACATTATGATCAAATTACTTTCAGAATTCATATACTAATCATTAAAGAAAGCTAGTCTCACCCTTACCTTGGATTTTTCTTGGTTTTACATAATTCTACAGTTTTCTCCCAAAAGCTGCACTTTCACGTTCTCTCTGTTTCTCTGATTCTGGTTTCTAACCTAATCTTCTACCACTCCCTCCTATTTATAACCTCTCTTAATCTTTTCTAACAAACTCATCTAATTACCAAATCACCCCTACTTAATTTATTTTATTTTTCTTAAACAAACTTTATTATATTTCTTCACCAAATATAACAAAACAACATCTATTACCAACAAATATTAAATTCAACATATATCAACATATATCAGCATATATCACAACAAATTCAATAAATTCAACAAAAGACTCTCAGCTTAATTAAATAAAAAATAGGGAGTTACAATCGTCATCAAGGTCGTCACCTCATGATGCAACAAAAACATCATAGTTGTCGGTAATATGGATATAAAATCCGGTCGTCGTCAACATGAATATAAAATCTGTCACCATCAGTCATGAATGCATGAACATATGACTCAACAACAATGCATATGATCACACTAAGTCGTCGTCTATAATCGTCTTCCATTACATGCATTCGTCATCAATAACATTAACATGTTTGCATGTATAATTTCACCACATCAACAATGATCATCATGTTCAACAAACAACATCATAAACATGATTCACCAATTCATCATTAAATAATCATCAACACATACATGCATTAATTATCAATAACATCAACAATTAGCATTTAAGAAATTCACCACCACAAATAAATCATCATGATCATCAACACATAAATTCATTAATCATCAATAATGTCAACACTTTTGCATGTAAGAACTCACTACAACAATATTCATACTGTTATGATTCATCAACATAAACAACGACATAAAAAAAAACGTCATTAAATTCAACATCATTAGCATAGTCATCAAAAGTCAACGCTTTCAAGGGAAGTCAACATTAAGGAATTTAATACCACAAACATCAACTCACCCTCATTTCATTCTACTCTAATCATATAACATGTTTACAAGGTATTGCATAAGTTATCACACCATTAGGACACAATTTGACAAGTCCGTCTATTGTTCACAACTTTAAAACAATTGTAGCAATTCAACCAAAACTTAGTAAACATGTTCATTTGCCTCGACAAAGCATATGCACTACTCACTTATGATCATAGTAGCTTAGGCATATGAGTATCCTAGGCCAATTCAAAGCAATCAGAAAATCTCGCCAAGTTCGTCTCAAATTACCGTTTTTCAAAGAATTCAAGTTTTCAAAGCAAAACCAAGTTAAAGTCCATGATTCCCATCCAAAACATTTTTAAAATCATAACAATACTAGACAACCGTAGTCCTACCCTTTTTCCTTGAGAAATCGAGTTTTCAAAAAATTCATGTTCTTGAACTATTTTCAAAAAGTTATGATACGATTCACAAATCTAATTCCAATCTAACTCAATTGATGTTACCAAAGGTTTAGAAAGCTTAAAAACATTTAATTACATTAAAAGGAGCAGTTTGGAACCACTCGGACCGACCCCCATATCCCGGAACACCCATAACGGGAAGTGCAGTTCTGGGCAACTCGCTTAAGAGAAATTTTTCCAGACAGAACTCGCTTAAGCGAGTTTGACAGTACAGTGAAAACTCAGTTTTTCGTTTCGCCATTTCGCACGAAAAATCCAAACCGTCAATCCGATTTCGATTCCGTTTTCGCCTACGCGTTCCTTAACTTAGCTCTATCAAATTCCACAGAAAATTCATGTTCCAACCATCTCAAAACAGATTGTCCAAACCTCATATAATCACTCATTTACAAAACGGTTAACAATCGAATTTTCACATGAAACTCCCGTTTTATCCCAAACGACTCAACAACCATATTCTTAACATCAAAACAGAAAATTCAATTTGTCTAACTCACCCAACAACATCAAAAACTCATTCATCAACCAATTATTCAAAATCTTCATTTTGGTCCTTCACACATAAAAACCAACACAACTTCACAATTCAAACCACAACTTCACAAATGAGAATACACATGGCATGATTCAACAACAACAACATCTCACAACAACAAAAACATCATTTAATCATGAATTTATAAAAAATTAACAACAACAACAACATCATTTGTCACCAGTTTGAACGAAAACAACAAAAGTTTCACATGAACATACTTCAAGCATGTAAAATCAACAACTGTAAGACCCTCTATTTTTAACTAATTATTAAAACCTTTATTCTTTTGTTTAATTTAAATTATTTTACGTTATTCATTTGCTATGAGTACATGTGATCTTCAATAAGTCAGTTTCCAATCATGTAGTTATTGTTACATTAATGTCATTCTTGTTTTTCTCAAACCTGTCACCGTAGGATTGCGACTACACCTTCGTTCACTGTTGTCTAATTTTTCGACAACATGTTTCCAATGCGTGGTTCTTCGTTTGTAACTGTCTGATCGTCACAATTGTGTCGTCAAGAGTGAGAGTAATAGTGACTTAAATAGCGTTAAGGTAGTAAAGTTCACTCTAGTCTTGATCATAATTTAAATGATAATGATAGGTTATGATCTTGATTTTGATATGCTTCTTGATTCAATGGATGAGTGTGAAAATATTTATTTTTATTTAAATTATTATGATTGATAAATATAAGATTTTATGAATTGCAATTTAGTTAAAATAGGTGATTTGATTAATATGTGAATCTTGGTGATTGCTGATTTGATCTGATCTGTGAAATGAGAAATGTGGCTGACTTAAAGTGGATTTTCCTTTTTTATGTAATTTAGAGGTTGTGTGCAAGTTTACTAATTTTATGTGGTTTAAGTATATAAAAAAAGAGAGTACATAGCATGCATATCATTGCATTTGATGGATTTTTAAGTGTCAAATGTGGCGATTATTATTATATGTCAAATGGGGCAATTCAAAGGATTTTTAAGTGCCAAATGGGGCAGTTCAATGGATTCTTAAGTGTCAAAAAGGGAAATTATTATATTATTTTATCAAGTGCTAAATGGGGCGATTCAATAGAATATTAAGTGTCAAAAAGGGCGATTATTATATTATTTTATCAGATGTCAAATGGGGTGATTCAATGGAATATTAAGTGCTAAAAATGGTGATTATTATATTATCTTATCAAGTGTCAAATGAGGCGATTATTACCAAGTGCCAAATGGGGTGATTTATTATTATATGCCAATAGAGCGACTAAAGTTATATGCCAAATGTGGGCGATATCCGAATCATGGTCTATTTGCATTTCATGCATCTGCATCAACATTAAGTCTTGAGTCTTGTGTTTGTTCTTATAGTATATTTTAGAGTCATGAATATTTGACTTTAAAAAAGAAATGTTTTAGCACGATTTTTT
The DNA here is from genome assembly GCA_946800305.1 of Medicago arabica. Taxonomy (NCBI): domain Eukaryota; kingdom Viridiplantae; phylum Streptophyta; class Magnoliopsida; order Fabales; family Fabaceae; genus Medicago; species Medicago arabica. The sequence goes on along the minus strand of OX326965.1, from coordinate 21,821,426 downwards.
GATGATGAATGCATATTCTTATTTGATGTTGTAATTTATTATTGATTTTATTTCATGGGTTTTGAACACTAACCCTTACAACCAACATTTTAGGTACCAAAAAAGATATGATGTGTGCTTGATGTTTTTCTTGAAGCGTGTACGCGGGGAAACAAAATTGGGTTTTTCTGAATTGTAATTTAAAATAGTTTTGAAGTTTATTAGTTCCGTAGTTAACACGACTTTAAATGTTATGTTTGTGATTATATTAGTCTAACTATTTTTGTTAGGAAAAAAATATAGTCTTATTTTTTTAAAAGAAAGAAATAGACGTAATGTCTTGGATCAAAATCCGGGACGTTACAACAACAACAACATGTTTAACATCAAAATTACATACCCAAACTTAGCATCAAAGTAGGAACACAAAATTCATCATTTAAATTTACAAAATAAGCACTTATGAAATTAAGTAGAAAAGAGATTGTAGCTTAATTTATGAATGGATCTTATCCCCCTTACCTCTTACCAAGCAAATCCTAGCTCGAGCTTCACTTTTGCTCCACCCTCTTAAATCTCTACTCTTTGCTTCCTCTCCAAAGCTTTCTTCTCTCTAACCCTTGTTCTTGCTCTTTTTCTCTCTCTACCTCTCAAAAGTTTTTGAAATGTGTAAATGAGTGTAAGATCTAATTTCTCTTAAGTCTAGAGTTTATATAGGCTCTACTCAAATAGGCTCAACCCTCAAATGTCTTAAATGATCTCAAAGTCTTACTAATTAATTTACAAAGTCTCTACTCACTAAACGGATAGAATAACTAATAGTTACCAACTCTTAATTAACTATCACCACTTACTAATAACTTAGTAAAACTAACTTCCCTCACTTAAAGTACTAAAAATAATTCTCGTACCCAAAAGACTATTTTACCCTTGCTCACCAAATAACCAAAATACACCTGAATCCAAAATGACTAAAATACCATTTCTAAGCCAAAATACACACAAATACAAATAATCATATACAGGCACATATAAACACATATAAAAATTAATTAAAATAATACTAGCAAAAATCGGACTGTTACACACAAACTTAGGATTTTGATGTATGTTTTGATTTCTATATTGATTATGCTATTTGTAAACTCGATTATGAGTAACTAAATATCTTAGAGATTAGATCTGAGATGATTCTTTGTAACCCTAATTGATCCATGTTGCTGTGAAACTCTATTTATTGTGAATGACAATCTAGTTTTTATTCAATCCAATTGTTCTTAATGCTTTTTATATCCTAATCAAATATAAACATGATTTAGTGAGAACGAATAACTACTGACCATTGTAACACCCCGTTTTCCCAACATAAAGGTTCATAGATATAATTAGAGTATTCACATAACGGAATGCTACATTTTCTTAAAACAAAAACTCCAAATAAATAAATAACTATTTATTTCTTCATAAAAGGTAGTCAATAAAAATTAACCTTCAAACTTCGCAGCGGAATTAATTCAAATCAACAAAATTAAACTTTGGCACGCAGACCTCATCAAAAGTTTTCATAATTCAAAAACAATACGTAAGGAAGGAGAAACAAGTAATAAGATCCCCATCCCGTTACGTATCAGAGCCCTAAGACACTTTGAGCCGACATCTCTACTAATCTTCGTTACCTGCAAGTTACCCATAGGGAAGGCAACATTTTCAAGCAGAAGGGGTGAGATTCACAAACAACAATAGATATTATAATTCACCAATTAAATTCAACAACAATATAATGATAATCAACTGTCAGTTTATATTTAAAACAAATCAACAACATCATCATCAAGCTACAACATCGACGACTCAACCAACATCGACGACAATGACAACGACGACAACAACAACAACAACGACAACGACAACAACAACGACAAAGATGCGACTAATGCAAATGCATGTGGTACCAGTTTACGCGCGTTGAATGCTAAGCATCCCGGGGCATAAGCCCCCAACAGTTTGAATGAAATAACATTCCAGGGCATAAACCCTCAATGATTGAGCAGTAAACACTCCAGGGCATAAGCCCTCAACGGTTGAGTGAAAACACTCCAGGGCATGAGCCCTCAACAAGGTATGAGTATGAATGGACTCACTAGTGTATATCTGCATACAACTCGACAATAGCAACGACAACTACAATATGCATAATCGGCTATGACATAAGACTCCAACTTAATTCGACAGGACACAGCAAAAGGGTACAACAAAGTCTCACAACAAAATTCAACCATTTAGGCATGTTACAGTACTACTCGCCGTGGCGAGCTACTTTACTCGCCGTTGCGAGTTCAGGAAATTGAGCTACTCGCTATGGCGAGTTGGGGGCGAGCTCAAGGCGAGCAAAACTGGGTGCTCTCGGCATTTTGACATTTTTCACCTAAAATCTTCATTTTTAAGTCCCCAAAACCCAAATTTGATTCTGTAAAAAGGTGCCATTCATTCCTAAATATATAAAGGCACTCAAGTTGATATAAAAATTGGCCCAAAAACCTCATTAACACAATTAACGATTTTTAATTTAAGCAACTCGCCGTGGCGAGTGCATCTGCTCGCTATGGGGGTTCATTGCTCGCCTGGCGAGTGGGTCTGCTCGCTGTGGCGAGTTACACAGGCATTGCTCGCTTGGCGAGTGGGTTTGCTCGCCGTGGCGAGTGGCGACTGACAGAACTGCGAACTGTATGAACAGACTTCTCCTTTTCAACCCCTAACCCCATTTTCAACACTTAAAAACTCAATTTTGATGAATTGCATTACTTCTATTCATACTAACATCGAAACAGCAATAGACAACAACAATTTTCATGAATTAATCAAGTTATTAACATCAATTCATCTTTAACCTAATTCAATTCATCAACCCTAACAATCCTACATTAATCAACGAATCATAAGACCTAAAGTTGAGAGTTAGTCTCACCCTTACCTTAGATTATCTTTCTGAATTCAAAGCTGCGTTCTTCTCTCCTCTTGCTTCTTCTCTCTTGTTCTAGGTTTTTCTCCCTTTTCTCTGTTTCTCTCTGTTTCTACGTGAAACTGTTTTCTGACTTTTTCCTTCCTTCTAACTCCTATTATTTCTAATTAATTCCACTTATTTCTAATTAACTCCTATTAAAATATTATTCAACTCATTTTAATCCCCAACTTTCTAATAATTATAATTCTCACCTATTTTAATTAAATAATCAAAACAATCATATAATAAAATACATCACACTATAAAATCAACATAAATTATTTAAAATTATATAAACTTATTAAAATCAACCGAAATTAAATAAATAACAACTAGGGCGTTACAACTCTCCCCAACTTAAAGAATTCTGTCCTCGAAATATTACCTCAAGCAAACAACTTAGGATATGACTCCCGCATCTTACTTTCCAGCTCCCATGTTAAGCTTTCACCAGACACTCCACCCCAGACAACCCTCACCAGAGGTATCTCCTTGCCTCTCAACTTCTTCACCTTACTATCATCAATTCTCAATGGTAAAGTCTCCACCGTAAGGTTGTCTCTAACTTGCACGTCATCCCTTGGTATAACATGCGAAGGATCTGCTACGTACTTCCGCAGCTGCGACACATGAAACACATCATGCAGATTCGAAAGATGTGGTGGCAAACCTATTCGATAAGCCACTGGCCCAATCCTCTCTGATATCTGATAAGGACCAATAAACTTTGGAGTCAACTTCTTAGACTTAAACGCACGACCTACACCTGTCATAAGAGTGACTCTCAATAACACATGATCGCCCTCTTGAAATTCAAGTTCCTTTCTACGCTTGTCATGTAACTCTTCTGCCGACTCTGCGACGCTTTCATCTGTTCTCTTATCAATTTGACATTCTTTGTAGTTTGCTGGACTATTTCCGGTCCCAACACTATACTTTCTCCCGATTCAAACCAACATAACGGAGTCCTACACCTCCGACCATACAAAGCTTCAAATGGTGCCATACCAATACTCGAATGGTAACTGTTGTTGTACGTGAACTCGATCAACGGTAGATGACTATCCCAAGCTCCACCTTGCTCAAGTACACACACTCTTAGCAAATCTTCCAACGACTGAATCGTCCTCTCCGACTGACCATCTGTTTGAGGATGATAAGCCGAACTCAACTTCAACTTTGAACCCAAAGCCTCCTGCAAACCCTTCCAAAACCTTGAAGTAAACCTCGGATCTCTATCCGACACAATACTTGATGGAACACCATGCAACTTCACAATAATATGAATGTAAATCTCTGCCAACTGAGCTACCGGATAATTGATATTGATCGGAATAAAATGCGCTGACTTTGTCAACCTGTCAACAACTACCCAAATGGCATCGTGCCCTCTCGGAGTATTCGGCAAACTCGTTACAAAGTCCATGGATATGCTATCCCACTTCCATTCTGGCACATCTAATGGCGTCAACAACCCTGCAGGCTTCTGATGTTCAACTTTAGATTTCTGACAAGTCAAACAAGCATACAAAAATTGCGCGACATCTCGCTTCAATCCAGACCACCAAAACAATTTCTTCAAGTCGTGATACATCTTCGTAGCTCCCGGATGAATACTTAAGCTACTCCTGTGACTTTCTTCTAAAATCAACTTTTTCAACTCGTCATTATCGGGAATACAGATTCTGCCTCAGAATCTCAACACACCTTGATCATCAACATGAAAATCACTATCTTCCGCTTCGTTACTAGCAACCATCAAGTCTACAAACTTAACATCAACTGCCTGCGCTTCCTTGATACTGTTCAAGAATTCATTATTGTTCTTCAACATACCCAACTGCACGCTCTGAGGTGCCAATTCACAAACTAGGCTCAAGTCTTTGAATTGCTCAAGTAACTCGAACTCTTTCATCATCATAGTAGACATGTGCAACATCTTTCTGCTCAAGGCATCTGCAACCACATTGGCTTTACTTGGGTGGTAATTCAAACTAAAATCATAGTCCTTCAACAACTCGAGCCATCTTCTCTGCCTCATATTCAACTCCTTTTGATCAAACAAATATTTCAAACTTTTATGATCACTAAACACCTCAAATCTGGAACCGTACAAATAATGCCTCCAAATTTTTAACACAAAAACTACCGCAGCCAACTCTAAATCATGTGTAGGATAGTTCTTCTCATGTACCCTCAATTGTCTCGAAGCATAAGCTACCACCTTACCATCCTGCATAAGTACACCACCTAAGCCCAACTTAGACGCATCACAATAAACAACAAAAGGTTCATCTGACTTCGGTAAAATTAAGATTGGAGCAGTCGTCAACCGTTGCTTCAACTCATTGAAACTATTCTCACACTTAGTATCCCACACAAAAGCTTTACCCTTACAGGTCAACTGAGTCAAAGGAAGTTCCAACTTCGAAAATCCTTCGATAAATATGCGGTAATAGCCTGCTAAACCCAGAAAACTTCTAATCTCTGTAACTGACTTCGGAGTCTCCCATTGCGATACCGCTTCAACTTTCGACGGGTCAACCGCAATACCACTACCAGAAATAATATGGCCAAGAAAACTTACTTCACTTAACTAGAACTCACATTTTGACAACTTGGCATACAACTTCTTTTCTTTCAACACTTGCAAAACAATCTTCAAATGCTCTGCATGCTCTTCTTCAGTTTTAGAATAAATCAGAATATCATCGATAAACACAACTACAAATATGTCCAGAAAGTCATGGAAAATTCTGTTCATATACTCCATAAATACACCAGGTGCATTAGTAACGCCGAAAGACATCACTTTATACTCATAGTGACCATATCGCGTCCTGAACGCCGTCTTCTGCATATCTTCATCCTTCACCTTGATCTGATGGTAACCTGATCTCAAATCAATTTTACTAAACACTCGTGCACCCACTAGCTGGTCCATCAAGTCATCAATTCTCGGAAGTGGATACCTATTCTTTATCGTCACTTTATTCAGCTGACGGTAATCTATACACAGCCTCATGTTACCATCTTTCTTCTTAACCAATAATACCGGCGCTCCCCAAGGTGAAACACTCGGTCTTACAAATTTCTTATCAAGTAGGTCCTCCAACTGCTTCTTCAATTCTGCTAACTCAGCTGCTGACATATGGTAAGGAGCCATCGACACAGGCTTCGTACCCGGAACAAGATCAATTGAGAATTCAACTTCCCTCTCTGGCGGCACATCGGGAATCTCATCAGGAAAAACTTCTGGAAATTCATTCACGACTGGTAGGCTATCAATCACTGCTTGATTCTCCACCGACATATACGCTATCAAGGAAAACATCAAAATTCCGTCGCGTTCTATCTGCTTCAGCTGCTTAGTATTCAAGAAATCAACTTCACTCTCTTCTTCAACGGAAGAGAAACGTACCGTCTTACTAAAACAATTGATGAGGACATGGTTATACTCTAACCAGTTCATCCCAAGGATTACATCCATACTCGTCAACGGTAAACATACAAGATCAACTTCAAAATCTCTACCAAATACAAACAGTGGACATCTTAAACAAACAAGATAAGTAGTCACTGAACCTTTAGCTGGAGTTTCAACAATCATTTCTCCACCCATATTAGACATAGTAAGCCCCAACTTTGAAGCACAACTAACAGCAATAAAACAATGCGTAGCACCAGTATCAATATTAGCAATTAAAGGAGTACTATCAAAATAACAAGTACCTCTGATAAGTCGATCTTCATTGTCCGTCTGTGTACCAGACAATGCAAACACTTTCCCTCCAAACTGAGCCTTCTTAGGCTTCTTGCACTGAGAACTAAAATGACCCTCTTCATCACAATTGAAACAGACAATATCACCACGTTTGCATTCAGCTATCGTATGTCCTTTCTTCCCACATCGGAAGCATTTCTTCTCATCCCGGTGGCAAGCATTACTCTTGTGGCCTTTCTCACCACACTTGTAACAGACAACTTCAGCAGGAGTCTCATTCTTCCTGGGCCTCCTCTCATCATTCACCCGTTGTTTACCCTTATCAGCAGGAGCACTGTAAGGCTTAGGACGGCTCTGCTGACTCTTACTCTTCCTTTCATTAATCACCTTGTAGTGAGCTTTCGTATCCTCTTCGTAAATTCTGCAGCTACTCACCAAATCAGAAAAGTTGCGGATCTTCTGATAACCAATGACCCGCTTAATCTCAGCACGCATACCATTCTCGAACTTGATACACTTAGAGAACTCAGCAGTCTCAGGAGTGTAATGCGGGTAAAACTTTGCCAACTCAACAAACTTGGCAGCATACTCTGTTACGGATATGTCACCTTGCTTCAGTTCCAAAAATTCAATTTCCTTCTTACCTCGGACATCTTCTGGAAAATACCTATTCAGAAACTCTCTTCTGAACACAGCCGAAGTGATCACAGCTCCTCCGTTCCCTAGCACTGGTTGCACACTCACCCACCAATCATCAGCCTCCTCAGCCAGCATATGCGTGCCAAAACGCACGATCTGAACATCAGTGCATTGCATCACTCTGAAGATTCTATCAATCTCCTTCAACCATGTCTGCGCCCCATCAGGGTCATACCTGCCCTTGAAGGTTGTTGGATGGTTCCTCAAGAAGGTTTCCAGCATGCGAACACCGTCGTTACAACCAGCATTGTTCTGTTGACCCACAACTTGAGCCATCGCTTGCAAAGCAGCAGCAAGTGCAACATCATTCCTTCCAGCCATTGCGAAAATCTACGCTACAACAACAACCAGGACATCAAAGACAATACAAAATTGTCATACGACTCTACTAGGCTCGACTCGACTCTACTACTTGGCCGGACGGACCGACCTGCTCTGATACCAATTGTAACACCCCATTTTCCCAAGATAAAGGTTCATAGATATAATCAGAGTATTCACATAACAGAATGCTACATTTTCTTAAAACAAAAACTCCAAATAAATAAATAACTATTTATTTCTTCATAAAAGGTAGTCAATAAAAATTAACCTTCAAACTTCGCAGCGGAATTAATTCAAATCAACAAAATTAAACTTTGGCACGCAGACCTCATCAAAAGTTTTCATAATTCAAAAACAATACGTAAGGAAGGAGAAACAAGTAATAAGATCCCCATCCCGTTACGTATCAGAGCCCTAGGACACTTTGAGCCGACATCTCTACTAATCTTCGTTACCTGCAAGTTACCCATAGGGAAGGCAACATTTTCAAGCAGAAGGGGTGAGATTCACAAACAACAATAGATATTATAATTCACCAATTAAATTCAACAACAATATAATGATAATCAACTGTCAGTTTATATTTAAAACGAATCAACAACATCATCATCAAGCTACAACATTGACGACTCAACCAACATCGACGACAACGACAACGACGACAACAACAACAACAACAATAACAACGACAACAACAACGACAAAGATGCGACTAATGCAAATGCATGTGGTACCAGTTTACACGCGTTGAATGCTAAGCATCCCGGGGCATAAGCCCCCAACAGTTTGAATGAAATAACATTCCAGGGCATAAACCCTCAACGATTGAGCAGTAAACACTCCAGGGCATAAGCCCTCAACGGTTGAGTGAAAACACTCCAGGGCATGAGCCCTCAACAAGGTATGAGTATGAATGGACTCACTAGTGTATATCTGCATACAACTCGACAACAGCAACGACAACTACAATATGCATAATCGGCTATGACATAAGACTCCAACTTAATTCGACAGGACACATCAAAAGGGTACAACAAAGTCTCACAACAAAATTCAACCATTTAGGCATGCTACAGTACTACTCGCCGTGGCGAGCTACTTTACTCGCCGTTGCGAGTTCAGGAAATTGAGCTACTCGCTATGGCGAGTTTGGGGCGAGCTCAAGGCGAGCAAAACTAGGTGCTCTCGGCATTTTGACATTTTTCACCTAAAATCTTCATTTTTAAGTCCCCAAAACCCAAATTTGATTCTGTAAAAAGGTGCCATTCATTCCTAAATATATAAAGGCACTCAATATGATATAAAAATTGGCCCAAAAACCTCATTAAGACAATTAACGATTTTTAATTTAAGCAACTCGCCGTGGCGAGTGCATCTGCTCGCTGTGGCGAGCTATGGGGGTTCACAGCTCGCCTGGCGAGTGGGTCTGCTCGCTGTGGCGAGCTACACAGGCATTGCTCGCCTGGCGAGTGGGTTTGCTCGCCGTGGCGAGTGGCGACTGACAGAACTGCGAACTGTACGAACAGACTTCTCCTTTTCAACCCCAAACCCCATTTTCAACACTTAAAAACTCAATTTTGATGAATTGCATTACTTCTATGCATACTAACATCATAACAGCAATAAAGAACAACAATTTTCATGAATTAATCAAGTTATTAACATCAATTCATCTTTAACCTAATTCAATTCATCAACCCTAACAATTCTACATTAATCAACGAATCATAAGACCTAAAGTTGAGAGTTAGTCTCACCCTTACCTTAGATTATCTTCCTGAATTCAAAGCTGCGTTCTTCTCTCCTCTTGCTTCTTCTCTCTTGTTCTAGGTTTTTCTCCCTTTTCTCTGTTTCTCTCTGTTTCTACGTGAAACTGTTTTCTGACTTTTTCCTTCCTTCTAACTCCTATTAATTCTAATTAATTCCACTTATTTCTAATTAACTCCTATTAAAATATTATTCAACTCATTTTAATCCCCAACTTTCTAATAATTATAATTCTCACCTATTTTAATTAAATAATCAAAACAATCATATAATAAAATACATCACACTATAAAATCAACATAAATTATTTAAAATCATATAAACTTATTAAAATCAACCGAAATTAAATAAATAACAACTAGGGCGTTACAACCATAGCTTTCGACTTAGACCTAATTGAATTATTCTAATAAACATGGTTAGTCTAGGAATGGATAATCGTTTGTTAGTGATATTAGGTTAACGTTCTTAAAACCTTCAACGATTATTAGACCACCTAAGGAATTAGAGGATGTAGTTTGAGAAGAGGGTCCTAACTCAAGGGATTGATTAGAACTATTTTGTTAACTATGGTGAAACTAGAGAATCATTCATAAGAAATAGGTGCAGTATACCAATTAGGGGAACTTAGATGATTCAAAGGACCTGATCTCATCTCTATCTTATTCTTTAAAACCAATCTTTATTTTCTGTTGTTACTTTTATGCAATTAAACCAATCAACTTCCTAGTGGCAAAACAAAATAACTTTTATACATCCTATTTAATAACGCAATTGAATTCTTGAGATTAAAAACAGGCCTTGTGGGAACGAAATTATTTTACTACTTTGATTGTAACGCCCTGGATTTTTTTATCCAAGACATAATTAAAAATATTCACTTCTTTTGAAAAATGAGTCTTTAAAAGAAATATAAATTTGTTTACTCTAATTCTTAATGGAATAAATATCAACTCTGAAGTAAATTTCAATAATATTTAAATTACAAATTACAACTAAATAAAAACTAGTCTTCTTTTCATTGAAAACCACAATTTGCCCCCCGTAAGCATTTCATCACACAAGCTTCATATTTCATCTTTGGTACCTACAATATTATATTAATGTAAGGGTCAATTTCCTTATCCAAATTGGTTCATACTCAAAGCACAAGAAACAATGCCTTAAAATAGATAGTATAAAACCTTCTCGATCAAAAAGAAATAAAAATACACTTAAGCCATATTTCAAGAAAATAACTCAAATGCAACTATGCATAAGATGCATGCTCTTACATACTACATGATCCGGTTATAAACAAGCCACAAAGGCTAAACAAGCCACAAAGGCTATGCAAATGTCATGATAATGAAACAAGCCCCAAAGGCTATGCATATGCTAGGAAATGCAAAATAAACCCAGCCACTAAGGCAACCACTCAATAAAATCTTAAACAAATTATATCTTTCTATTCTCAATCACAAAGCATATGAAACATAATAAAAATCAATATCACATTCTCACATAAATTTCATAAAAATCCAAACTTTAATAAGCATATATATTTCAATTATTTTTATTATTATTTTTCTTTTAAACGATAAGAATTTCTACCACTATTTTATAACACTGTCCTAGCACTTAGTAAGAATGTATGGGGAAAAAGCCCTTAACTAATGCCCTAGAACAAAGCTTAGAACTTCCATAAGTTTTAGAGAAGAGTTTGCTAAATGATTATTTGATGAGAAGGGATGGTGATGAGGTCATATAAGTGAGTGGAGTGAGTGAGGTGACCGACATGTTTTGTGTATTTCTCTTATTGTTTATTGTTTACATAAATGAGGGTTAAGTTTATGGTCTATGCTCCTGGGGGCGTGACTGATTTTGGAATGGGCAAGGAAATTTATAACTTGACGATGCTGTAAAAAGGAATGGAAAAATGTATAGCACACTAAGTAGTAATAAAGTGGAATTAAGAGGGAAATTAAGGTGGTGGTTACATGTTAAAGAAATTGGTTGTAATTGACATTTAATGAAATTGAAAGAATTGGAATATCATGAGTAATTTTGGCAAGGAAAGAAAAACTATTAACGTGAAAGTTGAATTGGTCAACAATTTTGACAAGACCACCCTTCATTCTAAACTTAATACATTTAAATTCTTATACCACTAAACTCATTAAATGGATAAACTAACAATAAATCATCCAATAATAATATAAAAGTCAATCATTCATATAAAAATTAATTAATAAATATATGATAAATCAAGAAAATAAAAATAAACGACATATATAATATACACAAAATATTGGGGCGTTACATCGATAGCTTTTGGTACACTTGCCAAATATTTATCAGATGTAAAAGGTGAAATTGAAATAATAATGTTTCCTTAAGTTGATAATTGTTTATGACGATGGTTATGTTAACATTGATGATGATTATGACGATGATTATGTTGATTTTTGTTGATGATTATGTTGATGATTGATGATGATTATGTTGACGTTTGATGATGACTCTTGTTTGAATTATGACTTGTTGATTGTGTGGACGTAAATACTTGATAATACAATTGGTGATGAATTAGTCAATGTAAATGGAGGTGTAATTTTACATTGCTTTTTGTGAATACATATACTAGGTGATTGCGCATTGTCGAGTCTTTGCTTGTATGTCCATTCATCATGGTCGTATTGAGTCACATGAGAAATGTAAAAGGAGGTGTACTTTTACATAGTTGAAATACGTAAAAGGAGGTGTACTTTTACGTCGGTGTTAATTCATATGGTAAAATTATCTCCGAAATCCAATTGGTACCACATACATCTAGAAGAGTCTAGAACATTGCATGCACTTAATAATTGGTGAGTTGTATCATACTTTATATATTAATTTTGTTTCCATTTATGGGTTATGAAGTTTATGGTTTTTTATTTATTCTTCTCTCAAGTTTATCTTGTTGAGGGCAAGTTAGCATGTGGCTAATGGCTATGAGGGAGAGTGTAACACCTTAAACTCTAAAAGCGATAACACATGCAAATGACTTATTCATATAAAGAATTTAGATGTTACCTCTTTAATTAAACCTAACATGCATACTAATTTTTTGAAAACATCGCAGTGGAACAAATTATCTCAACAATTCATCAATAATAAAATAAAACTTCAAGTAACCATGTCATCATACTACATGTATCATCATCAATACATAGTCTCAAAAAATCCTTAAAACAATCATAAATAAAGACACCGACTCGGACACCTAATTAGAGCCTAAACACTACGACACCCAAAAGAAGTAGATGAACTAGCATCCATGCTATCCTCAAGAAACTCACCAAGAAAAGAAAACTATTCCTACACACCGTCTACTCATTTGTAAGAATAAGACAGACGGTCAACCAAATGACCATTGGGGGTTAGATACCATTTTAATCAATTAAAGAATAACCAAACATAAACATTCAAGGATTTTATTCATAACATATATACATACTCACCCCTCCTAGAATAATATCATTACATGAATAATATCATTCCCTTATCGTAGCATTTCAAGCATATCAATCTCTAATCAAAGTCATCAACGACTTATTTCCTTACCACAGTAAAATACATACTTCACATGTTCCATATAATTCATCTCCTTCACATCAATCATATAAATCACATAAACTATTGTCAAATCAACTCAATAATTACAATTCGTCACTTCAAAAGGATAAGCAAAAAAGTCATCATCAATTAAATCACCAAGTTACCTATTTCATCAATCACAATTCATATGATTCATCAAATCACCAAATTGATATAATTCACCAAGTTTCACCAATACACATATTCACCAAGTCACATATTCAAAAAATTAAATTCGTATTATTGTTATTAATAATTATTATCATTACAATTGTAGTAAAAATGAGAGACCAGACAATAGAAACACTGAAGAAGAAAAAAAGTAAATAACGGGTTTGTTTTAGATATAGAAACTTTTAAATATTAGAGGGAAACAGTTATGCTAAGAAAATCAAGCCTCCCCAAGTCCTCAATTGTTCTTCTTTACAACTTTCTCTCTCTACAGGCATAGTAGTCGTTCATTATTTCTCATTCTACAACCAACATTATATGAGTATTATGAATTGTGCCGTAATTGATATTTTGACTTAAGCTGACTCTATTAAGGACCGCTTTCTGAGGGATTTGGTTTAAATTATGTCTAGGTGCTATCGCCGGAGATATCGCAGGTAGGTCCATATTTATGTATAACTTTTCGGTCATATGCCATAAAAATAATCAACTATTTTTCCGCCGTACATTGGAAATTTCTACGTTATCTCGCGTCGTTAACCTTAGTCGGAGATATACGTTGGAAAAATGGAGAGGTTATATATGAGGCATAAAATTATATAATCGATACGAGGAAACATATGAGGAATAATTATTGAAATTCAATCCTAGCACAATTCTATCAATACAAATTTAAGTTAACTAAACGTCGTCTATGTGATACAATATTTTATTTCTTTGATAAAACTCCTTTATCAAATCGTCCAGAAAAAGGTACGCTTGTTAGGTTATTTTTATCGATAATAAATCATTAGAACACCCCTCATAAAATGATACCGAGATATCCTGGGAAGAGATTCTCTCCATTGCAGATTTTGTCTAGTGAAATCTCAACCTCATGTTTTCTTTGTAATCAGTGCAGTTCTAATCATTAAAAAGAAATTAATGTTATGAATGTGCTCCTCTAGTGAAAACTTCACAGGAGAGAATCAATGTCCAGATATCCTTTTCTAACAAGGACGTCATTGGCATCCTCCCCATGAGGACGATCATATAAGAGTAAGCATACAATATTGAAGGGATAGTGTACTTGCAAAAAGTACGAGTGGTGAATACTAGGGTTTATGTCTGTCTATTAGGGTTTAGACTGATTATTGGATGCCTTGAGAATGCTCTCAAGGTTTGTATTTATACCCTGCCGTGGGCTTGGATTTCGGTGGCTTGGTCTCCAAGCCACAAGGGTATTTGAGTATTTTAGGCGAGTTCTAGATGTTTCTAGAAGCTACTTGAGGCGGCGCCCTAGAAAGGACGCGCCTTGGGCCTAGAACTCTTCTGGAGGGTGCTAAGGCCTCCTGGGGGGGGGGGTCTACAGGCCCTTCTGGGGGTCTTTAAGACTCCTAGGAATATTATGACGGTCCATAGCCCAACAAGCACGAGTCTCGGGACAAGGCGAAGTGGTTTATATCTTGACAAGCGTAGAAGTCCTTAGGAAGGATCCTCCTAGCTGATTAGGAAATTCAATGACGGTCCATAGCCCAACAAGCACGAGTCTTGGGACAAGGCGAAGTGGTTTATGTTAGCTTGATATCCCCTCATGATATTTGTTTGATAGCTTTCGAGGGTAGATGTATTACCCTTAAGTCGTAGATCCCTCCTGTATTGAAAAGAGTTTGTCGCATACAGGACTGTCCATTTAGTTTCCTCAGTATAGGTTTCTTAAGATACGGCGTGATACCTCTCGCCTCGTCCTCTGAAGGGGCGAGACAGACGTTCCTTTGAATGTTGGCGAGGACTCCGCATCTGCGAAATAGATCGGACGGTGTAGATTCCTTGACTCTTCAGTAGTCGTGACGTGTTATCATCCCGGCCTACTACGCACGTGTCTCCGCTTTTTTATGGAAAAAGCGCGTTTTTCTAGGCGACTTTTGTAACGCCCTATTTTATTATTTATTTATTTTATTGAGTTTAGATATCTTTTTATAATTTAGTCGATTTATTTTGATAAGTGATATTTTGTTATGTTATATGTTAGTATTTATTAGTATAATATATATGTTATCTGGTGTAGAAATATATATGTTATTTGGTATTTGTTATAGAAATATATTTGTTATAGAAATATACATGTTATTTGGTGTAAAAAATATACTTGTTACTTGCTATAGAAATATATTTGATATTTGTTATGGAAGTAATTTATATATAATTTTAAATAGAATAATCATTAAGAAGTTGTGGGGCTGTTTTTGAATTAGTTAGAATTATGAGGGAATAAGTGGAATAAGATAAAACAAATAGAAGAGGTATAAAAGGTAAAACGTAGGTTTAGGAACAGACAGTACGTACAATCAGTTTTGGGAGAAAAAGGGAGAAAACTAGAAGTGGAGAACCAAGAGGCTGCTGCTCCAATTTTATTAAGGTAAGGGTGGGATTTCCTTCAATAATCATAGTATATAATTCTGAAATTTGATTAATTGTTGTGTTCTTGAGTTAGGGTTATAAAGTTTATGTTAATTGATAAAATGAGATGAATTGTGTTGTTTGATGCATGTTCCTATGTTGTTTTGATTTCTATATTGCCTATTTGACCTGTAAACATCATTGTAAATCATTTTGGGTGATTAAGGGATCAAAAATTGGGTTTTTGAAGTGAAAATTGTTCTTTCCTGTAAACGAATTCGGCCACCGATTTTCTGAAAGCCAAAACTGGAAAAACACTCACTTTTCACCCGTTTCTGTTTTGAATTAGCTTTCGGTGTAAACACGAAAGTTGTAGGTATGGATGTTAGATCTTTAATTCCGTTGGTTTGACTTATAAATGATTTATAGAACTTGAGATATGGTCAAATTACTTCACGTAGGTCACAGTGAATATTTATGAATTTCAGCACAACCTTTCCCGAATTTGAAATGAAATCTGGTATTGATAAGTACAGAATTAGTCTTAGGTGTAAACACAAAAGTTGTAGGTATGGATGTTAGTTTTTTAATGCCGTTGGTTTGACTTCTAAATGATTTATAGAACTTGAGTTATGGTCATATTACTGCACGTAGGTCACAGTGAATATTTATGAATTTCAACACAACCTTTCCCGAATTTGAAATGAAAATTGATATTGATAGGCACAGAATTGGCCTTTGGTGTAAACATGAAAGTTGTAGATAATTGTGTTAGATTTCCATTGGTTTTGGTTTGACTTGAAAATGATTTTTGGTGTTTGAGTTATGATGAAAATACTCCAAGGAGGCTTTAGTGAATTATTATATGAATGTATATGTTGATGATAATATATGATGTTTTTCCATGATTAATGGATTATTATAAGAATGTGTATGTTGATGAATATGTTGTTATATGATATTGTTTATGATTGATGAATTATGATATTATGATGCGAAGTCGTTGTCGTTGTCATTGCCACTGTTGTCGTCAATGTCGTTAAAGTTGCAAGTGTTGGTCTAAGTTGTCTGAGTTGTAAGTGGTTGTTCCAAAGTATTGGATTCTTATAAGTTGTTGAAGTTGTCTATGTTGTAAGTTGTTGAGTCGGTCTATGAAAAAAGAAGTTGATCCAAATTGTTGGAATCCTAAGATGTCGATGTTTTGTAAGTTGTATGATGTCGAGTCCATGCATAACCATTTCAGTTGGGGGCTTGATGCCCTGTGAGTTTTTACTCTACACGTTGAGGGCTTGATGCCCTGGACCTTTAGCTCATTTGCGATGAGGGCTTGACGCCCTGGAAGTATATTAATACTTATTACGTTGAGGGCTTGACGCCCTGGATTGGTACCACATGCATGAATAAGATGTCTAAGTTGCATAGTCGAGTTGAGGTTGCGTAGTCGATGTCGAAGTTGTCAAGTTGTCGAGTTGATAATTATCAATGAATTGTTAATGAAGAGTTATATGTTGTTGTTTATGTTGTTTATGCGAAGTATCGTTAAAGATGATTTGAAGTTGATTGTTGCTTATGTTGTTTATATGAAGTATTATTAAAGATAAACTACGTGGTTATTTGTATTACTAATTGATGTTGTTATGATGATTACATAATGTTGCTTATGAGTTGTTAAAGAAATACTATATGAAGAATTATTATTATTAATTGATGATGTCTATGTTGTTAAATGCATTTGATGAATTATATGCTTATTATTATTGTTTGTGAAATCTCACCCCTTTTGCTTGAAAATGTTGTCTTCTCTATGGGTAACTTGCAGGTAACCAAGAATAGTTGCGGTCGTGTGAGGTATCTCTCGCGTATGTCTTAGGTGCTCTGATACGTAACGGGATGGGAATTTTGTTGTCGCTTTCTATTCCTTACGTATTGTTTTATAAACATGTTGATGAACTAAATTTATGAGATTTTGTGTTGAGGCCCTTGTGCCAAAGATTGTTTTGAAAAGTTGAAATATTTCCGCTGCGATGTTTTAAAGGATTTTCTTTATTCCATTTATGATTTTATGAAAAGAAGTGTGACATTCCGTTTACGTTGAAAAACTCTGATTAATCTATGTTATTTTAAAGTTGGGAAAACGGGGTGTTACAACTTTAACTCTCCTGTTCCTATATATTAGCGCTTCATTTCTTCTTCAAACCCTCATTTCATCTTTTCGCTCTTTCTATTTTCTCCGCTTCTTC
Source organism: Medicago arabica (assembly GCA_946800305.1). Lineage (NCBI taxonomy): Eukaryota > Viridiplantae > Streptophyta > Magnoliopsida > Fabales > Fabaceae > Medicago > Medicago arabica. Next base: position 21,803,521 of record OX326965.1, on the reverse strand, counting down.
TTCCTTTGACTTTCGCGCAGCCGTTTGCTTTGGTTTTCTATCTACCGAATCTCCAGCTCTTTCCAGGTAAACCCTAATCCTCTCACCTTTACTGTTTTTGAACTAGTTGTTTTAGGTTCTTTAGCGATGGTAGTTATTAAGGATTGTGATGAACAAGGCAGAGAGATTGTTCCCTCTGATCCTAGGGAACTTAACAAGTTAAGGATGGCCTGTTTAAATCATGTGACCCGTCCTAATAGGCTCATAGACTGGGATACCTACTTTCATAGTCTTCTGAGCGAAACAGCAACAGATGACTCGTCTGATAGTGATAGTAGTAGCGACAGCTGTACCGATAGTGATTGCGTTTTGCTCTAAACCACTTCAGGTTTGAATCGGAGCCGAGAGATTTGCTTATTTAGAGCTCCCTCGATAGAACGAAAAGACACGCTCAAAACGGGTGTGACGATGAAGTTTTTCGCACAAGAAGTAACTGGTGTGGCCTCGCTGTATACAGGGGACGCCGCGATCAACTTCATAAGGAGTGAGATGGATATCTCGTCGACGGGCCATGAAGAAGATGTGGAACTGTTGCAATGTAGAGAGGGCGAGAGGGTGTGCTCACAGTCTTTGGTGGGCGAGGAGTACTTCATGTACACGGTGGTTCTTGAAGAATTCGGCGTGAAGCTTCCACTCAGCTCTTTTGAGATGGACGTGTTGAGGTTTATGAATGTAGCGCCCTCTCAAATCCGCCCGAATAGTTGGGCATTTATCCGGGGTTTTGAGATTCTTTGCAAGGCGTTAGGTTTTGAGCCTTTAGTTGGTCCGTTTTTGTATTTCTATGGGACTAAAGATGTTAACAGAGGGACATGGGTGACTATTTGCGCTCATCCTGGTAAGAAGTTATTTCCGCCTTACACTTCTAACTTTAAAAAAGATTGGAAAGATACTTTTGTCAAGGTAAAAGGGGCGCCTCATTGTTCCGTGGTCTCTGTTTTGCTGGAAGGAAAACCAAAGTTTCCATTGGTTTGGACTGCGTCTCCAGCTGCCGTGATGGGCTACAATTTTGAGAAGATGATGCCTTATGAGCAAGGAATTGTTTGTTTCTTGGAGAAGATGTTACATTCCGATATCCATGATCTCTTGAAAAAAGAGGGCGATACAGGAGATCCAGATAACTATTTGCGTGAGTGGCTTTCTAAAAGCTCTAAGCTTTATTATTATGTGATTGTCTTATAAAAACTGTTTGTTGACTTCATCTTCAACTTTTCTTCTTTTTGAAGAATCGAAAATGCCGCCGCTTACTCCTGCCGAGAGGAAAAAGTATCTCGCCGAATTGAAGGCGAAGAAAACGGCTGAAGGCTATACAACAAGTGACGCTGCTGGCGTACAGCATCGGCGGGTAAAAAGGAAAGATCCTCCCTCAAAGACTTCTGCGGGTTCCTCCTCAGCAGAGGCGGAACAAGTGGAGACGCCTGCTACTGAAGGCATGGCTGCTGAGACCTCCGGCTCTCCTCCAAGGAAAAAGGGGAAAAGTGGAAAAAGCGATGGTCAGAAACTTTAGATGATCGTAGAAGGAGCGGAGAAAAGAACGCCAGCGACCACCTCTCTGAACGAAAAGGTGGTGGAGTCTTTCTGGCATAAAGACTTTAATTTCCGGAAGTAAGTATCTCCTGGAGGTTTGCTTGTTATCCTGCTTTTATTCCTTATGCGTGAAGTTGACGAAATATCTTCTTTTGATACTGTTAGGTATATGGGCGAGAACGTCCCCTTTTGCGAAGTTGATGTGGACGCCGGCTTAAAGAGCAAATTTGGCGACTTGGTGATGGATGCTGGGGAGTCCGCTTTGAGAATCTTGATGCTGAATCATACCATGGAGAGGCAGTATGGTGATTTGGAGAAAAGGTGTAAGGAAGCTGCCGAGGATGCGGAGAAATGGAAGCATCAGGCTACTGGGTTGCAGACCCGCCTCGGCGAAGCCTTGGAGTCAAAACAAGTGGCGGAGAATTCGGCGAGGACTCTTGAGGCTAAAGCTGCTGACGCTATTGCTGAGCTTGAAGCTGCCAAACTGGAGCGAGACGCTTTCAAGTAGAAAAGCCTTAAACTAGAAGGAGAAGTTGAAGAGTGTAAAAGAGCTCTTATGGAGTATTTCGATGATGGCTTTGAGAGAGCTCGTGCACAAGCCGCACACTTTTATCCTGAAGGGAACTTTGCTGACATGGATGCAGCCAAAGTTATTGTTGATGGACAGCTCATAAATGAGGAATGACCCCGAACTTAGTGTTGCCTTCTGTCTAATGATTTTTTCTTTTTCGATGGCGACCCTGCGTGGCGCCTTATTTTGCTTGTATTGAGGGCGACCTCTTATGGTGCCCTGCTGACTTTTTAAAAGTGATCCTTACTGGATGCTTTGACACTTCATTTATATATCTTTTCGTTGCATTGTTTCTACCCAGCTTTTATCTGTGCTATTGGTATTTGTTTTACGTGCTTCTTCGATGTTTGTTAAATAATCTGCTTAGCAGTGTTTAACTAGTGTTGAAGTTATATTTTAGGATTCGCCCACCTATCTTGAACGACATTAGTCGTGACATTTGTATTTAACATCATGGGCTTTTTTCCTTTTAAAACTTCGCAACTTGGCGAAATACAGTTAACCTCCGTGGGTTGTCTGAATTGCGCTACATGGCGACTTAAATATAACCTCCGTGGGTTGTCTGAATTGTGCTACAAGGCGACTTATATTTAACCTCCGTGGGTTGTCTGAATTGCGCTACAAGGCGACTTATATATAACCTCCGTGGGTTGTCTGAATTGCGCTACAAGGCGACTTATATATAACCTCCGTGGGTTGTCTGAATTGCGCTACAAGGCGACTTATATATAACCTCCGTGGGTTGTCTGAATTGTCATGGTGCTTTATTCACCTTGCTACTAATGAGAAACATAATAGTATAAGCAGTAGAAAAGTAAGCAACAGAGATAAGTCACACGTATTTTTTGAAAAAGATAGGGTGCCTCGTTAAAAACCCCTGCCCTTGTAGAGGAAAAGAGTGCTACCCTATCCCTTTTTTATTAAACGAGTAACAGAAGAAATAGCATATGGCTTGTCTAGTTGGAAAAGAAATACAAAATACGAAAAAATAAAAAGCAAGCCTATAAGGCTCTAACTATAATAATGACGTAGGTTGACCACATTCCAGGTACGTGGCACTGCTTCCCCGTTCATCTCTTCTAATTTATAGGCTCCGTGAGGGAACTTCTCTCTGATCTTGTAAGGACCTTCCCAGTTTGGAAGTAGCTTTCCAATTCTGGTTGGGGCGACAACTTTTTTCAGCACGAGGTTGCCTACCTTCATTTCTCTGGGAATGACTCTAGAGTTGTATCGGCAGGCTGCTCTCTGCTTGGCAGCAAACTCTCTGATGTGAGCCTGTTCTCTGACTTAATCGATCATGTCCAAGCTACATCGGACACCTACTTCGTTTGCTTCTCACAAGAAATTTGGTTGATAAGTTTAAACAGAAAAAAGAAGCGAGATAACAGAAATTGACGAACACCTGCAAAAATTACTTGTTAATTTCCTTAGACTATTACTGGAGTTACCTTCTTCAGAAAAATTACCGCGCCTCCATGTAGGAGTGTCTATCTCGACTGGAAGCATCACATCGGTGCCATAGACCATTGTGAACGGTGCTTCCTTGGTTGTAGAATGTGGTGTTGTATGATAAGAGCAAAGTACATGTACTTATCATGTCGAATAATTTGCACTTGTCATGTTGTCATTATGTGATCCTTACTATTGGAGGATTTGTATAAAGGAAAAGAAATAGGTGTAGAAAATACCTCATGAAGATGTTCTGCCCAAAGGCTTTTGGCGACTTCCAACTTTTTCTTGATTCCATTTAGGATTACTTTGTTTGCTGATTCTGCCTATCCGTTAGCCTGGGGGTGAACCACTGAGACGAATTTTGTTTGTATTCCCAGATGTTTGCAAAAATCCACCACTGTAGCACTAGCGAACTGAGTTCCATTGTCTGATACTATGAACTTAGGAAGGCCAAAACGACATATGATCTTCTTCCAATAAAACGTTTTTACCCTTTCAGCTGTGATTTTGGCAACTGCTTCTGCTTCGATCCATTTGGTGAAGTAGTCCACTCCTACAATAAGGAATTTCAACTGTCCTGGTGCTAACGGAAAAGGTCCTACAATGTCGACCGCCCATTTGTCGAAAGGCCAAGGCGAGTATACTGAAGTCAATTCATGCGCTGGGGCGTGCTTCTTGTCGGAGAACCTTTGACACTTATCACATTTTCGAACATACTCACAGCTGTCTTGAAGCATAGTAGGCCAGTAATATCTTGCACGGAGCAGCTTTGCAGCAAGAGCTCGTCCTCCGATGTGGCTTCCACAAACTCCTTCATGAACTTCCAAAAGGACTAACTTCATCTTGCCTTCTGCCAGGCAGCGTAGCATTGGAGTAGCCTTTCCCATTTTGTACAACTTCTCTGATATGATTGTAAATTTGGAAGCCCTTTTTCGAACAATCTGCTCCTCATCCTCATCCTTTGCTTTGAAAGATCTTGTTAAGTACTTCAGTAGGGGTGCCATCCACCCTTCACTCTCTTCTGTTAACGAATTTACCTCTAATGTTTCCGTACACGGAGACGTGATTACCTCTTGGATGACGGTTCTGTTGTTACCTGGTCTCTTGGTGCTGGCGAGCTTGGGGAGCAAGTCTGCTCGAGAGTTTTGCTCTCTCGGGACGTGAATGGCTTCCAAGAATTTGAAAGTTGCTGCTAAACTTTGAACCTTGGCTAAATATTTGACAAGCTGGGCGTCCTTTGTTTGATACTCTCCTGTGATTTGGCTAGTTACTAACTGAGAATCGCTTTTCGCTCGTAAGTTCTCAGCTCCCATCTCTCTCACCAAGGTCATTCCGGCGATGAGTGCTTCATATTATGCCTGATTGTTGCTTGCTTTTAACTCAAAACGAAGGGATTGCTCGATTAAGAGCTTGCTGGGTCCTTCTAATACTATTCCCGCTCCACTTCCTTTTAGATTGGAAGAGCCGTCAACTGATAACAACCATACATATGGAACCTCTTCTTCGAGTGGGGAGGCGAACTCGACGACGAAGTCTGCCAAAACTTGTGACTTGATTACGCCTCTTGGTACGAATTGAATGTCGTACTCTGACAACTCTATTGACCATGCTACCATCATCCCTGCCAAATCTGGCTTACTGAGTACCTGCCTAACGGGGTAGTTTTATTTGACTACAACCTTGTGGCTCTGAAAGTACGGTGTAATTTCCTTGTTGTGGTTACAATGGCCAAAGCCAGGCGCTCAATCTTCTGATATCGCAACTCTGCACCTTTGAGAACTCTGATGACGAAGTAGATTGGTTTCTCCCTCGTGTCTGAGTCTTCTACCAATACTGTACTTATAGCATTATCAGAGATCGCTAAATACAAAAAAAGGATAGCGCCTTTGCTGGGGCGATGTAGAACGGGCAGGCTTGATAGGAACACTTTTAGCTGCTGGAAGGCATCTTCACATTCTGGAGTCCATTCGATCTTCTCCTTCTTCCTTATTGAAGCAAAGAAGGAAAAAGCTTTATCGCCCGCACAAGACAAAAACCTCGACAGAGCTGCAAGTCGCCCTGTTAACTGCTGAACCTCCTTTATGTTGGACGGGCTTCTCATGTTGATGATTGCTTGGCATTTATCTGGGTTGGCCTCAATGCCTCTGCTTGTTAATAGAAAACCCAGAAACTTTCCAGCTTGCACCCCAAAAGAGCATTTTGTTGGGTTCAGGCGTATGTTGTACTTTCTCACCTGCCCTAAAATTTCTTCAAGGTCATCAGTATGGTTGCAGTCTTCCTTGGTTTTTGCTACTAAATCATCGATGTATACCTCTAAGTTCCGCCCTATTTTCTCGGCGAAAGCCATATCCATGCTTCTCTGAAAGGTTGCGGCAGCGTTCCTAAGGCCGAAAGGCATGACCTCATAATGATAATTTTTGTTGTTGGTCATGAAAGCTGTCTTGGGTGCGTCCAAGGGATCCATTCTTATCTGATTATACCCGGAATAGGCATCCATGAAACTCAGAGTTTTGAAACCGGATGCGTTGTCGATGAGATGGTCTATATTTGGTAATGGATATGGATCCTTGGGACAAGCCATGTTTAGATCGGTGTAATCCACACACATTCGCCACTTTCCATTTGACTTTTTTACCAGCACAATGTTTGCCAACCATGTTGGATATTGGATTTCGCTTATGAAACAGGCGTCTACTAACTTGCCAACCTCTTCATCCACGGCCTTGCGCCTTTCTTCACCCAACTTTCTCTTCCGTTGTACTACTGGTTTCACGTTTGGGTTGACGGAGAGATGATGACAAGCGATCTTTGGGTCTATTCCAGGCATTTTTGAAGGTTTCCAAGCGAACAAATCAAAGTTTCTTTGCAGAAGTGCGACGAGGGCGCCTTCCTCCATTGGATCTAGGGTTGTTCCAATTTTGGTCTTCTGATGATCTTCTGGGCCAATAGATATTTCCTTCAGGTCCTCGGTTGGTTCCAGGCGTGGTTACTGGAAATCTTCTCTTGGGTCGAGGTCTATCACATTTACGGTGTGATCCTTGTTAATAACTTCATCCTTTTTCTTCTTTTGTAGCCGTAGGCTGCTGTGATAACATTCTCTGGCGAATTTCTGGTCACCTTTAACTGTTCCCACCTTCCCGTTATCTAGGGGATATTTCATTACTAAAAACTTTGTAGACAACAATCCTCCCAACAAGTAAAAAGCAGGTCGCCCTCTGATTATATTGTAAGAGTTAGGGGCGTTGATTACCAGATACCTGACTCGAATCGTTTTTGCTGAAGAACCATATCTGAAGGTCGACTTTAGAGTGATGTAACCTCGTACGTGTTCCTGCTCCCCTGTGAATCCCGCCAAGATTCCTCTGAAAGGTTGTAACTGTTAAGGGTCTAGACCCATTTTTTCGAAGGTCTCATAATACAGAATATCAGCTGAACTTCCTGTGTCTACCAAAACCCTCTTAACATCCCACTTGAATATCTGGACAGTAATAACCATGGGGTCATCGTCGTGAAGGACGACGCCTTGGAAATTTTTGGGCGAGAAGTGTATCTCAGGTTCTCTCTCTTCCTTTGAGTCGTACTCCTGACATAGCATCACTTGTCTGACGTACTTTTTACGGGAGGAGCTAGATTCCCCTCCACCTGCAAAACCTCCTGAGATAGTATTCAAGGTGTGTCTTTTTTCTTCGCTGCTTGTTTCCTTCCTAGGTTTTTGAGGTCTTCATTCCCTGTTTGTTTGGACATAGCCTCTCAATTTCTCGCTCTGTATTAACTTTTCGATTTCCTTTCTCAAGTGGAGGCATTCATTAGTGTCGTGACCTTGGATTCTGTGGTACTTACACCAACTGTTGTGGTCCATTCCCATGGTTGTGTGCCCTGTCTTCTTAGCCTCTGGAGTGATTTTTGCTTCGTAGACCTCTTTGAATATTTGTGCCGGGCGAGTATTCAGGGGAGTGAGGACACCTGGACGGACCTTGGGGTTGTAGGGTGTATGGGGGCGCCTATCCTGCCTCTTGTAGAAAGACTGATCCTGGTCTGCTAGTGGTTGGTGATTCCTCCGATCCTGATTAGTGGAGGTGCGCTCCTTTGCGTCCATTGTAACACCCCGTTTTCCCAACATAAAAATTTCGTAAATAAAATCAGAGTTTTCACATAACGGAATGCTACATTTTCTTTCAATAAAATCTCCAAATGAATAAATAACTATTTATTCTTCATAAAAGTAGTCAATAAAATTTAACCTTCAAACTTCGCAGCGGAATTAATTCAAAACAACAAAATTAGTCTTTGGCACGCAGGCCTCATCAAAATCTCAAAATTCATAGGTAATACGTAAGGAAAGAGAAAGCAAGTAACAAATGCCCATCCCGTTACGTATCAGAGCCCTAAGACACTTTGAGCCGACATCTCTACTAATCTTCGTTACCTGCACTTGCCCACAAGGCGACAATTCCAACAGAAGGGGTGAGATTCACAAACAACAATAGATATTATAATTCATCAATTAAATTCAACAACAACAATATAATGATAATCAACTGTCAGTTTATAATTTAAACAATTCAACAACATCATCAACTACGACACCGACGACTCAACCAACAACAACAACGACGACAACAACTACAACGACAACAACTACAACGACAACAACGACGACAACAACAACAACGACAACAATGTGACTAGTGCAAATGCATGTGGTACCATTTTACGCGCGTTGAATGCTAAGCATTCCGGGGCATAAGCCCCCAACAATTTGAATGAAATAACATTCCAGGGCATAAGCCCTCAACGATTGAGTGATAAACACTCCAGGGGATAAGCCCTCAACGGTTGAGTGAAAACACTCCAGGGCATGAGCCCTCAACCAGGTATGAGTATGAATGGACTCACTAGTGTATATCTGCATACAACTCGATAACAGCAACGACAACAACAAATGTGCATAAATGATTATGACTTATTCCCCAACTTGGTCAATTGCGACTCAACGACTCTTAACGACGAGATTCATCAACATAGCATATACCCATATGGCTTTATATATAATTCATCAACAATTCATCATGCATCTTTGTAAAATCATAACAAATTAACCACAACAGATTTTTATGCCAAACCAAAGCTACTGGAAAGATATCACAATTGTCAACATCTTTCATGTTTATACCAAAAACTAATTCAGGACAGAAACATGTGAGACAGACACAAGAACATGAAACAGAGAAATGATGTTACTGTGCAGTTTCATTTTAAGTTATTCCACAATAATATAACTCACGTTCTGGGCTAGAGGCTATTATTATAAGGTAGTTCATCTCGTTATCTTTCCAACGCTTCAAACGGCGTACAAATCAGACTCACGGAACTCAAGTTACGAATTTTTGAAGTTTCCAAAATTCAGCGCTGGAAAACCAAAATCGGGGCCCGAACTGGCAAAATCGGGGCCCGAATTCTGCCTGTTTTGGAGGCAGCAGTCGCGACGAAAATCGGCGCCCGAAGTCTAAAAATCGGCGCCCGAATTGTCGCAGGTTCAGAAAAATAAAACAGCGTTTTTCAACCCCAATCCCCTAATTTAACATCCCAAAACTCAATTTTGATGAAAAAACATGACCTTTTAACATTCTAACATCAGAACAACAACTGTAAACACAATTCATATGATTAATCATTGTTTCAACCACTTTATTCAATTCAACCTAATTCAATTCATCAACCCTAACAATCCAACATTAATCAATGAATCATAGGACCTAAAGTTGAGAGTTAGCCTCACCCTTACCTTAAATTATCTTCCTGAATTCAAAGTTGCGTTCTTCTCTCCCCTTGCTTCTTCTCTCTTGTTCTAGGTTTTTCTCCCTTTTCTCTGTTTCTCACTGTTTCTACGTGAAAACTGTTTTCTGACTTTCCCTTCCTTCTAACTCCTATTAATTCTAATTAATTCCCACTTATTTCTAATTAACTCCTATTAAAATATTATTCAATTCATTTTAATCCCCAACTTTCTAATAATTATAATTCTCACCTATTTTAATTAAATAATCAAAATAATCCTATAATAAATTACATGGAGGACTTGAAATAGAGCTTACAGGAGCGAAAGGAAAGGCTGCATCCGAAGCATATGAAAATGCATCAGTATTATTATAAGCCAAAACATTACCATTGTATAATAGGCAAGCATCTACTTGAATTTTTAGAATTAAAGGGTCGATACTTAGTGCAGTTTGAAACCCTTTACAAGACAACAATATTTGGCTTTGTACACAATTGCAATTGTTGGTAATCGATACTCTCCATTGAGGCTTACCTTGAACTGGTGGCCCAAATTTTGTTTGGGCAATTTGAAGGGTGTTCAACGGACAAATATAACATGATCCTGAAAAATATTTGGGTGAGAAAATAAATTATTAAAGAGACCATAGTTGAAACGATATGCACTATAAGAAAACATATAGAAGATCATACCTTTGATGACAAGTGTAAGGAAGATTATTGAAATAAGATACTTGAATGTGGTTGCCATTGTTCTTTGTTGCTTACTCATGTACCTTTGGTTCTCTTATTTATATATTAAGAAACCACCTGAGTTAGGACACAAGTCAAAGTATTTGAATTGACTTATTTATTTTTAATTTTTGGTTTCAAATATTTTGTCTTATTTATATATTGAAAAACTACCCTAGCTAGGTTTCATTTTACAATATACTATCATTAGTAATTATACTAATAGTATTTTCTATTAAAAATTCAATAAATTTGTTAAATAGTTCTACAAAATATCCTTAGATTAAATATAAGAATTTCATATTTTCGGTCATTGACCCATAAGAATATTATATTTGAAAATATATATTATTTTTTATTTTTTAATTATTGATATGAAAATTAATAATAATTTCTTGAATTTATATTTTTTGGGTCAAAATTTGAGTTTATGAATTCAACTCTTCTAGTATCAAGATTATTAATTATTACTTAAATTAGTAATTTTTGGGTCAAAATTAGAGGTTATGAATTCAACTCTTCTAATATCTAGATTATTAATTATTACTTAAATTAGTATTTTTTGGGTCAAAATTAGAGGTTATGAGTTCAACTGTTCTAACCGTTACTCAATACAAAATTTATATTCGAATATATTTTTGTAAGGATATTAAAATAAATACATATATTTCAAAATTTAATTTGATAAATATTGCAATAAAATATATTTCAAAATTCAACATTCAGAAGTGTTTTGAAATAGGTCTCTATTAAGGACGGCTTTCTAAGGGATTTGGTTTAAATTATGTCTCGGTGCTATCGCCCAAGATATCGCAGGTAGGTCCATATTCATGTATAACTTTTCGGTCATATGCCATAAAAATTATCAACTATTTTTCCGCCGTGCATTGGAAATCAGTTGTTTCTACGTTATCTCGCGTCGTTAACCTTAGTCGGAGACATACGTTGGAAAAATGGTTGTGTTGTATATGAGGCATAAAATTATACAATCGATACGAGGAAACATACGAGGAATAATTATTGAAATTCAATCGTAGCACAATTCTATCTATATTTGTTTAGTTTACTCTGATTCAAACTACTCAAATATTTTTATAAACAACTTGTTCAGAAATACTGTCAATACAAATTTAAGTTAACTAAACGTGGTCTATGTGTAACACCTCATTTTAATTCTATTATTTTAAATGATGTTTGAATATTGGTTATATGATTTTGCATGACTTATTTGATATATATATATATATATATATATATATATATATATGATTTTATGCGAAAATATATGATTCAGGTGTGATATATATATATATATTATGTGTTATTTTATTATATAGTTGTTTTATTATTTAAAATAAAATATGAGAAATAGAAATAAGTGGTAATAATATTTATTTAGAATTAAGGGGGATTAATTGTAATTATGTGGATTAAGTGGGAGTTAAGGAAAGAAAAAGGGGGATATGTTTTGAGAAAAAGAGGAGAAAAACCAAGAGGGCTAGAAGGAGAGCTAGGAAGGGATCAAATTGCTGTAGGCTTTCAATTGTTGTTGAATTAAGGTAAGGGTGGGATTCCTTTCACTAATAATGTATATAATTCTGAAAATTTATGAATTGTGGTGTTCTTGGTTTTCTAGGTTTTAGAATTTTGTGTAATTTCTAAAATGGATGAATTGTGTTGTTTGATGCATGTTCCTATGTTGTTTTGATTGCTATATTGCCTATTTGACCTGTAAACATCACTGTAAATCATTTTGGGAGATTAAGGGATCAAAATTTAGGTTTTTGGGTGAAAAATGGTGAGAAATCGTCAAAAAACGGGGCCCAGTTCGCTTAAGCGAGCCCCAAATGAACTTCCAAGCGAAAATGAGCTTGCTCTCGACGTTACGTTCGCTTAAGCGAACCACCCTTCGCTTAAGCGAACTGCACAGTAACAGCATTTCCTGTTTCGCGTTCTTGTGTCTTTTTCACACGTTTCTGTTTTGAATTAGCTTTCGGTATAAACATGAAAGTTGTAGATAATTGAGTTAGCTTTCTAATGGCCTTGGTTTGACGTGTAAACTATTTTTAGATTTTGAGTTATGATGAAAATAGTCCAAGTGGGTATTCAGAAAATTTTAAGAAAACTTAGCATAACTAATTCTGAGTTAGTCCAAAACTTATGGTTAGTTTCCCAACTTCAAACTTAGGTATTTAGGAATTTAGTTGAAGTGTTTTATGATTATTTGGCTCATGTCTTATTGATCACACTTGCTTGTTAATGAAGAATGTTTTGGTCTGATATGAATGTAGTTGATTAATGTATATGTGTTATGTTGATGAATTCTGTCGTAAGAGTTGTTGTGTCAGATTTTGACTAAGTTGTGGAGTGTGTCATAAATGATTAGGCACATATGTTGGTGTCGTAGATGTTGTTGAGTTGTATGTTGATATACACAAGTCGAGTCCATTTGCATACTCATAAATGTTGGGGGCTTATGCCCTAGAATGCTTAGCATTCACACCCGTTGGGGGCTTATGCCTTGGAATGTTTATCATTCACCTGTTGGGGGCTTATGCCCTGGGATGCTTTAACCATCCAACTGTTGGGGGCTTATGCCCTGGAATGCTTAGCATTCAACGCGCGTAAAATGGTACCACATGCATAATGCATTTGTCGTTGTCGATGTCGCATTGTCGTAGTCGTTGTCGTCGGTCATGTCGTTGGTGTTCATTGCTGATAATGACATTGTTGTTGCTGTTGTTTAATGTTGTTGAAGATAATTATGTTGCTATTATATATGTGTATATTTATTCACATTATATATGAATTGAATAATGCCTGTTGTAAGATGTTCACCGCTAGAAAAAGCAAAATTAGAGAGGGAAATTAGTGACGGAAAAAATAAAATTCCTCACAAATTCCTTGGTCGCAAAATTTAGTGACGGAATTAGAGAGGGATTTCATGTTTTCCCTCTCTAAAATCCCCTCACTAATTTTTACTTTTTTAGTAGTGGTTGTTGTTTCATTGATTTGATGAATTATATATATTTATTATTGATCGTGTATCTCACCCCTTCTGCTTGAAAATGTTGCCTTCCCTATGGGTAACTTGCAGGTAACGAAGATTAGTAGGATGATTGGCTCTGTGTCTAGGGCTCTGATACATATTAGGATGGGGGATCGTCGCGATGTTTTCCTTTCATTCCTTTATGTATCAAACTTCGATTATGTTGTTGAATTTTCATGTCGTTGAATAATGATGACTTTTGTTGGGGCTTTTGTGCCAAGATAATTGTTGAGGTTGAATTATGTTTTTAAACGAAATTTTCCGCTGCAGTTTAATGAGACTTTCAATGTGGAATAATAAATAGTATAATTTCTATATATGAGATTTTGAAAAGTAGTGTAATACTCCGTTGTTGAAATACTCTGATATAATTATCCTTATTATTACGTCGTTGGGTGAACGGGGTGTTACACTATGTAGGTACAATATTTTATTTTTGATAAAACTCCTTTATCAAATCGTCCAGAAAAAGGTACGCTTGTTAGGTTATTTTTATCGATAATAAATCATTAGAACACCCCTCATAAAACGATACCGAGATATCCTGGGAAGAGATCCTCTCCAGCGCAGTTTTTGTCCAGTGAAATCTCAACCTCATGTTTTCCTTAACCAGTGCAGTTCTAATCATTAAAAAGAAATTAATGGTATGGATGTGCTCCTCCAGTGAAAACTTCACAGGAGAGAATCCATGCCTGAGATATCCTTTTCTAACAAGGACGTTGTAACGCCCTAGTTGTTATTTATTTAATTTCAGTTGATTTTAATAAGTTTATGTGATTTTAAATAATTTATGTTTATTTTCGGTGTGTTATATATTTTATTATATAGTTATTTTGATTATTTAATTAAAATAGGTGAGAATTATAATTATTAGAAGGTTGGGGATTAAAATGAATTATTTAATAATTTAATAGGAGTCATTTATAATTAAGGAGAAGTTAATAGGTTTTAATAGGAAATAGAAGGAAAGAAAGAGTCAGAACCAGTTTTACGTAGAAACAGTGAGAAAACAAGAAAAGGGGGAAAAACCTAGAAGAAGAGAGAAGAAGCAAGAGGAGAGAAGAACGCTGCTTTTAATTCAGGAAGATAATCTAAGGTAAGGGTGAGACTAACTTTCAATGATTATAGTTTACATAATTCTGAAATTGAATTTAACATGTTTTGTTGAAAATTGTTGTGGAGAAATTACGTTTTTAAGTTAAATTAGAATTGTCAAAAACATAGGTAATCCGTTGAATTGATGTAAAAAGTGATGTTTAGGTTGTAGATTATCAGTAGGCAATGTTTCCTAACAATTTTGGGATTTGGGATGTCGAAATTTGGGTTTTTGGGTGAAAAATGGTGTAAAAATCGTAACAACAGGGGAAAACTCGCTAGAAACTCGCTATTGGCGAAATCTGTCTGGAACATTTTCGCTATTAGCCAGAATTTCGCTATTAGCGAAATTGCACTGTGACAGCTTTCTCTGTTTCGCGTTCTTGCGTCTTTTTAACCCGTTTCTGTTTTGAACTAGCTTTCGGTGTAAACATGAAAGTTGTAGATAACTGAGTTAGCTTTCTAATGGACTTGGTTTGACGTGTAAAGGATTTTTAGATTTTGAGTTATGATGAAAATAGTCCAAGTGGGTACTTAATAAAATCTTAAGAAAACTTAGCATAACTAATTCTGAGTTAGTCCAAAACTTATGGTTGGTTTCCCAACTTCAAACTTAGGTATTAGAGATTTAGTTGAAGTGTTTTATGAGTATTTGACTTATGGCTTATTGATCACACTTGCTTCTTTTTGAAGAATGTTTTGGTCCGATAGGAATGTAGTTGATTAATGTATATGTGTTATGTTGATGAATTCTGTCGTAAGAGTTGTTGTGTCAGATTTTGACTAAGTTATGGAGTGTGTCATAAATGATTAGGCACATATGTTGTTGTCGTAGACGTTGTCGAGTTGTATGCAGATATACACTAGTGAGTCCATTCATACTCATACCTTGCTGAGGGCTCATGCCCTGGAGTGTTTTCACTCAACCGTTGAGGGCTTATGCCCTGGAGTGTTTAACACTCAATCGTTGAGGGCTTATGCCCTGGAATGTTATTTCATTCAATTGTTGGGGGCTTATGCCCCGGAATGCTTAGCATTCAACGCGCGTAAAATGGTACCACATGCATTTGCATTAGTCGCATTGTTGTCGTTGTAGCTGTTGTCGTTGTTGTTGTTGTAGGTTGAGTTGTCAGTGTCGTTGTCGATGATGTTTTTGAATTGTTCATTATAATTGATAATTGATTATTCATTATACTGATGTTGTTCAATTTAATTGATGAATTATGATATCTATTGTTGTTTGTGAATCTCACCCCTTCTGCTGGAATTGCCGCCTTGTGGGCAAGTGCAGGTAACGAAGATTAGTAGAGATGTCGGCTCAAAGTGTCTTAGGGCTCTGATACGTAACGGGACGGGAATTGTTGCTTGTTTTCTCTTTCCTTACGTATTAATAATGATTTATGAAACTTTTGATGAGGCCTGCGTGCCAAAGACTTGTTTAGTTGTTTTAAAGTAATTCCGCTGCGAAGTTTTGGAGTTAATTATTATTGACTATTTTATTGGAGAATATTTATTCATCCGTTAATTTGGAGATTTTATTTGAATGAAAATGTAGCATTCCGTTTTTGGTGAAAAACTCTGATTTAATTTGTTAATTAATAATTGTTGGGCGAATGGGGTGTTACAATTGGTATCAGAGCAGGTCGGTCCGTCCGGCCAAGTAGTAGAGTCGAGTCGAGCCTAGTAGAGTTGTGTGAACATTTTTTATTGTCCTTGTTGTCCTGATTGGTTATTGTTGTGTAGAATCTTTGAGGTTGATCTTGTATGTTTTCCGTTGACGGGTATGGATGTAATCCTTGGTATGAACTGGTTGGAATACAACCATGTCCATATAGATTGTTTTAGTAAGACAGTACGTTTCTCTTCCGCTGAAGAAGAGAGTGAAGTTGATTTCTTGAGTACTAAGCAGTTGAAGCAGATAGAGCGCGATGGAATTATGATGTTTTCCTTGTTAGCATATTTGTCAGTGGAGAATCAAGCAGTGATTGATAGCCTACCAGTCGTGAATGAATTCCCAGAAGTTTTTCCTGATGAGATTCCCGATGTGCCGCCAGAAAGGGAAGTTGAATTTTCAATTGATCTTGTTCCGGGTACGAAGCCTGTGTCGATGGCTCCTTACCGTATGTCAGCAGCTGAGTTGGCAGAGTTGAAGAAGCAGTTGGAAGACCTACTTGATAAGAAGTTTGTAAGACCGAGTGTTTCACCTTGGGGAGCGCCGATGTTGCTGGTTAAGAAGAAAGATGGTAGCATGAGGCTGTGTATAGATTACCGTCAGCTGAATAAAGTGACGATAAAGAATAGGTATCCACTTCCGAGAATTGATGACTTGATGGATCAGCTAGTGGGTGCCCGTGTGTTTAGTAAAATTGATCTGAGATCAGGTTATCATCAGATTAAGGTGAAGGATGAAGATATGCAGAAGACGGCGTTCAGAACGCGATATGGTCACTATGAGTATAAGGTGATGCCGTTCGGTGTTACTAATGCACCTGGTGTATTTATGGAGTATATGAACAGAATTTTCCATGACTTCCTGGATAGATTTGTTGTTGTTTTTATTGATGATATTCTGATTTATTCTAAGACTGAAGAAGAGCATGCAGAGCATTTGAAGATTGTTTTGCAAGTGTTGAAAGAAAAGAAGTTGTATGCCAAGTTATCCAAATGTGAGTTCTGGTTAAGTGAAGTAAGTTTTCTTGGCCACATTATTTCTGGTAGTGGTATTGCGGTTGACCCGTCGAAAGTTGAAGCGGTATCGCAATGGGAGACTCCGAGGTCAGTTACAGAGATTAGAAGTTTTATGGGCTTAGCAGGTTATTACCGCAGATTTATCGAAGGATTTTCGAAGTTGGCACTTCCTTTGACACAGTTGACCTATAAGGGTAAGGCTTTTGTGTGGGATACTAAGTGTGAGAATAGTTTCAATGAGTTGAAGCAACGGTTGACGACTGCTCCGATTTTAATTTTACCGAAGTCAGATGAACCTTTTGTTGTGTATTGTGATGCGTCCAAGTTGGGCTTAGGTGGTGTACTTATGCAGGATGGTAAGGTGGTGGCTTATGCTTCGAGACAGTTGAGGATACATGAGAAGAACTATCCTACACATGATTTAGAGTTGGCTGCTGTAGTTTTTGTGTTAAAAATTTGGAGGCATTATTTGTACGGTTCCAGATTTGAGGTGTTTAGTGATCATAAAAGTTTGAAGTATTTGTTTGATCAGAAGGAGTTGAATATGAGGCAGAGAAGATGGCTCGAGTTGTTGAAGGACTATGATTTTAGCTTGAATTACCATCCGGGTAAAGCTAATGTGGTTGCAGATGCCTTGAGCAGAAAGAGTGTGTGTACTTGAGCAAGGTGGAGCTTGGGATAGTCATCTACCGTTGATTGAGTTCACGTACAACAACAGTTACCATTCGAGTATTGGTATGGCACCATTTGAAGCTTTCTATGATCGGAGGTGTAGAACTCCGTTGTGTTGGTTTGAATCGGGAGAAAGTATAGTGTTGGGACCGAAATTAGTCCAGCAGACTACAGAGAAGGTCAAGTTGATAAGAGAGCAGATGAAAGCGTCGCAGAGTCGGCAGAAGAGTTACCATGACAAGCGTAGAAAGGAACTTGAGTTTCAAGAGGGTGATCATGTGTTCTTGAGAGTCACTCCCATGACAGGTGTAGGTCGTGCATTGAAGTCTAAGAAGTTGACTCCGAAGTTTATTGGTCCTTATCAGATATCAGAGAGGATTGGGCCAGTGGCATATCGAATAGGTTTGCCACCACATCTTTCAAATCTGCATGATGTGTTTCATGTGTCGCAGTTGCGGAAGTACGTAGCGGATCCTTCGCATGTTATACCAAGGGATGACGTGCAGGTTAGAGACAACCTTACGGTGGAGACTTTACCGTTGAAGATTGATGATCGTAAGGTGAAGAAGTTGAGAGGCAAGGAGATACCTCTGGTGAGAGTTGTCTGGGGTGGAGTAACTGGTGAAAGCTTGACTTGGGAGCTGGAGAGTAAGATGCTAGAGTCTTATCCTGAGTTGTTTGCTTGAGGTAACATTTCGAGGACGAAATTCTTTAAGTGGAGGAGAGTTGTAACGCCCTAGTTATCGATTATTTTATTTCACTTGATTTTAGTAAGTTTATGTGATTTTAAATAATTATGTTGATTTTTGGTGTGTTATATTTTATATATGATTGTTTTGAATTATTTAATTAAAACAGGTGAGAATTATAATTATTAGAAGGTTGGGGATTAAAATGAATTATTTAATAATTTAATAGGAGTTAATTGGAATTAAGGAGAAGTTAATAGGTATTAATAAGGGAAGAAAGAGTCAGAATCATTTTTCACGTAGAAACAGTGAGAAAAACAAGAAAAAGGGAAAAACCTAGAAGAAGAGAGAAGAAGCAAGAGGAGAGAAGAACGCTGCTTTTAATTCAGGAAGATAATTTAAGGTAAGGGTGAGACTAACTCTCAACTTTAGGTTCTTAATTCGTTGATGAATGTAGGGTTGTTAGGGTTGATGAATTGAATTAGGTTAATGATGAATTGATGTTAATAACTTGATTAATTCATGTAATTGTTGTTGTTTAATGCTGTTCTGATGTTAGAATGCATAGGGATGATGAAATTCATCAAAATTGAGCCTTTGGGTGTTGAATTTGGGGTTTAGGGTTGAAAAGTAGAAGTCTGTTCGTACAGTTCGTAGTTCTGTCAATCGCCACTCGCAACGGCGAGTAAACCCGCTCGCCAGGCGAGCAGTGCCTGTGTAACTCGCAACGGCGAGTAAACCGCTCGCCAGGCGAGCGGTGCCTGTGTAACTCACCACAGCGAGCAGACCCACTCGCGAGGCGAGCAATGAAACACCCGTAGCTCGCCACAGCGAGCAGATGCACTCGCCATGGCGAGTTGCTTAATTAAAAAGTTGTTAATTGTCTTCATGAGGTTTTTGGGTGAATTTTTATATCGATTTGAGTGCCTTAATATGTTTAGGGATGAATGGCACCTTTTTACAGAATTAAATTTGGGTTTTGGGAACTTAAAAATGAAGATTTTAGGTGGAAAATGTCAAAAACGCCGAGAGCAACCACTTTTGCTCGCATTAAGCTCGCCCCCAACTCGCCACGGCGAGGAGCTCAATTTTCTGAACTCGCCACGGCGAGTAATACTGTAGGTTACTTAAGTTGTTGAATTTTGTTGTGATGCTTCGCTGTGACCTTGTTGTGTCTTGTCGAATTAAGTTGGAGTCTTATGTCATAGCTGATTATGCATATAGTAGTTGTTGTTGTTGTCGTTGGGTTGTATGTAGATATACACCATTGAGTCCATTTCATACTCATACCACTGTTGAGGGCTTATGCCCTGGAATGTTATTTCATTCAACCGTTGGGGGCTCATGCCCCGAAATGCTTAGCATTCAACGCGCGTAAAATGGTACCACATGCATTTGCATTAGTTGCATTTTTGTTGTCGTTGTTGTCGTTGTAATTGTTGTCGTCGTTGTTGTTGTTGGTTGAGTTGTCGGTGTCGTTGTTGACCATGTTGTTGAATTGTTCAAATTATAAATGATAATTGATTATTCATTAAATTGTTGCTGTTGAGTTTAATTGATGAATTATGTTATCTATTGTTGTTTGTGAATCTCACCCCTTCTGCTGGAATTGTCGCCTTGTGGGCAAGTGCAGGTAATGAAGATTAGTAGAGATGTCGGCTCAAGTGTCTTAGGGCTCTGATACGTAACGGGACGGGAATTTATTGTTTGTTTTCTCTTTCCTTACGTATTAATTTTGATTTATGAAACTTTTGATGAGGCCTGCGTGCCAAAGATTATCTAGTTGCTTTAAAATAATTCCGCTGCGAAGTTTTGAAGTTAATTATTATTGACTATTTATTTGGAGAATATTTATTCATCCGTTAATTGGGAGATTTTGTTTGAACGAAAATGTAGCATTCCGTTTTTTTTTGGTGAAAAACTCTGATTTAATTTGTTAATTAATACTGTTGGGAGAACGGGGTGTTACACTCCTCCAGTGAAAACTTCACAGGAGAGAATCCATGCCTGAGATATCCTTTTCTAACAAGGACGTCATTGGCATCCTTCCCATGAGGACGATCCTATAGTGGTAAGCATACAATATTGAAGGGATAGGGTTTGCCAAATGAGTTCGTTCATGATTGGAGCATGAGGATAGTATATGAAAAGGATGTGCAAATAATCATAGCAGAATTGTATCATAACATATCATACTATAATAACATTCAAGGAAATAATATCACATTAAATCCATGTCGTTTGCAACGAAATAGTTCGAAAACGATACAATGATATGTATTAACTCTGACTCAAATCTTTTTTTTAAGAAGCCAAACTATAGTTCTAAAATTGACATTGAGGATAATTGAATTTGAAATCTTAAAAAATACACACTCTAAAGTCTCAGGACAACATCATATGACCAATATAAGTGGATTCTAACTAACACTTTTACTTCATGTGGTAATACTATAACTCCAAACTACTAGGTTAGGAGTTTGGTCCTATATCATATACACGAGATTTTTTTTATTTAAAAAAAAACATGGTATTATTTTATAAATACTTTTAAAATGAAATAATAAAAAATGATTACTTATTTAAGTCTAATTCTACAAATATATAATTATTCGAGCAAAAATTTATAACATATATGAATACTTAGATGAGATATTAATGACTCTCTTCCAACATAAGAAGAAATCCTACAGAAAATACATGGTTCACATAAAAAAAAATCCATGCAAACAATTTTTTTTTAAAAGCACTGAGGTCTCTTCACTTAATTTAAAAGTTCAGTTTGATTCTTCAATTTAAATCTGGTCAGTTTGGTCCCTTAATTTATGCAAGTTTTGATCGACTGTTTCGCTTAAAAATGACTTTGGTGGGAGATGTTATTGATGCGATTAAAAGTATATCTTGAAGTTGGTGTTTGGGTATAAAATTCGATTTCCTTTGCATTTTTTATGAATGTTTTACATTACTTTGGATTGAATCGTTAGATAGATCGGGGACATTTTGATTTCAGCTTAATCATCTGTTGGGAGCGGTGAGTATTTCCTGTACTTCATCATATTTTATAAGTTTAGTACTTCTTGTACCTATTTCCATTTAATTAATAAATTTTCTTTACTATTAAAAAATATATATTGATAATAACCATCATTTTACAGCCTCTTATACTAGTATATATATACTAAACATGTTTTTTACGGGCTAAACATGCTTTTATGTAATTATCTTTGTTGATTTTCCATCAATATAAACCGCAATAGCTAAGGTCAATTGCTTTATTTAGGATCACATAATATTTAATTTCACAACATCAAATTGCGTCAACAAAAAATAATTTACAACATCAAACGGATAAATATAAATAACTTGTTTTATTACCTTAGCACAACAGCCGCTTAAATATAAATTTACAATATCATAAAAAGAATTCAAAGGTTCCTAAATCCTTTGATATCGATATTATTGTTTTTAATACACTATTATACTTCTATTTATTTTTTACTATTACATGGAGGACTTGAAATAGAGCTTACATGAGCGAAAGGAAAGGCTGCATCCGAAGCATATGAAAATGCATCAGTATTATTATAAGCCAAAACATTACCATTGTATAAGAGGCAAGTATCTCCTTGAATTTTTAGAATTAAAGGGTCAATACTTAGTGCAGTTTGAAACCCTTTACAAGACAACAATATTTGGCTTTGTACACAATTGCAATTGTTGGTAATCGATACTCTCCATTGAGGCTTACCTTGAACTGGTGGCCCAAATTTTGTTTGGGCAATTTGAAGGGTGTTCAACGGACAAATATAACATGATCCTGAAAAATATTTGGGTGAGAAAATAAATTATTAAAGAGACCATAGTTGAAACGATATGCACTATAAGAAAACATATAGAAGATCATACCTTTGATGACAAGTGTAAGGAAGATTATTGAAATAAGATACTTGAATGTGGTTGCCATTGTTCTTTGTTGCTTACTCATGTACCTTTGGTTCTCTTATTTATATATTAAGAAACTACCTGAGTTAGGACACAAGTCAAAGTATTTGAATTGACTTATTTATTTTTAATTTTTGGTTTCAAATATTTTGTCTTATTTATAGATTGAAAAACTACCCTAGCTAGGTTTCATTTTACAATATACTATCATTAGTAATTATACTAATAGTGTTTTCTATTAAAAATTCAATAAATTTGTTAAATAGTTCTACAAAATATCCTTAGATTAAATATAAGAATTTCATATTTTCGGTCATTGACCCATAAGAATGTTATATTTGAAAATATATATTATTTTTTATTTTTTAATTATTGATATGAAAATTAATAATAATTTCTTGAATTTATATTTTTTGGGTCAAAATTTGAGTTTATGAATTCAACTCTTCTAATATCAAGATTATTAATTATTACTTAAATTAGTAATTTTTGGGTCAAAATTAGAGGTTATGAATTCAACTCTTCTAATATCAAGATTATTAATTATTACTTAAATTAGTATTTTTTGGGTCAAAATTAGAGGTTATGAGTTCGACTGATCTAACCGTTACTCAATACAAAATTTATATTCAAATATATTTTTGTAAGGATATTAAAATAAATACATATATTTCAAAATTTAATTTGATAAATATTGCAATAAAATATATTTCAAAATTCAACATTCACAAGTGTTTTGGAATGGGTCTCTATTAAGGACGGCTTTCTAAGGGATTTGGTTTAAATTATGTCTCGGTGCTATCACCCAAGATATCGCAGGTAGGTCCATATTCATGTATAACTTTTCGGTCATATGCCATAAAAATAATCAACTTTTTTTCCGCCGTGCATTGGAAATCAGTTGTTTCTACGTTATCTCGCGTCGTTAACCTTAGTCGGAGACATACGTTGGGAAAATGGTGGTGTTGTATATGAGGCATAAAATTATACAATCGATACGAGGAAACATACGAGGAATAATTATTGAAATTCAATCCTAGCACAATTCTATATATATTTGTTTAGTTTACTCTGATTCAAACTACTCAAATATTTTTATAAACAACTTGTTCAGAAATATTGTCAATACAAATTTAAGTTAACTAAATGTGGTCTATGTAGGTACAATATTTTATTTTTGATAAAACTCCTTTATCAAATCGTCCATAAAAAGGTACGTTTGTTAGGTTATTTTTATCGATAATAAATCATTAGAACACCCCTCATAAAACGATACCGAGATATCCTGGGAAGAGATCCTCTCCAGCGCAGTTTTTGTCCAGTGAAATCTCAACCTCATGTTTTCCTTAAGCAGTGCAGTTCTAATCATTAAAAAGAAATTAATGGTATGGATGTGCTCCTCCAGTGAAAACTTCACAGGAGAGAATCCATGCCTGAGATATCCTTTTCTAACAAGGACGTCATTGGCATCCTTCCCATGAGGACAATCCTATAGTGGTAAGCATACAATATTGAAGGGATAGGGTTTGCCAAACGAGTTCGTTCATGATTGGAGCATGAGGATAGTATATGAAAAGGATGTGCAAATAATCATAGCAGAATTGTATCATAACATATCATACTATAATAACATTCAAGGAAATAATATCACATTAAATCCATGTCGTTTGCAACGAAATAGTTCGAAAATGATACAATGATATGTATTAACTCTGACTCAAATCTTTTTTTTTAAGAAGCCAAACTATAGTTCTAAAATTGACATTGAGGATAATTGAATTTGAAATCTTAAAAAATGCACATTCTAAAGTCTCAGGACAACATCATATGACCAATATAAGTGGATTCTAACTAACACTTTTACTTCATGTGGTAATACTATAACTCCAAACTACTAGGTTAGGAGTTTGGTACTATATCATATACACGAGATTTTTTTTATTTAACCCGATATACATATACACGAGATTTTTTTTATTTTAAAAAAACATGGTACTCCTATATTTAGCTATAAAATATAAATAAAATCAAGGTAATTAATCATTGGTTGCATGATAGAACTGAGCATTAAGATAAAATCAAGGTACCCATTAGTAACTAAACGACTTAAAAAATATCCAATAGCTTTTTTATTGGGATAATTAATGTATGCATTTTTTGAAAACAAATTATATAATAGTTAAAAGATGAATCAATTGAGGGTATCCAAGTTCAAACTTTAACTTCTTTCAAAAAAAAAAGGTTCAAACTTTGACTGTATTATTCTTCGATCAACATATATATTTTTAATATCAAAATTTATTGTAACATATATATATATAATATATATATATATATATATATGTAAATGCACATATTATTTTCATTTAATTATTTTATAAATACTTTTAAAATGAAATAATAAAAAATGATTACTTAATTAAGTCTAATTCTACAAATATATAATTATTCGAGCAAAAATTTATAACATATATGAATACTTAGATGAGATATTAATGACTCTCTTCCAACATAAGAAGAAATCCTACAGAAAATACATGGTTCACATAAAAAAAAAATCCATGCAAACAATTTTTTTTAATACCACTGAAATCTCTTCACTTAATTTAAAAGTTCAGTTTGATCCTTCAATTTAAATCTGGTCAGTTTGGTCCCTTAATTTATGCAAGTTTTGATCGACTGTTTCGCTTAAAAATGACTTTGGTGGGAGATGTTATTGATGCGATTAAAAGTATATCTTGAAGTTGGTGTTTGGGTATAAAATTCGATTTCCTTTGCATTTTTTATGAATGTTTTACATTACTTTGGATTGAATCGTTAGATAGATCGGGGACATTTTGATTTCAGCTTAATCATCTGTTGGGAGCGGTGAGTATTTCCTGTACTTCATCATATTTTATAAGTTTAGTACTTCTTGTACCTATTTCCATTTAATTAATAAATTTTCTTTACTATTAAAAAATATATATTGATAATAACCATCATTTTACAGCCTCTTATACTAGTATATATATACTAAACATGTTTTTTACGGGCTAAACATGCTTTTATGTAATTATCTTTGTTGATTTTCCATCAATATAAACCGCAATAGCTAAGGTCGATTGCTTTATTTGGGATCACATAATATTTAAATTCACAACATCAAATTGCGTCAACAAAAAATAATTTACAACTTCAAACGGATAAATATAAATAACTTGTTTTATTACCTTAGCACAACAGCCGCTTAAATATAAATTTACAATATCATAAAAAGAATTCAAAGGTTCCTAAATCCTTTGATATCGATATTATTGTTTTTAATACAGTGTTATACTTCTATTTATTTTTTACTATTACATGGAGGACTTGAAATAGAGCTTACAGGAGCGAAAGGAAAGGCTGCATCCGAAGTATATGAAAATGCATCAGTATTATTATAAGCCAAAACATTACCATTGTATAAGAGGCAAGTATCTCCTTGAATATTTAGAATTAAAGGGTCGATACTTAGTGCAGTTTGAAACCCTTTACAAGACAACAATATTTGGCTTTGTACACAATTGCAATTGTTGGTAATCGATACTCTCCATTGAGGCTTACCTTGAACTGGTGGCCCAAATTTTGTTTGGGCAATTTGAAGGGTGTTCAACGGACAAATATAACATGATCCTGAAAAATATTTGGGTGAGAAAATAAATTATTAAAGAGACCATAGTTAAAACGATATGCACTATAAGAAAACATATAGAAGATCATACCTTTGATGACAAGTGTAAGGAAGATTATTGAAATAAGATACTTGAATGTGGTTGCCATTGTTCTTTGTTGCTTACTCATGTACCTTTGGTTCTCTTATTTATATATTAAGAAACTACCTGAGTTAGGACACAAGTCAAAGTATTTGAATTGACTTATTTATTTTTAATTTTTGGTTTCAAATATTTTGTCTTATTTATATATTGAAAAACTACCCTAGGTTTCATTTTACAATATACTATCATTAGTAATTATACTAATAGTATTTTCTATTAAAAATTCAATAAATTTGTTAAATAGTTCTACAAAATATCCTTAGATTAAATATAAGAATTTCATATTTTCGGTCATTGACCCATAAGAATGTTATATTTGAAAATATATATTATTTTTTATTTTTTAATTATTGATATGAAAATTAATAATAATTTCTTGAATTTATATTTTTTGGGTCAAAATTTGAGTTTATGAATTCAACTCTTCTAATATCAAGATTATTAATTATTACTTAAATTAGTAATTTTTGGGTCAAAATTAGAGGTTATGAATTCAACTCTTCTAATATCAAGATTATTAATTATTACTTAAATTAGTATTTTTTGGGTCAAAATTAGAGGTTATGAGTTCGACTGATCTAACCGTTACTCAATACAAAATTTATATTCAAATATATTTTTGTAAGGATATTAAAATAAATACATATATTTCAAAATTTAATTTGATAAATATTGCAATAAAATATATTTCAAAATTCAACATTCACAAGTGTTTTGGAATGGGTCTCTATTAAGGACGGCTTTCTAAGGGATTTGGTTTAAATTATGTCTCGGTGCTATCACCCAAGATATCGCAGGTAGGTCCATATTCATGTATAACTTTTCGGTCATATGCCATAAAAATAATCAACTTTTTTTCCGCCGTGCATTGGAAATCAGTTGTTTCTACGTTATCTCGCGTCGTTAACCTTAGTCGGAGACATACGTTGGGAAAATGGTGGTGTTGTATATGAGGCATAAAATTATACAATCGATACGAGGAAACATACGAGGAATAATTATTGAAATTCAATCCTAGCACAATTCTATATATATATATTTGTTTAGTTTACTCTGATTCAAACTACTCAAATATTTTTATAAACAACTTGTTCAGAAATACTGTCAATACAAATTTAAGTTAACTAAATGTGGTCTATGTAGGTACAATATTTTATTTTTGATAAAACTCCTTTATCAAATCGTCCATAAAAAGGTACGCTTATTAGGTTATTTTTATCGATAATAAATCATTAGAACACCTCTCATAAAACGATACCGAGATATCCTGGGAAGAGATCCTCTCCAGCGCAGTTTTTGTCCAGTGAAATCTCAACCTCATGTTTTCCTTAATCAGTGCAGTTCTAATCATTAAAAAGAAATTAATGGTATGGATGTGCTCCTCCAGTGAAAACTTCACAGGAGAGAATCCATGCCTGAGATATCCTTTTCTAACAAGGACGTCATTGGCATCCTTCCCATGAGGACGATCCTATAGTGGTAAGCATACAATATTGAAGGGATAGGGTTTGCCAAATGAGTTCGTTCATGATTGGAGCATGAGGATAGTATATGAAAAGGATGTGCAAATAATCATAGCAGAATTGTATCATAACATATCATACTATAATAACATTCAAGGAAATAATATCACATTCAATCCATGTCGTTTGCAACGAAATAGTTCGAAAATGATACAATGATATGTATTAACTCTGACTCAAATCTTTTTTTTTATGAAGCCAAACTATAGTTCTAAAATTGACATTGAGGATAATTGAATTTGAAATCTTAAAAAATGCACACTCTAAAGTCTCAGGACAACATCATATGACCAATATAAG
This sequence comes from Medicago arabica, assembly GCA_946800305.1. Taxonomy (NCBI): domain Eukaryota; kingdom Viridiplantae; phylum Streptophyta; class Magnoliopsida; order Fabales; family Fabaceae; genus Medicago; species Medicago arabica. The sequence continues at coordinate 21,775,670 of OX326965.1, read as the reverse complement.
TGGATTCTAACTAACACTTTTACTTCATGTGGTAATACTATAACTTCAAACTATCAGGTTAGGAGTTTGGTACTATATCATATACACGAGATTTTTTTTATTTAACCCGATATACATATACACGAGTTTTTTTTATTTAAAAAAAAACATGGTACTCATATATTTAGCTATAAAATATAAATAAAATCAAGGTAATTAATCATTGGTTGCATGATAGAACTGAGCATTAAGATAAAATCAAGGTACCCATTAGTAACTAAACAACTTAAAAAATATCCAATAGCTTTTTTATTGGGATAATTAATGTATGCATTTTTTGAAAACAAATTATATAATAGTTAAAAGATGAATCAATTGAGGGTATCCAAGTTCAAACTTTAACTTCTTTCAAAAAAAAAAAGGTTCAAACTTTGACTGTATTATTCTTCGATCAACATATATATTTTTAATATCAAAATTTATTGTAACATATATATATATATATATATATATATATATCTAAATGCACATATTTTTTTCATTTAATTATTTTATAAATACTTTTAAAATGAAATAATAAAAAATGATTACTTATTTAAGTCTAATTCTACAAATATATAATTATTCGAGCAAAAATTTATAACATATATGAATACTTAGATGAGATATTAATGACTCTCTTCAAACATAAGAAGAAATCCTACAGAAAATACATGGTTCACATAAAAATAAAATCCATGCAAACAATTTTTTTTTAATACCACTGAGGTCTCTTCACTTAATTTAAAAGTTTAGTTTGATCCTTCAATTTAAATCTGGTCAGTTTGGTCCCTTAATTTATGCAAGTTTTGATCGACTGTTTCGCTTAAAAATGACTTTGGTGGGAGATGTTATTGATGTGATTAAAAGTATATCTTGAAGTTGGTGTTTGGGTATAAAATTCGATTTCCTTTGCATTTTTTATGAATGTTTTACATTACTTTGGATTGAATCGTTAGATAGATCGGGGACATTTTGATTTCAGCTTAATCATCTGTTGGGAGCGGTGAGTATTTCCTGTACTTCATCATATTTTATAAGTTTAGTACTTCTTGTACCTATTTCCATTTAATTAATAAATTTTCTTTACTATTAAAAAATATATATTGATAATAACCATCATTTTACAGCCTCTTATACTAGTATATATATACTAAACATGTTTTTTACGGGCTAAACATGATTTTATGTAATTATCTTTGTTGATTTTCCATCAATATAAACCGCAATAGCTAAGGTCAATTGCTTTATTTGGGATCACATAATATTTAAATTCACTACATCAAATTGCGTCAACAAAAAATAATTTACAACTTCAAACGGATAAATATAAATAACTTGTTTTATTACCTTAGCACAACAGCCGCTTAAATATAAATTTACAATATCATAAAAAGAATTCAAAGGTTCCTAAATCCTTTGATATCGATGTTATTGTTTTTAATACACTATTATACTTCTATTTATTTTTTACTATTACATGGAGGACTTGAAATAGAGCTTACAGGAGCGAAAGGAAAGGCTGCATCCGAAGCATATGAAAATGCATCAGTATTATTATAAGCCAAAACATTACCATTGTATAAGAGGCAAGTATCTCCTTGAATTTTTAGAATTAAAGGGTCGATACTTAGTGCAGTTTGAAACCCTTTACAAGACATAAATATTTGGCTTTGTACACAATTGCAATTGTTGGTAATCGATACTCTCCATTGAGGCTTACCTTGAACTGGTGGCCCAAATTTTGTTTGGGCAATTTGAAGGGTGTTCAACGGACAAATATAACATGATCCTGAAAAATATTTGGGTGAGAAAATAAATTATTAAAGAGACCATAGTTGAAACGATATGCACTATAAGAAAACATATAGAAGATCATACCTTTGATGACAAGTGTAAGGAAGATTATTGAAATAAGATACTTGAATGTGGTTGCCATTGTTCTTTGTTGCTTACTCATGTACCTTTGGTTCTCTTATTTATATATTAAGAAACTACCTGAGTTAGGACACAAGTCAAAGTATTTGAATTGACTTATTTATTTTTAATTTTTGGTTTCAAATATTTTGTCTTATTTATATATTGAAAAACTACCCTAGCTAGGTTTCATTTTACAATATACTATCATTAGTAATTATAATAATAGTATTTTCTATTAAAAATTCAATAAATTTGTTAAATAGTTCTACAAAGTATCCTTAGATTAAATATAAGAATTTCATATTTTAGGTCATTGACCCATAAGAATGTTATATTTGAAAATATATATTATTTTTTATTTTTTAATTATTGATATGAAAATTAATAATAATTTCTTGAATTTATATTTTTTGGGTCAAAATTTGAGTTTATGAATTCAACTCTTCTAATATCAAGATTATTAATTATTACTTAAATTAGTAATTTTTGGGTCAAAATTAGAGGTTATGAATTCAACTCTTCTAATATCAAGATTATTAATTATTACTTAAATTAGTTTTTTTTGGGTCAAAATTAGAGGTTATGAGTTCGACTGATCTAACCGTTACTCAATACAAAATTTATATTCAAATATATTTTTGTAAGGATATTAAAATAAATACATATATTTCAAAATTTAATTTGATAAATATTGCAATAAAATATATTTCAAAATTCAACATTCACAAGTGTTTTGGAATGGGTCTCTATTAAGGACGGCTTTCTAAGGGATTTGGTTTAAATTATGTCTCGGTGCTATCACCCAAGATATCGCAGGTAGGTCCATATTCATGTATAACTTTTCGGTCATATGCCATAAAAATAATCAACTTTTTTTCCGCCGTGCATTGGAAATCAGTTGTTTCTACGTTATCTCGCGTCGTTAACCTTAGTCGGAGACATACGTTGGGAAAATGGTGGTGTTGTATATGAGGCATAAAATTATACAATCGATACGAGGAAACATACGAGGAATAATTATTGAAATTCAATCCTAGCACAATTCTATATATATTTGTTTAGTTTACTCTGATTCAAACTACTCAAATATTTTTATAAACAACTTGTTCAGAAATACTGTCAATACAAATTTAAGTTAACTAAATGTGGTCTATGTAGGTACAATATTTTATTTTTGATAAAACTCCTTTATCAAATCGTCCATAAAAAGGTACGTTTGTTAGGTTATTTTTATCGATAATAAATCATTAGAACACCCCTCATAAAACGATACCGAGATATCCTGGGAAGAGATCCTCTCCAGCGCAGTTTTTGTCCAGTGAAATCTCAACCTCATGTTTTCCTTAAACAGTGCAGTTCTAATCATTAAAAAGAAATTAATGGTATGGATGTGCTCCTCCAGTGAAAACTTCACAGGAGAGAATCCATGCCTGAGATATCCTTTTCTAACAAGGACGTCATTGGCATCCTTCCCATGAGGACGATCCTATAGTGGTAAGCATACAATATTGAAGGGATAGGGTTTGCCAAATGAGTTCGTTCATGATTGGAGCATGAGGATAGTATATGAAAAGGATGTGCAAATAATCATAGCAGAATTGTATCATAACATATCATACTATAATAACATTCAAGGAAATAATATCACATTAAATCCATGTCGTTTGCAACGAAATAGTTCGAAAATGATACAATGATATGTATTAACTCTGACTCAAATCTTTTTTTTTAAGAAGCCAAACTATAGTTCTAAAATTGACATTGAGGATAATTGAATTTGAAATCTTAAAAAATGCACACTCTAAAGTCTCAGGACAACATCATATGACCAATATAAGTGGATTCTAACTAACACTTTTACTTCATGTGGTAATACTATAACTCCAAACTACTACGTTAGGAGTTTGGTACTATATCATATACACGAGATTTTTTTTATTTAACCCGATATACATATACACGAGATTCTTTTTATTTAAAAAAAAACATGGTACTCCTATATTTAGCTATAAAATATAAATAAAATCAAGGTAATTAATCATTGGTTGCATGATAGAACTGAACATTAAGATAAAATCAAGGTACCCATTAGTAACTAAACGACTTAAAAAATATCCAATAGCTTTTTTATTGGGATAATTAATGTATGCATTTTTTGAAAACAAATTATATAATAGTTAAAAGATGAATCAATTGAGGGTATCCAAGTTCAAACTTTAACTTCTTTCAAAAAAAAAAAGGTTCAAACTTTGACTGTATTATTCTTCGATCAACATATATATTTTTAATATCAAAATTTATTGTAACATATATATATATATATATATAATATATAATATATATGTAAATGCACATATTTTTTTCATTTAATTATTTTATAAATACTTTTAAAATGAAATAATAAAAAATGATTACTTATTTAAGTCTAATTCTACAAATATATAATTATTCGAGCAAAAATTTATAACATATATGAATACTTAGATGAGATATTAATGACTCTCTTCCAACTTAAGAAGAAATCCTACAGAAAATACATGGTTCACATAAAAAAAAAATCCATGCAAACAATTTTTTTTTAATACCACTGAGGTCTCTTCACTTAATTTAAAAGTTTAGTTTGATCCTTCAATTTAAATCTGGTCAGTTTGGTCCCTTAATTTATGCAAGTTTTGATCGACTGTTTCGCTTAAAAATGACTTTGGTGGGAGATGTTATTGATGCGATTAAAAGTATATCTTGAAGTTGGTGTTTGGGTATAAAATTCGATTTCCTTTGCATTTTTTATGAATGTTTTACATTACTTTGGATTGAATCGTTAGATAGATCGGGGACATTTTGATTTCAGCTTAATCATCTGTTGGGAGCGGTGAGTATTTCCTGTACTTCATCATATTTTATAAGTTTAGTACTTCTTGTACCTATTTCCATTTAATTAATAAATTTTCTTTACTATTAAAAAATATATATTGATAATAACCATCATTTTACAGCCTCTTATACTAGTATATATATACTAAACATGTTTTTTACGGGCTAAACATGATTTTATGTAATTATCTTTGTTGATTTTCCATCAATATAAACCGCAATAGCTAAGGTCAATTGCTTTATTTGGGATCACATAATATTTAAATTCACTACATCAAATTGCGTCAACAAAAAATAATTTACAACTTCAAACGGATAAATATAAATAACTTGTTTTATTACCTTAGCACAACAGCCGCTTAAATATAAATTTACAATATCATAAAAAGAATTCAAAGGTTCCTAAATCCTTTGATATCGATGTTATTGTTTTTAATACACTTTTATACTTCTATTTATTTTTTACTATTACATGGAGGACTTGAAATAGAGCTTACAGGAGCGAAAGGAAAGGCTGCATCCGAAGCATATGAAAATGCATCAGTATTATTATAAGCCAAAACATTACCATTGTATAAGAGGCAAGTATCTCCTTGAATTTTTAGAATTAAAGGGTCGATACTTAGTGCAGTTTGAAACCCTTTACAAGACAACAATATTTGGCTTTGTACACAATTGCAATTGTTGGTAATCGATACTCTCCATTGAGGCTTACCTTGAACTGGTGGCCCAAATTTTGTTTGGGCAATTTGAAGGGTGTTCAACGGACAAATATAACATGATCCTGAAAAATATTTGGGTGAGAAAATAAATTATTAAAGAGACCATAGTTGAAACGATATGCACTATAAGAAAACATATAGAAGATCATACCTTTGATGACAAGTGTAAGGAAGATTATTGAAATAAGATACTTGAATGTGGTTGCCATTGTTCTTTGTTGCTTACTCATGTACCTTTGGTTCTCTTATTTATATATTAAGAAACTACCTGAGTTAGGACACAAGTCAAAGTATTTGAATTGACTTATTTATTTTTAATTTTTGGTTTCAAATATTTTGTCTTATTTATATATTGAAAAACTACCCTAGCTAGGTTTCATTTTACAATATACTATCATTAGTAATTATACTAATAGTATTTTCTATTAAAAATTCAATAAATTTGTTAAATAGTTCTACAAAGTATCCTTAGATTAAATATAAGAATTTCATATTTTAGGTCATTGACCCATAAGAATGTTATATTTGAAAATATATATTATTTTTTATTTTTTAATTATTGATATGAAAATTAATAATAATTTCTTGAATTTATATTTTTTGGGTCAAAATTTGAGTTTATGAATTCAACTCTTCTAATATCAAGATTATTAATTATTACTTAAATTAGTAATTTTTGGGTCAAAATTAGAGGTTATGAATTCAACTCTTCTAATATCAAGATTATTAATTATTACTTAAATTAGTATTTTTTGGGTCAAAATTAGAGGTTATGAGTTCGACTGATCTAACCGTTACTCAATACAAAATTTATATTCAAATATATTTTTGTAAGGATATTAAAATAAATACATATATTTCAAAATTTAATTTGATAAATATTGCAATAAAATATATTTCAAAATTCAACATTCACAAGTGTTTTGGAATGGGTCTCTATTAAGGACGGCTTTCTAAGGGATTTGGTTTAAATTATGTCTCGGTGCTATCACCCAAGATATCGCAGGTAGGTCCATATTCATGTATAACTTTTCGGTCATATGCCATAAAAATAATCAACTTTTTTTCCGCTGTGCATTGGAAATCAGTTGTTTCTACGTTATCTCGCGTCGTTAACCTTAGTCGGAGACATACGTTGGGAAAATGGTGGTGTTGTATATGAGGCATAAAATTATACAATCGATACGAGGAAACATACGAGGAATAATTATTGAAATTCAATCCTAGCACAATTCTATATATATTTGTTTAGTTTACTCTGATTCAAACTACTCAAATATTTTTATAAACAACTTGTTCAGAAATACTGTCAATACAAATTTAAGTTAACTAAAGGTGGTCTATGTAGGTACAATATTTTATTTTTGATAAAACTCCTTTATCAAATCGTCCATAAAAAGGTACGTTTGTTAGGTTATTTTTATCGATAATAAATCATTAGAACACCCCTCATAAAACGATACCGAGATATCCTGGGAAGAGATCCTCTCCAGCGCAGTTTTTGTCCAGTGAAATCTCAACCTCATGTTTTCCTTAAACAGTGCAGTTCTAATCATTAAAAAGAAATTAATGGTATGGATGTGCTCCTCCAGTGAAAACTTCACAGGAGAGAATCCATGCCTGAGATATCCTTTTCTAACAAGGACGTCATTGGCATCCTTCCCATGAGGACGATCCTATAGTGGTAAGCATACAATATTGAAGGGATAGGGTTTGCCAAATGAGTTCGTTCATGATTGGAGCATGAGGATAGTATATGAAAAGGATGTGCAAATAATCATAGCAGAATTGTATCATAACATATCATACTATAATAACATTCAAGGAAATAATATCACATTAAATCCATGTCGTTTGCAACGAAATAGTTCGAAAATGATACAATGATATGTATTAACTCTGACTCAAATCTTTTTTTTTAAGAAGCCAAACTATAGTTCTAAAATTGACATTGAGGATAATTGAATTTGAAATCTTAAAAAATGCACACTCTAAAGTCTCAGGACAACATCATATGACCAATATAAGTGGATTCTAACTAACACTTTTACTTCATGTGGTAATACTATAACTCCAAACTACTAGGTTAGGAGTTTGGTACTATATCATATACACGAGATTTTTTTTATTTAACCCGATATACATATACACGAGATTCTTTTTATTTAAAAAAAAACATGGTACTCCTATATTTAGCTATAAAATATAAATAAAATCAAGGTAATTAATCATTGGTTGCATGATAGAACTGAGCATTAAGATAAAATCAAGGTACCCATTAGTAACTAAACGACTTAAAAAATATCCAATAGCTTTTTTATTGGGATAATTAATGTATGCATTTTTTGAAAACAAATTATATAATAGTTAAAAGATGAATCAATTGAGGGTATCCAAGTTCAAACTTTAACTTCTTTCAAAAAAAAAAAGGTTCAAACTTTGACTGTATTATTCTTCGATCAACATATATATTTTTAATATCAAAATTTATTGTAACATATATATATATATATATATATATAATATATATATATATGTAAATGCACATATTTTTTTCATTTAATTATTTTATAAATACTTTTAAAATGAAATAATAAAAAATGATTACTTATTTAAGTCTAATTCTACAAATATATAATTATTCGAGCAAAAATTTATAACATATATGAATACTTAGATGAGATATTAATGACTCTCTTCCAACTTAAGAAGAAATCCTACAGAAAATACATGGTTCACATAAAAAAAAATCCATGCAAACAATTTTTTTTTAATACCACTGAGGTCTCTTCACTTAATTTAAAAGTTCAGTTTGATCCTTCAATTTAAATCTGGTCAGTTTGGTCCCTTAATTTATGCAAGTTTTGATCGACTGTTTCGCTTAAAAATGACTTTGGTGGGAGATGTTATTGATGCGATTAAAAGTATATCTTGAAGTTGGTGTTTGGGTATAAAATTTGATTTCCTTTGCATTTTTTATGAATGTTTTACATTACTTTGGATTGAATCGTTAGATAGATCAGTTGTAACACCTCATTTTAATTCTATTATTTTAAATGATGTTTGAATATTGGTTATATGATTTTGCATGACTTATTTGATATATATATATATATATATGATTTTATGCGAAAATATATGATTCATGTGTGATATATATATATTATGTGTTATTTTATTATATAGTTGTTTTATTATTTAAAATAAAATATGAGAAATAGAAATAAGTGGTAATAATATTTATTTAGAATTAAGGGGGATTAATTGTAATTATGTGGATTAAGTGGGAGTTAAGGGAAAGAAAAAGGGGGTTATGTTTTGGGAGTTAGTAAGGAAAGAGTCAGACAAACATTTTCACGTACAATAGAGAAAAAGAGAGTTTTTGAGAAAAAGAGGAGAAAAACCAAGAGGGCTAGAAGGAGAGCTAGGAAGGGATCAAATTGCTGTAGGCTTTCAATTGTTGCTGAATTAAGGTAAGGGTGGGATTCCTTTCACTAATAATGTATATAATTCTGAAAATTGTGAATTTTGGTGCTCTTGGTTTTCTAGGTTTTAGAAGTTTTGTGTAATTTCTAAAATGGATGAATTGTGTTGTTTGATGCATGTTCCTATGTTGTTTTGATTGCTATATTGCCTATTTGACCTATAAACATCACTGTAAATCATTTTGGGAGATTAAGGGATAAAAATTTAGGTTTTTGGGTGAAAAATGGTGAGAAATCGTCAAAAAACGGGGCCCAGTTCGCTTAAGCAATCCCCAAGCGAACTTCCAAGCGAAATTGAGCTTGCTCTCGACGTTACATTCGCTTAAGCGAACCACCCTTCGCTTAAGCGAACTGCACAGTAACATCATTTCCTGTTTCGCGTTCTTGTGTCTTTTTCACACGTTTCTGTTTTGAATTAGCTTTCGGTGTAAACATGAAAGTTGTAGATAATTGAGTTAGCTTTCTAATGGCCTTGGTTTGACGTGTAAACTATTTTTAGATTTTGAGTTATGATGAAAATAGTCCAAGTGGGTATTCAGTAAATTTTAAGAAAACTTAGCATAACTAATTCTGAGTTAGTCCAAAGCTTATGGTTAGTTTCCCAACTTCAAACTTAGGTATTTAGGAATTTAGTTGAAGTGTTTTATGAGTATTTGGCTCATGTCTTATTGATCACACTTGCTTGTTGTTGAAGAATGTTTTGGTTTGATATGAATGTAGTTGATTAATGTATATGTGTTATGTTGATGAATTATGTCGTAAGAGTTGTTGTGTCAGATTTTGACTAAGTTGTGGAGTGTGTCATAAATGATTAGGCACATATGTTGTTGTCGTAGATGTTGTTGAGTTGTATGTTGATATACACAAGTCGAGTCCATTTGCATACTCATAACTATTGGGGGCTTATGCCCTGGAATGCTTAGCATTCACACTGTTGGGGGCTTATGCCCTGGAATGTTTATCATTCACACCCGTTGGGGGCTTATGCCCTGGAATGTTTATCATTCACCTGTTGGGGGCTTATGCCCTGGGATGCTTTAACCATCCAACTGTTGGGGGCTTATGCCCTGGAATGCTTAGCATTCAACGCGCGTAAAATGGTACCACATGCATAATGCATTTGTCGTTGTCGATGTCGCATTGTCGTAGTCGTTGTCGTCGGTCATGTCGTTGGTGTTCATTGCTGATAATGACATTGTTGTTGCTAATGTTTAATGTTGTTGAAGATAATTATGTTGCTATTATATATGTGTATATTTATTCACATTATATATGAATTGAATAATGCCTGTTGTAAGATGTTGTTTCATTGATTTGATGGATTATATATATTTATTATTGATCGTGTATCTCACCCCTTCTGCTTGAAAACGTTGCCTTCCCTATGGGTAACTTGCAGGTAACGAAGATTAGTAGGATGATTGGCTCTGTGTCTAGGGCTCTGATACATATTATGATGGGGGATCGTCGCGATGTTTTCCTTTCATTCCTTTATGTATCAAACTTCGATTATGTTGTTGAATTTTCATGTCGTTGAATAATGATGACTTTTGTTGGGGCTTTTGTGCCAAGATAATTGTTGAGGTTGAATTATGTCTTTTTAAACGAAATTTTCCGCTGCAGTTTAATGAGACTTTCAATGTGGAATAATAAATAGTATAATTTCTATTTATGAGATTTTAAAAAGTAGTGTAATACTCCGTTGTTGAATTACTCTGATATAATTATATTTATTATTACGCGTTTGGGAGAACGGGGTGTTACAATTGGTATCAGAGCAGGTCGGTCCGTCCGGCCAAGTAGCAGAGTCGAGTCGAGCCTAGTAGAGTTGTGTGACAATTTTGCATTGTCCTTGTTGTCCTGATTTGTTATTGTTGTGTAGAATCTTTGAGGTTTATCTTGTACGTTTTCCGTTGACGGGTATGGATGTAATCCTTGGTATGAACTAGTTGGAATACAACCATGTCCATATAGATTGTTTTAGAAACACGGTGTACTTTTCCTCTGCCGAAGAAGAGAGTGGAGCATAATTTTTTATCTACTAAGCAGCTGAAGCAGTTAGAATGTGATGGAAACTTGATGTTTTCCCTGTTAGCATATTTGTCAGTAGAGAATCAAGCAGTGATTGATAGCCTACCAGTCGTGAATGAATTCCCAGAAGTTTTTCCTGATGAGGTTCCCGATGTGCCGCCAGAAAGGGAAGTAGAATTTTCAATCGATCTTGTTCCGGGTACGAAGCATGTGTCGATGGCTCCTTACCGTATGTCAGCAGCTGAGTTGGCAGAGTTGAAGAAACAGTTGGAGGATCTACTTGATAAGAAGTTTGTAAGACCAAGTGTTTCACCTTGGGGAGCGCCGGTGTTATTGGTTAAGAAGAAAGATGGTAGCATGAGGCTGTGTATAGATTACCGTCAGTTGAATAAAGTGACGATAAAGAATAGGTATCCACTTCCGAGAATTGATGACTTGATGGATCAGTTAGTGGGTGCTCGCGTGTTTAGTAAAATTGATTTGAGATCAGGTTACCATCAGATCAAGGTAAAGGATGAAGATATGCAGAAGACGGCGTTTAGGACGCGATATGGTCACTATGAGTATAAGGTGATGCCTTTCGGTGTTACTAATGCACCTAGTGTATTTATGGAGTATATGAACAGAATTTTCCATGACTTCCTGGATAGATTTGTTGTCGTTTTTATTGATGATATTCTGATTTATTCTAAGACTGAAGAAGAGCATGCAGAGCATTTGAGGATTGTTTTGCAGGTGCTGAAAGAAAAGAAGTTGTATGCAAAGTTGTCGAAATGTGAATTCTGGTTAAGTGAAGTAAGTTTTCTTGGCCATATTATTTCTGGTAGCGGTATTGCTGTTGACCCATCGAAAGTTGAAGCAGTATCACAATGGGAGACTCCTAAGTCAATTACAGAGATTAGAAGTTTTCTTGGTTTGGCTGGTTACTACCGTAGATTTATCGAAGGATTTTCGAAGTTAGCACTTCCTTTGGCTCAGTTGACCTGTAAGGGTAAGGCGTTTGTGTGGGATATTCAGTGTGAGAATAGTTTCAATGAGCTGAAGCAACGGCTGACGACAGCTCCGATTTTGATTTTACCGAAGCCGGAAGAACCTTTTGTTGTTTATTGTGATGCGTCCAAGTTAGGCTTAGGTGGTGTACTTATGCAAGATGGTAAGGTGGTAGCTTATGCTTCGAGACAGTTGAGAATCCATGAGCGGAATTATCCTACGCACGATTTAGAGTTGGCTGCTGTGGTTTTTGTGTTGAAAATTTGGAGACATTATTTGTACGGTTCCAGATTTGAGGTGTTTAGCGATCATAAGAGTTTGAAATATTTATTTGATCAAAAGGAGTTGAATATGAGACAGAGAAGGTGGCTTGAGTTGTTGAAGGACTATGATTTTAGTTTGAATTACCATCCGGGTAAAGCTAATGTGGTTGCAGATGCCTTGAGCAGAAAGACGTTGCACATGTCTACTATGATGATAAAAGAGTTCGAGTTACTTGAGCAATTTAGAGACTTGAGCTTAGTTTGCGAATTGGCACCTCAGAGCGTACAATTGGGTATGTTGAAGATCAATAATGAATTCTTGAATAGTATCAAGGAAGCGCAGGAAGTTGATGTCAAGTTTGTAGACTTGATGGTTGCTAGTGATCAGACTGCAGATGGTGATTTTCAAGTTGATGATCAAGGTGTGTTGAGGTTCCGAGGCAGAATTTGCATTCCGGATAATGATGAGTTGAAAAAGTTGGTTTTGGAAGAAAGTCACAGGAGTAACTTGAGTATTCATCCGGGAGCTACAAAGATGTATCACGACTTGAAGAAAATGTTTTGGTGGTCTGGATTGAAACGAGATGTTGCGCAATTTGTTTATGCTTGTTTGACTTGTCAGAAATCTAAAGTTGAACATCAGAAGCCTGCGGGATTGTTGACACCGTTGGATGTGCCGGAATGGAAATGGGATAGCATCTCTATGGATTTTGTGACGAGTTTACCAAATACTCAAAGAGGGCATGATGTCATTTGGGTTATTGTCGATAGGTTGACGAAGTCAGCACATTTTATTCCGATCAATATTAGTTATCCGGTAGCTCAGTTGGCGGAGATTTACATTCATAATATTGTGAAGTTGCATGGTGTTCCGTCAAGCATTGTGTCGGATAGAGATCCGAGGTTCACTTCGAGGTTTTGGAAGAGCTTGCAAGAGGCTTTGGGTTCAAGGTTGAAATTGAGTTCGGCTTATCATCCGCAAACAGATGGTCAGTCGAAGAGAACGATTCAGTCGTTAGAGGATTTGTTGAGAGTGTGTGTACTTGAACAAGGTGGAGCTTGGGATAGTCATCTACCGTTAATAGAGTTCACGTACAACAACAGTTACCATTTGAGTATTGGTATGGCACCATTCGAAGCTTTGTATGGTCGGAGGTGCAGAACCCCTTTATGTTGGTTTGAGACTGGTGAAAGTGTGGTGTTGGGACCAGAGATTGTTCAGCAAACTACAGAGAAGGTCAAGTTGATAAGAGAACAGATGAAAGCGTCGTAGAGTAGACATAAGAGTTACCACGACAAGCGTAGAAAGGATCTTGAGTTTCAGGAGGGAGACCATGTATTCTTGAGAGTCACTCCTATGACTGGTGTGGGTCGGGCATTGAAGTCTAAGAAGCTAACTCCGAAGTTTATTGGTCCGTATCAGATATCTGAGAGGATTGGAACGGTGGCATATAGAGTGGGTTTGCCACCACATCTTTCGAATTTGCATGATGTGTTTCATGTGTCGCAGCTGCGGAAGTACGTAGCGGACCCTTCACACGTTATACCGAGGGATGATGTGCGGGTTAGAGACAACCTTACGGTGGAGACCTTACCGTTGAGAATTGATGATCGCAAGGTGAAGAAGTTGAGAGGCAAAGAGATACCTCTAGTGAGGGTTGTTTGGGGAGGAGTAACTGGTGAAAGTCTAACTTGGGAGTTGGAGAGTAAGATGCAGGAGTCTTTTCCTGAGTTGTTTGCTTGAGGTAATATTTCGAGGACGAAATTCTATAAGTTGGGGAGAGTTGTAACACCTCATTTTAATTCTATTATTTTAAATGATGTTTGAATATTGGTTATATGATTTTGCATGACTTATTTGATATATATATATATATATATATATATATGATTTTATGCGAAAATATATGATTCATGTGTGATATATATATATATTATGTGTTATTTTATTATATAGTTGTTTTATTATTTAAAATAAAATATGAGAAATAGAAATACGTGGTAATAATATTTATTTAGAATTAAGGGGGATTAATTGTAATTATGTGGATTAAGTGGGAGTTAAGGGAAAGAAAAAGGGGGTTATGTTTTGGGAGTTAGTAAGGAAAGAGTCAGACAAACATTTTCATGTACAATAGAGAAAAAGAGAGTTTTTGAGAAAAAGAGGAGAAAAACCAAGAGGGCTAGAAGGAGAGCTAGGAAGGGATCAAATTGCTGTAGGCTTTCAATTGTTGCTGAATTAAGGTAAGGGTGGGATTCCTTTCACTAATAATGTATATAATTCTGAAAATTGTGAATTTTGGTGTTCTTGGTTTTCTAGGTTTTAGAAGTTTTGTGTAATTTCTAAAATGGATGAATTGTGTTGTTTGATGCATGTTCCTATGTTGTTTTGATTGCTATATTGCCTATTTGACCTATAAACATCACTGTAAATCATTTTGGGAGATTAAGGGATCAAAATTTAGGTTTTTGGGTGAAAAATGGTGAGAAATCGTTAAAAAACGGGGCCCAGTTCGCTTAAGCGATCCCCAAGCGAACTTCCAAGCGAAATTGAGCTTGCTCTCGACGTTACGTTCGCTTAAGCGAACCACCCTTCGCTTAAGCGAACTGCACTGTAACATCATTTCCTGTTTCGCATTCTTGTGTCTTTTTCACACGTTTCTAATTTGAATTAGCTTTCTAATGGCCTTGGTTTGACGTGTAAACTATTTTTAGATTTTGAGTTATGATGAAAATAGTCCAAGTGGGTATTCAGTAAATTTTAAGAAAAATTAGCATAACTAATTCTGAGTTAGTCCAAAGCTTATGGTTAGTTTCCCAACTTCAAACTTAGGTATTTAGGAATTTAGTTGAAGTGTTTTATGAGTATTTGGCTCATGTCTTATTGATCACACTTGCTTGTTGTTGAAGAATGTTTTGGTCTGATATGAATGTAGTTGATTAATGTATATGTGTTATGTTGATGAATTATGTCGTAAGAGTTGTTGTGTCAGATTTTTACTAAGTTGTGGAGTGTGTCATAAATGATTAGGCACATATGTTGTTGTCGTAGATGTTGTTGAGTTGTATGTTGATATACACAAGTCGAGTCCATTTGCATACTCATAACTGTTGGGGGCTTATGCCCTGGAATGCTTAGCATTCACACTGTTGGGGGCTTATGCCCTGGAATGTTTATCATTCACACCCGTTGGGGGCTTATGCCCTGGAATGTTTATCATTCACCTGTTGGGGGCTTATGCCCTGGGATGCTTTAACCATCCAACTGTTGGGGGCTTATGCCCTGGAATGCTTAGCATTCAACGCGCGTAAAATGGTACCACATGCATAATGCATTTGTCGTTGTCGATGTCGCATTGTCGTAGTCGTTGTCGTCGGTCATGTCGTTGGTGTTCATTGCTGATAATGACATTGTTGTTGCTGTTGTTTAATGTTGTTGAAGATAATTATGTTGCTATTATATATGTGTATATTTATTCACATTATATATGAATTGAATAATGCCTGTTGTAAGATGTTGTTGTTTCATTGATTTGATGGATTATATATATTTATTATTGATCGTGTATCTCACCCCTTCTGCTTGAAAACGTTGCCTTCCCTATGGGTAACTTGCAGGTAACGAAGATTAGTAGGATGATTGGCTCTGTGTCTAGGGCTCTGATACATATTAGGATTGGGGATCGTCGCGATGTTTTCCTTTCATTCCTTTATGTATCAAACTTCGATTATGTTGTTGAATTTTCATGTCGTTGAATAATGATGACTTTTGTTGGGGCTTTTGTGCCAAGATAATTGTTGAGGTTGAATTATGTCTTTTTAAACGAAATTTTCCGCTGCAGTTTAATGAGACTTTCAATGTGGAATAATAAATAGTATAATTTCTATTTATGAGATTTTGAAAAGTAATGTAATACTCCGTTGTTGAATTACTCTGATATAATTATATTTATTATTACGCGTTTGGGAGAACGGGGTGTTACAGGGGACATTTTGATTTCAGCTTAATCATCTGTTGGGAGCGGTGAGTATTTCCTGTACTTCATCATATTTTATAAGTTTAGTACTTCTTAAACAGTGCAGTTCTAATCATTAAAAAGAAATTAATGGTATGGATGTGCTCCTCCAGTGAAAACTTCACAGGAGAGAATCCATGCCTGAGATATCCTTTTCTAACAAGGACGTCATTGGCATCCTTCCCATGAGGACGATCCTATAGTGGTAAGCATACAATATTGAAGGGATAGGGTTTGCCAAATGAGTTCGTTCATGATTGGAGCATGAGGATAGTATATGAAAAGGATGTGCAAATAATCATAGCAGAATTGTATCATAACATATCATACTATAATAACATTCAAGGAAATAATATCACATTAAATCCATGTCGTTTGCAACGAAATAGTTCGAAAATGATACAATGATATGTATTAACTCTGACTCAAATCTTTTTTTTTAAGAAGCCAAACTATAGTTCTAAAATTGACATTGAGGATAATTGAATTTGAAATCTTAAAAAATGCACACTCTAAAGTCTCAGGACAACATCATATGACCAATATAAGTGGATTCTAACTAACACTTTTACTTCATGTGGTAATACTATAACTCCAAACTACTAGGTTAGGAGTTTGGTACTATATCATATACACGAGATTTTTTTTATTTAACCCGATATACATATACACGAGATTCTTTTTATTTAAAAAAAAACATGGTACTCCTATATTTAGCTATAAAATATAAATAAAATCAAGGTAATTAATCATTGGTTGCATGATAGAACTGAGCATTAAGATAAAATCAAGGTACCCATTAGTAACTAAACGACTTAAAAAATATCCAATAGCTTTTTTATTGGGATAATTAATGTATGCATTTTTTGAAAACAAATTATATAATAGTTAAAAGATGAATCAATTGAGGGTATCCAAGTTCAAACTTTAACTTCTTTCAAAAAAAAAAAGGTTCAAACTTTGACTGTATTATTCTTCGATCAACATATATATTTTTAATATCAAAATTTATTGTAACATATATATATATATATATATATATATAATATATATATGTAAATGCACATATTTTTTTCATTTAATTATTTTATAAATACTTTTAAAATGAAATAATAAAAAATGATTACTTATTTAAGTCTAATTCTACAAATATATAATTATTCGAGCAAAAATTTATAACATATATGAATACTTAGATGAGATATTAATGACTCCCTTCCAACTTAAGAAGAAATCCTACAGAAAATACATGGTTCACATAAAAAAAAATCCATGCAAACAATTTTTTTTTAATACCACTGAGGTCTCTTCACTTAATTTAAAAGTTCAGTTTGATCCTTCAATTTAAATCTGGTCAGTTTGGTACCTTAATTTATGCAAGTTTTGATCGACTGTTTCGCTTAAAAATGACTTTGGTGGGAGATGTTATTGATGCGATTAAAAGTATATCTTGAAGTTGGTGTTTGGGTATAAAATTCGATTTCCTTTGCATTTTTTATGAATGTTTTACATTACTTTGGACTGAATCGTTAGATAGATCGGGGACATTTTGATTTCAGCTTAATCATCTGTTGGGAGCGGTGAGTATTTCCTGTACTTCATCATATTTTATAAGTTTAGTACTTCTTGTACCTATTTCCATTTAATTAATAAATTTTCTTTACTATTAAAAAATATATATTGATAATAACCATCATTTTACAGCCTCTTATACTAGTATATATATACTAAACATGTTTTTTACGGGCTAAACATGCTTTTATGTAATTATCTTTGTTGATTTTCCATCAATATAAACCGCAATAGCTAAGGTCAATTGCTTTATTTGGGATCATATAATATTTAAATTCACAACATCAAATTGCGTCAACAAAAAATAATTTACAACTTCAAACGGATAAATATAAATAACTTGTTTTATTACCTTAGCACAACAGCCGCTTAAATATAAATTTACAATATCATAAAAAGAATTCAAAGGTTCCTAAATCCTTTGATATCGATATTATTGTTTTTAATACACTGTTATACTTCTATTTATTTTATACTATTACATGGAGGACTTGAAATAGAGCTTACATGAGCAAAAGGAAAGGCTGCATCCGAAGCATATGAAAATGCATCAGTATTATTATAAGCCAAAACATTACCATTGTATAAGAGGCAAGTATCTCCTTGAATTTTTAGAATTAAAGGGTCGATACTTAGTGCAGTTTGAAACCCTTTACAAGACAACAATATTTGGCTTTGTACACAATTGCAATTGTTGGTAATCGATACTCTCCATTGAGGCTTACCTTGAACTGGTGGCCCAAATTTTGTTTGGGCAATTTGAAGGGTGTTCAACGGACAAATATAACATGATCCTGAAAAATATTTGGGTGAGAAAATAAATTATTAAAGAGACCATAGTTGAAACGATATGCACTATAAGAAAACATATAGAAGATCATACCTTTGATGACAAGTGTAAGGAAGATTATTGAAATAAGATACTTGAATGTGGTTGCCATTGTTCTTTGTTGCTTACTCATGTACCTTTGGTTCTCTTATTTATATATTAAGAAACTACCTGAGTTAGGACACAAGTCAAAGTATTTGAATTGACTTATTTATTTTTAATTTTTGGTTTCAAATATTTTGTCTTATTTATATATTGAAAAACTACCCTAGCTAGGTTTCATTTTACAATATACTATCATTAGTAATTATACTAATAGTATTTTCTATTAAAAATTCAATAAATTTGTTAAATAGTTCTACAAAATATCCTTAGATTAAATATAAGAATTTCATATTTTCGGTCATTGACCCATAAGAATGTTATATTTGAAAATATATATTATTTTTTATTTTTTAATTATTGATATGAAAATTAATAATAATTTCTTGAATTTATATTTTTTGGGTCAAAATTTGAGTTTATGAATTCAACTCTTCTAATATCAAGATTATTAATTATTACTTAAATTAGTAATTTTTGGGTCAAAATTAGAGGTTATGAATTCAACTCTTCTAATATCAAGATTATTAATTATTACTTAAATTAGTATTTTTTGGGTCAAAATTAGAGGTTATGAGTTCGACTGATCTAACCGTTACTCAATACAAAATTTATATTCAAATATATTTTTGTAAGGATATTAAAATAAATACATATATTTCAAAATTTAATTTGATAAATATTGCAATAAAATATATTTCAAAATTCAACATTCACAAGTGTTTTGGAATGGGTCTCTATTAAGGACGGCTTTCTAAGGGATTTGGTTTAAATTATGTCTCGGTGCTATCACCCAAGATATCGCAGGTAGGTCCATATTCATGTATAACTTTTCGGTCATATGCCATAAAAATAATCAACTTTTTTTCCGCCGTGCATTGGAAATCAGTTGTTTCTACGTTATCTCGCGTCGTTAACCTTAGTCAGAGACATACGTTGGGAAAATGGTGGTGTTGTATATGAGGCATAAAATTATACAATCGATACGAGGAAACATACGAGGAATAATTATTGAAATTCAATCCTAGCACAATTCTATATATATTTGTTTAGTTTACTCTGATTCAAACTACTCAAATATTTTTATAAACAACTTGTTCAGAAATACTGTCAATACAAATTTAAGTTAACTAAATGTGGTCTATGTAGGTACAATATTTTATTTTTGATAAAACTCCTTTATCAAATCGTCCATAAAAAGGTACGTTTGTTAGGTTATTTTTATCGATAATAAATCATTAGAACACCCCTCATAAAACGATACCGAGATATCCTGGGAAGAGATCCTCTCCAGCGCAGTTTTTGTCCAGTGAAATCTCAACCTCATGTTTTCCTTAAACAGTGCAGTTCTAATCATTAAAAAGAAATTAATGGTATGGATGTGCTCCTCCAGTGAAAACTTCACAGGAGAGAATCCATGCCTGAGATATCCTTTTCTAACAAGGACGTCATTGGCATCCTTCCCATGAGGACGATCCTATAGTGGTAAGCATACAATATTGAAGGGATAGGGTTTGCCAAATGAGTTCGTTCATGATTGGAGCATGAGGATAGTATATGAAAAGGATGTGCAAATAATCATAGCAGAATTGTATCATAACATATCATACTATAATAACATTCAAGGAAATAATATCACATTAAATCCATGTCGTTTGCAACGAAATAGTTCGAAAATGATACAATGATATGTATTAACTCTGACTCAAATCTTTTTTTTTAAGAAGCCAAACTATAGTTCTAAAATTGACATTGAGGATAATTGAATTTGAAATCTTAAAAAATGCACACTCTAAAGTCTCAGGACAACATCATATGACCAATATAAGTGGATTCTAACTAACACTTTTACTTCATGTGGTAATACTATAACTCCAAACTACTAGGTTAGGAGTTTGGTACTATATCATATACACGAGATTTTTTTTATTTAACCCGATATACATATACACGAGATTCTTTTTATTTAAAAAAAAACATGGTACTCCTATATTTAGCTATAAAATATAAATAAAATCAAGGTAATTAATCATTGGTTGCATGATAGAACTGAGCATTAAGATAAAATCAAGGTACCCATTAGTAACTAAACGACTTAAAAAATATCCAATAGCTTTTTTATTGGGATAATTAATGTATGCATTTTTTGAAAACAAATTATATAATAGTTAAAAGATGAATCAATTGAGGGTATCCAAGTTCAAACTTTAACTTCTTTCAAAAAAAAAAAGGTTCAAACTTTGACTGTATTATTCTTCGATCAACATATATATTTTTAATATCAAAATTTATTGTAACATATATATATATATATAATATATATATGTAAATGCACATATTTTTTTCATTTAATTATTTTATAAATACTTTTAAAATGAAATAATAAAAAATGATTACTTATTTAAGTCTAATTCTACAAATATATAATTATTCGAGCAAAAATTTATAACATATATGAATACTTAGATGAGATATTAATGACTCCCTTCCAACTTAAGAAGAAATCCTACAGAAAATACATGGTTCACATAAAAAAAAATCCATGCAAACAATTTTTTTTTAATACCACTGAGGTCTCTTCACTTAATTTAAAAGTTCAGTTTGATCCTTCAATTTAAATCTGGTCAGTTTGGTACCTTAATTTATGCAAGTTTTGATCGACTGTTTCGCTTAAAAATGACTTTGGTGGGAGATGTTATTGATGCGATTAAAAGTATATCTTGAAGTTGGTGTTTGGGTATAAAATTCGATTTCCTTTGCATTTTTTATGAATGTTTTACATTACTTTGGATTGAATCGTTAGATAGATCGGGGACATTTTGATTTCAGCTTAATCATCTGTTGGGAGCGGTGAGTATTTCCTGTACTTCATCATATTTTATAAGTTTAGTACTTCTTGTACCTATTTCCATTTAATTAATAAATTTTCTTTACTATTAAAAAATATATATTGATAATAACCATCATTTTACAGCCTCTTATACTAGTATATATATACTAAACATGTTTTTTACGGGCTAAACATGCTTTTATGTAATTATCTTTGTTGATTTTCCATCAATATAAACCGCAATAGCTAAGGTCAATTGCTTTATTTGGGATCATATAATATTTAAATTCACAACATCAAATTGCGTCAACAAAAAATAATTTACAACTTCAAACGGATAAATATAAATAACTTGTTTTATTACCTTAGCACAACAGCCGCTTAAATATAAATTTACAATATCATAAAAAGAATTCAAAGGTTCCTAAATCCTTTGATATCGATATTATTGTTTTTAATACACTGTTATACTTCTATTTATTTTTTACTATTACATGGAGGACTTGAAATAGAGCTTACAGGAGCGAAAGGAAAGGCTGCATCCGAAGCATATGAAAATGCATCAGTATTATTATAAGCCAAAACATTACCATTGTATAAGAGGCAAGTATCTCCTTGAATTTTTAGAATTAAAGGGTCGATACTTAGTGCAGTTTGAAACCCTTTACAAGACAACAATATTTGGCTTTGTACACAATTGCAATTGTTGGTAATCGATACTCTCCATTGAGGCTTACCTTGAACTGGTGGCCCAAATTTTGTTTGGGCAATTTGAAGGGTGTTCAACGGACAAATATAACATGATCCTGAAAAATATTTGGGTGAGAAAATAAATTATTAAAGAGACCATAGTTGAAACGATATGCACTATAAGAAAACATATAGAAGATCATACCTTTGATGACAAGTGTAAGGAAGATTATTGAAATAAGATACTTGAATGTGGTTGCCATTGTTCTTTGTTGCTTACTCATGTACCTTTGGTTCTCTTATTTATATATTAAGAAACTACCTGAGTTAGGACACAAGTCAAAGTATTTGAATTGACTTATTTATTTTTAATTTTTGGTTTCAAATATTTTGTCTTATTTATATATTGAAAAACTACCCTAGCTAGGTTTCATTTTACAATATACTATCATTAGTAATTATACTAATAGTATTTTCTATTAAAAATTCAATAAATTTGTTAAATAGTTCTACAAAATATCCTTAGATTAAATATAAGAATTTCATATTTTCGGTCATTGACCCATAAGAATGTTATATTTGAAAATATATATTATTTTTTATTTTTTAATTATTGATATGAAAATTAATAATAATTTCTTGAATTTATATTTTTTGGGTCAAAATTTGAGTTTATGAATTCAACTCTTCTAATATCAAGATTATTAATTATTACTTAAATTAGTAATTTTTGGGTCAAAATTAGAGGTTATGAATTCAACTCTTCTAATATCAAGATTATTAATTATTACTTAAATTAGTATTTTTTGGGTCAAAATTAGAGGTTATGAGTTCGACTGATCTAACCGTTACTCAATACAAAATTTATATTCAAATATATTTTTGTAAGGATATTAAAATAAATACATATATTTCAAAATTTAATTTGATAAATATTGCAATAAAATATATTTCAAAATTCAACATTCACAAGTGTTTTGGAATGGGTCTCTATTAAGGACGGCTTTCTAAGGGATTTGGTTTAAATTATGTCTCGGTGCTATCACCCAAGATATCGCAGGTAGGTCCATATTCATGTATAACTTTTCGGTCATATGCCATAAAAATAATCAACTTTTTTTCCGCCGTGCATTGGAAATCAGTTGTTTCTACGTTATCTCGCGTCGTTAACCTTAGTCGGAGACATACGTTGGGAAAATGGTGGTGTTGTATATGAGGCATAAAATTATACAATCGATACGAGGAAACATACGAGGAATAATTATTGAAATTCAATCCTAGCACAATTCTATATATATTTGTTTAGTTTACTCTGATTCAAACTACTCAAATATTTTTATAAACAACTTGTTCGGAAATACTGTCAATACAAATTTAAGTTAACTAAATGTGGTCTATGTAGGTACAATATTTTATTTTTGATAAAACTCCTTTATCAAATCGTCCATAAAAAGGTACGTTTGTTAGGTTATTTTTATCGATAATAAATCATTAGAACACCTCTCATAAAACGATACCGAGATATCCTGGGAAGAGATCCTCTCCAGCGCAGTTTTTGTCCAGTGAAATCTCAACCTCATGTTTTCCTTAATCAGTGCAGTTCTAATCATTAAAAAGAAATTAATGGTATGGATGTGCTCCTCCAGTGAAAACTTCACAGGAGAGAATCCATGCCTGAGATATCCTTTTCTAACAAGGACGTCATTGGTGTAACGCCCTAGTTATCGATTATTTTATTTCAATTGATTTTAGTAAGTTTATGTGATTTTAAATAATTATGTTGATTTTTGGTGTGTTATATTTTATATATGATTGTTTTGAATTATTTAATTAAAACAGGTGAGAATTATAATTATTAGAAGGTTGGGGATTAAAATGAATTATTTAATAATTTAATAGGAGTTAATTGGAATTAAGGAGAAGTTAATAGGTATTAATTAGGGAAGAAAGAGTCAGAATCAGTTTTCACGTAGAAACAGTGAGAAAAAAAAGAAAAAGGGAAAAACCTAGAAGAAGAGAGAAGAAGCAAGAGGAGAGAAGAACGCTGCTTTTAATTCAGGAAGATAATTTAAGGTAAGGGTGAGAGTAACTCTCAACTTTAGGTTCTTAATTCGTTGATGAATGTAGGGTTGTTAGGGTTGATGAATTGAATTAGGTTAATGATGAATTGATGTTAATAACTTGATTAATTCATGTAATTGTTGTTGTTTAATGCTGTTCTGATGTTAGAATGCATAGGGATGATGAAATTCATCAAAATTGAGCCTTTGGGTGTTGAATTTGGGGTTTAGGGTTGAAAAGTAGAAGTCTGTTCGTACAGTTCGTAGTTCTGTCAATCGCCACTCGCAACGGCGAGTAAACCCGCTCGCCAGGCGAGCAGTGCCTGTGTAACTCGCAACGGCGAGTAAACCGCTCGCCAGGCGAGCAGTGCCTGTGTAACTCGCCACAGCGAGCAGACCCACTCGCGAGGCGAGCAATGAAACACCCGTAGCTCGCCACAGCGAGCAGATGCACTCGCCACGGCGAGTTGCTTAATTAAAAAGTTGTTAATTGTCTTCATGAGGTTTTTGGGTGAATTTTTATATCGATTTGAGTGCCTTAATATGTTTAGGGATGAATGGCACCTTTTTACAGAATTAAATTTGGGTTTTGGGAACTTAAAAATGAAGATTTTAGGTGGAAAATGTCAAAAACGCCGAGAGCAACCACTTTTGCTCGCATTAAGCTCGCCCCCAACTCGCCACGGCGAGGAGCTCAATTTTCTGAACTCGCCACGGCGAGTAAAGTAGCTCGCCACGGCGAGTAATACTGTAGGTTACTTAAGTTGTTGAATTTTGTTGTGATGCTTCGCTGTGACCTTGTTGTGTCTTGTCGAATTAAGTTGGAGTCTTATGTCATAGCTGATTATGCATATAGTAGTTGTTGTTGTTGTCGTTGGGTTGTATGTAGATATACACCATTGAGTCCATTTCATACTCATACCACTGTTGAGGGCTTATGCCCTGGAGTGTTTACACTCAATCGTTGAGGGCTTATGCCCTGGAGTGTTTATCACTCAACTGTTGAGGGCTTATGCCCTGGAATGTTATTTCATTCAACCGTTGGGGGCTCATGCCCCGGAATGCTTAGCATTCAACGCGCGTAAAATGGTACCACATGCATTTGCATTAGTTGCATTTTTGTTGTCGTTGTTGTCGTTGTAATTGTTGTCGTTGTTGTTGTTGTTGGTTGAGTTGTCGGTGTCGTTGTTGACCATGTTGTTGAATTGTTCAAATTATAAATGATATTTGATTATTCATTAAATTGTTGCTGTTGAGTTTAATTGATGAATTATGTTATCTATTGTTGTTTGTGAATCTCACCCCTTCTGCTGGAATTGCCGCCTTGTGGGCAAGTGCAGGTAATGAAGATTAGTAGAGATGTCGGCTCAAGTGTCTTAGGGCTCTGATACGTAACGGGACGGGAATTTATTGCTTGTTTTCTCTTTCCTTACGTATTAATTTTGATTTATGAAACTTTTGATGAGGCCTGCGTTCCAAAGATTATCTAGTTGCTTTAAAATAATTCCGCTGCGAAGTTTTGAAGTTAATTATTATTGACTATTTATTTGGAGAATATTTATTCATCCGTTAATTGGGAGATTTTGTTTGAACGAAAATGTAGCATTCCGTTTTTTTTTGGTGAAAAACTCTGATTTAATTTGTTAATTAATACTGTTGGGAGAACGGGGTGTTACAATTGGTATCAGAGCAGGTCGGTCCGTCCGGCCAAGTAGTAGAGTCGAGTCGAGCCTAGTAGAGTCGTGTGACAATTTTGTATTGTCTTTGATGTCCTGGATGTTGTTGTAGTGTAGATTTTCGCGATGGCTGGAAGGAATGATGTCGCACTTGCTGCTGCTCTACAAGCGGTGGCTCAAGCTGTGGGTCAACAGAATAATGCTGGTGGTAACGTCGGTGTTCGCATGTTGGAAACCTTCCTGAGGAACCACCCACCAACTTTCAAGGGCAGGTATGACCCTGATGGAGCGCAGACATGGTTGAAAGAGGTTGAAAGAATCTTCAGAGTGATGCAATGCACTGATGTTTAGATGGTGCGATTTGGCACACATATGCTGGCTGAGGAGGCTGATGATTGGTGGGTGAGTGTGCAACCAGTGCTAGGGAATGGATGTAACACCCCGTTCGCCCAACAATTATTAATTAACAAATTAAATCAGAGTTTTTCACCAAAAACGGAATGCTACATTTTCATTCAAATAAAATCTCCAAATTAACGGATGAATAAATATTCTCCAATAAAATAGTCAATAATAATTAACTCCAAAACTTCGCAGCGGAATTAGTTTAAAACAACTAAACAAGTCTTTGGCACGCAGGCCTCATCAAAAGTTTCATAAATCATTATTAATACGTAAGGAAAGAGAAAACAAGCAACAATTCCCGTCCCGTTACGTATCAGAGCCCTAAGACACTTTGAGCCGACATCTCTACTAATCTTCGTTACCTGCACTTGCCCACAAGGCGGCAATTCCAGCAGAAGGGGTGAGATTCACAAACAACAATAGATATCATAATTCATCAATTAAATTCAACAACATCAGTATAATGAATAATCAATTATCAATTATAATGAACAATTCAACAACATCATCGACAACGACACTGACAACTCAACCTACAACAACAACAACGACAACAGCTACAACGACAACAATGCGACTAATGCAAATGCATGTGGTACCATTTTACGCGCGTTGAATGCTAAGCATTCCGGGGCATAAGCCCCCAACAATTGAATGAAATAACATTCCAGGGCATAAGCCCTCAACGATTGAGTGTTAAACACTCCAGGGCATAAGCCCTCAACGGTTGAGTGAAAACACTCCAGGGCATGAGCCCTCAGCAAGGTATGAGTATGAATGGACTCACTAGTGTATATCTGCATACAACTCGACAACGTCTACGACAACAACATATGTGCCTAATCATTTATGACACACTCCATAACTTAGTCAAAACCTGACACAACAACTCTTACGACAGAATTCATCAACATAACACATATACATTAATCAACTACATTCCTATCAGACCAAAACATTCTTCAAAAGAAGCGAGTGTGATCAATAAGCCATAAGTCAAATACTCATAAAACACTTCAACTAAATCTCTAATACCTAAGTTTGAAGTTGGGAAACCAACCATAAGTTTTGGACTAACTCAGAATTAGTTATGCTAAGTTTTCTTAAAATTTTCTAAGTACCCACTTGGACTATTTTCATCATAACTCAAAATCTAAAAATCCTTTACACGTCAAACCAAGGCCATTAGAAAGCTAACTCAGTTATCTACAACTTTCATGTTTACACCGAAAGCTAATTCAAAACAGAAACGGGTTAAAAAGACGCAAGAACGCGAAACAGAGAAAGCTGTCACAGTGCAATTTCGCTAATAGCGAAATTCTGGCTAATAGCGAAAATGTTCCAGACAGATTTCGCCAATAGCGAGTTTCTAGCGAGTTTTCCCCTGTTGTTACGATTTTTACACCATTTTTCACCCAAAAACCCAAATTTCGACATCCCAAATCCCAAAATTGTTAGGAAACATTGCCTACTGATAATCTACAACCTAAACATCACTTTTTACATCAATTCAACGGATTACCTATGTTTTTGACAATTCTAATTTAACTTAAAAACGTAATTTCTCCACAACAATTTTCAACAAAACATGTTAAATTCAATTTCAGAATTATGTAAACTATAATCATTGAAAGTTAGTCTCACCCTTACCTTAGATTATCTTCCTGAATTAAAAGCAGCGTTCTTCTCTCCTCTTGCTTCTTCTCTCTTCTTCTAGGTTTTTCCCCCTTTTCTTGTTTTCTCACTGTTTCTACGTGAAACTGGTTCTGACTCTTTCTTTCCTTCTATTTCCTATTAAAACCTATTAACTTCTCCTTAATTATAAATAACTCCTATTAAATTATTAAATAATTCATTTTAATCCCCAACCTTCTAATAATTATAATTCTCACCTATTTTAATTAAATAATCAAAATAACTATATAATAAAATATATAACACACCAAAAATAAACATAAATTATTTAAAATCACATAAACTTATTAAAATCAACTGAAATTAAATAAATAACAACTAGGGCGTTACAACTCTCCCCCACTTAAAGAATTTCGTCCTCGAAATATTACCTCAAGCAAACAACTCAGGATAAGACTCTAGCATCTTACTCTCCAGCTCCCAAGTCAAGCTTTCACCAGTTACTCCACCCCAGACAACTCTCACCAGAGGTATCTCCTTGCCTCTCAACTTCTTCACCTTACGATCATCAATCCTCAACGGTAAAGTCTCTACCGTAAGGTTGTCTCTAACCTGCACGTCATCCCTTGGTATAACATGCGAAGGATCCGCTACGTACTTCCGCAACTGCGACACATGAAACACATCATGCAGATTTGAAAGATGTGGTGGCAAACCTATTCGATATGCCACTGGCCCAATCCTCTCCGATATCTGATAAGGACCAATAAACTTCGGAGTCAACTTCTTAGACTTCAACGCACGACCTACACCTGTCATGGGAGTGACTCTCAAGAACACATGATCACCCTCTTGAAACTCAAGTTCCTTTCTACGCTTGTCATGGTAACTCTTCTGCCGACTCTGCGACGCTTTCATCTGCTCTCTTATCAACTTGACCTTCTCTGTAGTCTGCTGGACTAATTCTGGTCCCAACACTATACTTTCTCCCGATTCAAACCAACACAACGGAGTTCTACACCTCCGACCATACAAAGCTTCAAATGGTGCCATACCAATACTCGAATGGTAACTGTTGTTGTACGTGAACTCAATCAACGGTAGATGACTATCCCAAGCTCCACCTTGCTCAAGTACACACACTCTTAATAAATCTTCCAACGACTGAATCGTCCTCTCCGACTGACCATCTGTTTGAGGATGATAAGCCGAACTCAACTTCAACTTAGAACCCAAAGCCTCCTGCAAACTCTTCCAAAACCTTGAAGTAAACCTCGGATCTCTATCCGACACAATGCTTGATGGAACACCATGCAACTTCACAATATTATGAATGTAAATCTCTGCCAACTGAGCTACTGGATAATTGATATTGATCGGAATAAAATGTGCTGACTTTGTTAACCTGTCAACAACTACCCAAATGACATCATGCCCATTCGGAGTATTCGGTAAGCTCGTTACAAAATCCATGGATATGCTATCCCACTTCCATTCTGGCACATCTAATGGTGTCAACAACCCTGCAGGCTTCTGATGTTCAACTTTAGATTTCTGACAAGTCAAACATGCATAAACAAACTGCGCGACATCTCGCTTCAATCCAGACCACCAAAACAATTTCTTCAAGTCGTGATACATCTTCGTAGCTCCCGGATGAATACTTAAACTACTCCTGTGACTTTCTTCCAAACTCGACTTTTTCAACTCATCGTCATCAGGAATACAAATTCTGCCTCGAAATCTTAACACACCTTTATCATCAACCTGGAAATCACTATCTTCCGCTTCATTACTAGCAACCATCAAGTCTACAAACTTAACATCAGCTTTCTGCGCTTCCTTGATACTGTTCAAGAATTCGTTATTAATCTTCAACATACCCAACTGTACGCTCTGAGGTGCCAATTCACAAACTAAGCTCAAGTCTCTAAATTGCTCAAGTAACTCGAACTCCTTCATCATCATAGCAGACATGTGCAACGTCTTTCTGCTCAAGGCATCTGCAACCACATTAGCTTTACCCGGATGGTAATTCAAGCTAAAATCATAGTCCTTCAACAACTCGAGCCATCTTCTCTGCCTCATATTCAACTCCTTCTGATCAAACAAGTATTTCAAACTCTTATGATCACTGAACACCTCAAATCTGGAACCGTACAAATAATGCCTCCAAATTTTTAACACAAAAACTACAGCAGCCAACTCTAAATCATGTGTAGGATAGTTCTTCTCATGTATCCTCAATTGTCTCGAAGCATAAGCTACCACCTTACCATCCTGCATAAGTACACCACCTAAGCCCAACTTGGACGCATCGCAATAAACAACAAAAGGTTCTTCTAGCTTCGGTAAAATCAAAATCGGAGCTGTCGTCAACCGTTGCTTCAACTCATTGAAACTATTCTCACACTGAATATCCCCCACAAAAGCCTTACCCTTACAGGTCAACTGTGTCAAAGGAAGTGCCAACTTCGAAAATCCTTCGATAAATCTGCGGTAATAACCTGCTAAGCCCAGAAAACTTCTAATCTCTGTAACTGACCTCGGAGTCTCCCATTGCGATACCGCTTCAACTTTCGACGGGTCAACCGCAATACCACTACCAGAAATAATGTGGCCAAGAAAACTTACTTCACTTAACCAGAACTCACATTTGGATAACTTGGCATACAACTTCTTTTCTTTCAACTCTTGCAAAACAATCTTCAAATGCTCTGCATGCTCTTCTTCAGTCTTAGAATAAATCAGAATATCATCAATAAAAACAACAACAAATCTGTCCAGAAAGTCATGGAAAATTCTGTTCATATACTCCATAAATACACCAAGTGCATTAGTAACACCGAAAGGCATCACCTTATACTCATAGTGACCATATCGCGTTCTGAACGCCGTCTTCTGCATATCTTCATCCTTCACCTTGATCTAATGGTAACCCGATCTCAAATCAATTTTACTAAACACACGGGCACCCACTAGCTGATCCATCAAGTCATCAATTCTCGGAAGTGGATACCTATTCTTTATCGTCACTTTATTCAGCTGACGGTAATCTATACACAGCCTCATGCTACCATCTTTCTTCTTAACCAGCAACACCGGCGCTCCCCAAGGTGAAACACTCGGTCTTACAAACTTCTTATCAAGTAGGTCTTCCAACTGTGTCTTCAACTCTGCCAACTCAGCTGCCGACATACGATAAGGAGCCATCGATACCGGCTTCGTACCCGGAACAAGATCGATTGAAAATTCTACCTCCCTTTCTGGCGGCACATCAGGAATCTCATCAGGGAAAACCTCTGGAAATTCATTTACAATGGGCAACCTATCAATTACCGCTTGATTCTCCACCGACAAATACGCCAACAAGGAAAACATTAAGTCTCCATCACATCCTAACTGCTTCAGCTGCTTAGTAGATAAAAATTCTGCACCACTCTCTTCTTCAGCAGAGGAAAAGTATACTGTGTTTCTAAAACAATCTATATGGACATGGTTGTATTCCAACCAGTTCATACCAAAGATTTCATCCATACCCGTCAACGGAAAACATACAAGATCAACCTCAAAGATTCTACACAACAATAACAAATCAGGACAACAAGGACAATACAAAATAGTCACACAACTCTACTAGGCTCGACTCGACTCTACTACTTGGCCGGACGGACCGACCTGCTCTGATACCAATTGTAACACCCCGTTCGCCCAACAATTATTAATTAACAAATTAAATCAGAGTTTTCACCAAAAACAGAATGCTACATTTTCATTCAAATAAAATCTCCAAATTAACGGATGAATAAATATTCTCCAATAAAATAGTCAATAATAATTAACTCCAAAACTTCGCAGCGGAATTAGTTTAAAACAACTAAACAAGTCTTTGGCACGCAGGCCTCATCAAAAGTTTCATAAATCATTATTAATACGTAAGGAAAGAGAAAACAAGCAACAATTCCCGTCCCGTTACGTATCAGAGCCCTAAGACACTTTGAGCCGACATCTCTACTAATCTTCGTTACCTGCACTTGCCCACAAGGCGGCAATTCCAGCAGAAGGGGTGAGATTCACAAACAACAATAGATATCATAATTCATCAATTAAATTCAACAACATCAGTATAATGAATAATCAATTATCAATTATAATGAACAATTCAACAACATCATCGACAACGACACTGACAACTCAACCTACAACAACAACAACGACAACAGCTACAACGACAACAATGCGACTAATGCAAATGCATGTGGTACCATTTTACGCGCGTTGAATGCTAAGCATTCCGGGGCATAAGCCCCCAACAATTGAATGAAATAACATTCCAGGGCATAAGCCCTCAACGATTGAGTGTTAAACACTCCAGGGCATAAGCCCTCAACGGTTGAGTGAAAACACTCCAGGGCATGAGCCCTCAGCAAGGTATGAGTATGAATGGACTCACTAGTGTATATCTGCATACAACTCGACAACGTCTACGACAACAACATATGTGCCTAATCATTTATGACACACTCCATAACTTAGTCAAAACCTGACACAACAACTCTTACGACAGAATTCATCAACATAACACATATACATTAATCAACTACATTCCTATCAGACCAAAACATTCTTCAAAAGAAGCGAGTGTGATCAATAAGCCATAAGTCAAATACTCATAAAACACTTCAACTAAATCTCTAATACCTAAGTTTGAAGTTGGGAAACCAACCATAAGTTTTGGACTAACTCAGAATTAGTTATGCTAAGTTTTCTTAAAATTTTCTAAGTACCCACTTGGACTATTTTCATCATAACTTAAAATCTAAAAATCCTTTACACGTCAAACCAAGGCCATTAGAAAGCTAACTCAGTTATCTACAACTTTCATGTTTACACCGAAAGCTAATTCAAAACAGAAACGGGTTAAAAAGACGCAAGAACGCGGAACAGAGAAAGCTGTCACAGTGCAATTTCGCTAATAGCGAAATTCTGGCTAATAGCGAAAATGTTCCAGACAGATTTCGCCAATAGCGAGTTTCTAGCGAGTTTTCCCCTGTTGTTACGATTTTTACACCATTTTTCACCCAAAAACCCAAATTTCGACATCCCAAATCCCAAAATTGTTAGGAAACATTGCCTACTGATAATCTACAACCTAAACATCACTTTTTACATCAATTCAACGGATTACCTATGTTTTTGACAATTCTAATTTAACTTAAAAACGTAATTTCTCCACAACAATTTTCAACAAAACATGTTAAATTCAATTTCAGAATTATGTAAACTATAATCATTGAAAGTTAGTCTCACCCTTACCTTAGATTATCTTCCTGAATTAAAAGCAGCGTTCTTCTCTCCTCTTGCTTCTTCTCTCTTCTTCTAGGTTTTTCCCCCTTTTTCTTGTTTTCTCACTGTTTCTACGTGAAACTGGTTCTGACTCTTTCTTTCCTTCTATTTCCTATTAAAACCTATTAACTTCTCCTTAATTATAAATAACTCCTATTAAATTATTAAATAATTCATTTTAATCCCCAACCTTCTAATAATTATAATTCTCACCTATTTTAATTAAATAATCAAAATAACTATATAATAAAATATATAACACACCAAAAATAAACATAAATTATTTAAAATCACATAAACTTATTAAAATCAACTGAAATTAAATAAATAACAACTAGGGCGTTACAACTCTCCCCCACTTAAAGAATTTCGTCCTCGAAATATTACCTCAAGCAAACAACTCAGGATAAGACTCTAGCATCTTACTCTCCAGCTCCCAAGTCAAGCTTTCACCAGTTACTCCACCCCAGACAACTCTCACCAGAGGTATCTCCTTGCCTCTCAACTTCTTCACCTTACGATCATCAATCCTCAACGGTAAAGTCTCTACCGTAAGGTTGTCTCTAACCTGCACGTCATCCCTTGGTATAACATGCGAAGGATCCGCTACGTACTTCCGCAACTGCGACACATGAAACACATCATGCAGATTTGAAAGATGTGGTGGCAAACCTATTCGATATGCCACTGGCCCAATCCTCTCCGATATCTGATAAGGACCAATAAACTTCGGAGTCAACTTCTTAGACTTCAACGCACGACCTACACCTGTCATGGGAGTGACTCTCAAGAACACATGATCACCCTCTTGAAACTCAAGTTCCTTTCTACGCTTGTCATGGTAACTCTTCTGCCGACTCTGCGACGCTTTCATCTGCTCTCTTATCAACTTGACCTTCTCTGTAGTCTGCTGGACTAATTCCGGTCCCAACACTATACTTTCTCCCGATTCAAACCAACACAACGGAGTTCTACACCTCCGACCATACAAAGCTTCAAATGGTGCCATACCAATACTCGAATGGTAACTGTTGTTGTACGTGAACTCAATCAACGGTAGATGACTATCCCAAGCTCCACCTTGCTCAAGTACACACACTCTTAATAAATCTTCCAACGACTGAATCGTCCTCTCCGACTGACCATCTGTTTGAGGATGATAAGCCGAACTCAACTTCAACTTAGAACCCAAAGCCTCCTGCAAACTCTTCCAAAACCTTGAAGTAAACCTCGGATCTCTATCCGACACAATGCTTGATGGAACACCATGCAACTTCACAATATTATGAATGTAAATCTCTGCCAACTGAGCTACTGGATAATTGATATTGATCGGAATAAAATGTGCTGACTTTGTTAACCTGTCAACAACTACCCAAATGACATCATGCCCATTCGGAGTATTCGGTAAGCTCGTTACAAAATCCATGGATATGCTATCCCACTTCCATTCTGGCACATCTAATGGTGTCAACAACCCTGCAGGCTTCTGATGTTCAACTTTAGATTTCTGACAAGTCAAACATGCATAAACAAACTGCGCGACATCTCGCTTCAATCCAGACCACCAAAACAATTTCTTCAAGTCGTGATACATCTTCGTAGCTCCCGGATGAATACTTAAACTACTCCTGTGACTTTCTTCCAAACTCGACTTTTTCAATTCATCGTCATCAGGAATACAAATTCTGCCTCGAAATCTTAACACACCTTTATCATCAACCTGGAAATCACTATCTTCCGCTTCATTACTAGCAACCATCAAGTCTACAAACTTAACATCAGCTTTCTGCGCTTCCTTGATACTGTTCAAGAATTCGTTATTAATCTTCAACATACCCAACTGTACGCTCTGAGGTGCCAATTCACAAACTAAGCTCAAGTCTCTAAATTGCTCAAGTAACTCGAACTCCTTCATCATCATAGCAGACATGTGCAACGTCTTTCTGCTCAAGGCATCTGCAACCACATTAGCTTTACCCGGATGGTAATTCAAGCTAAAATCATAGTCCTTCAACAACTCGAGCCATCTTCTCTGCCTCATATTCAACTCCTTCTGATCAAACAAGTATTTCAAACTCTTATGATCACTGAACACCTCAAATCTGGAACCGTACAAATAATGCCTCCAAATTTTTAACACAAAAACTACAGCAGCCAACTCTAAATCATGTGTAGGATAGTTCTTCTCATGTATCCTCAATTGTCTCGAAGCATAAGCTACCACCTTACCATCCTGCATAAGTACACCACCTAAGCCCAACTTGGACGCATCGCAATAAACAACAAAAGGTTCTTCTAGCTTCGGTAAAATCAAAATCGGAGCTGTCGTCAACCGTTGCTTCAACTCATTGAAACTATTCTCACACTGAATATCCCCCACAAAAGCCTTACCCTTACAGGTCAACTGTGTCAAAGGAAGTGCCAACTTCGAAAATCCTTCGATAAATCTGCGGTAATAACCTGCTAAGCCCAGAAAACTTCTAATCTCTGTAACTGACCTCGGAGTCTCCCATTGCGATACCGCTTCAACTTTCGACGGGTCAACCGCAATACCACTACCAGAAATAATGTGGCCAAGAAAACTTACTTCACTTAACCAGAACTCACATTTGGATAACTTGGCATACAACTTCTTTTCTTTCAACTCTTGCAAAACAATCTTCAAATGCTCTGCATGCTCTTCTTCAGTCTTAGAATAAATCAGAATATCATCAATAAAAACAACAACAAATCTGTCCAGAAAGTCATGGAAAATTCTGTTCATATACTCCATAAATACACCAAGTGCATTAGTAACACCGAAAGGCATCACCTTATACTCATAGTGACCATATCGCGTTCTGAACGCCGTCTTCTGCATATCTTCATCCTTCACCTTGATCTAATGGTAACCCGATCTCAAATCAATTTTACTAAACACACGGGCACCCACTAGCTGATCCATCAAGTCATCAATTCTCGGAAGTGGATACCTATTCTTTATCGTCACTTTATTCAGCTGACGGTAATCTATACACAGCCTCATGCTACCATCTTTCTTCTTAACCAGCAACACCGGCGCTCCCCAAGGTGAAACACTCGGTCTTACAAACTTCTTATCAAGTAGGTCTTCCAACTGTGTCTTCAACTCTGCCAACTCAGCTGCCGACATACGATAAGGAGCCATCGATACCGGCTTCGTACCCGGAACAAGATCGATTGAAAATTCTACCTCCCTTTCTGGCGGCACATCAGGAATCTCATCAGGGAAAACCTCTGGAAATTCATTTACAATGGGCAACCTATCAATTACCGCTTGATTCTCCACCGACAAATACGCCAACAAGGAAAACATTAAGTCTCCATCACATCCTAACTGCTTCAGCTGCTTAGTAGATAAAAATTCTGCACCACTCTCTTCTTCAGCAGAGGAAAAGTATACTGTGTTTCTAAAACAATCTATATGGACATGGTTGTATTCCAACCAGTTCATACCAAAGATTTCATCCATACCCGTCAACGGAAAACATACAAGATCAACCTCAAAGATTCTACACAACAATAACAAATCAGGACAACAAGGACAATACAAAATAGTCAACGGATTACCTATGTTTTTGACAATTCTAATTTAACTTAAAAACGTAATTTCTCCACAACAATTTTCAACAAAACATGTTAAATTCAATTTCAGAATTATGTAAACTATAATCATTGAAAGTTAGTCTCACCCTTACCTTAGATTATCTTCCTGAATTAAAAGCAGCGTTCTTCTCTCCTCTTGCTTCTTCTCTCTTCTTCTAGGTTTTTCCCCCTTTTCTTGTTTTCTCACTGTTTCTACGTGAAACTGGTTCTGACTCTTTCTTTCCTTCTATTTCCTATTAAAACCTATTAACTTCTCCTTAATTATAAATAACTCCTATTAAATTATTAAATAATTCATTTTAATCCCCAACCTTCTAATAATTATAATTCTCACCTATTTTAATTAAATAATCAAAATAACTATATAATAAAATATATAACACACCAAAAATAAACATAAATTATTTAAAATCACATAAACTTATTAAAATCAACTGAAATTAAATAAATAACAACTAGGGCGTTACAATGGAGGAGCGGTGATCACGTGGGCTGTGTTCAGAAGAGAGTTTCTGAATAGGTATTTTCCGGAAGATGTCCGAGGTAAGAAGGAGATTGAATTTCTGGAACTGAAGCAAGGTGATATGTCAGTAACAGAGTATGCTGCCAAGTTTGTTGAGTTGGCAAAGTTTTACCCACATTACACTCCTGAGACTGCTGAGTTCTCTAAGTGTATCAAGTTTGAGAATGGTCTGCGTGCTGAGATTAAGCGGGCCATTGGTTATCAGAAGATCCGCAATTTTTCTGATTTGGTGAGTAGCTGCAGGATTTACGAAGAGGATACGAAAGCTCACTATAAAGTGCTTAATGAAAGGAAGAATAAGAATCAGCAGAACCGTCCTAAGCCTTACAGTGCTCCTGCTGATAAGGGGAAACAACAGGTAAATGATGAGAGGAGGCCCAGGAAGAATGAGACTCCTGCTGAAGTTGTCTGCTACAAGTGTGGCGAGAAAGGCCACAAGAGTAATGCTTGCCACCGTGATGAGAAGAAATGCTTCCGATGTGGGAAGAAAGGACATACAATAGCTGAATGCAAACGTGGTGATATTGTCTGTTTTAATTGTGATGAAGAGGGTCATCTTAGTTCTCAGTGCAAGAAGCCTAAGAAGGCTTAGCTTGGAGGGAAAGTATTTGCATTGTCTGGTACACAGACGGACAATGAGGATCGACTTATTCGAGGTACTTGTTATTTTGATGATACTCCTTTAATTGCTATTATAGATACTGGTGCTACGCATTGTTTTATTGCTGTTAGTTGTGCTTCTAAGTTGGGACTTACTATGTCTAATATGGATGGAGAAATGATTGTTGAAACTCCAGCTAAGGGTTCAGTGACTACTTCTCTTGTTTGTTTAAGTTGTCCACTGTCTGTATTTGGTAGAAATTTTGAAGTTGATCTCGTATGTTTACCGTTGACGGGTATGGATGTAATCCTTGGGATGAACTGGTTAGAGTATAACCATGTCCTCATAAATTGTTTTAGTAAGACAGTACGTTTCTCTTCCGCTGAAGAAGAGAGTGAAGTTGATTTCTTGAGTACTAAGCAGTTGAAACAGATTGAGCGTGACGGAATTATGATGTTTTCCTTGTTAGCATATTTGTCAGTAGAGAATCAAGCAATGATTGATAGCCTACCAGTCGTGAATGAATTCCCAGAAGTTTTTCCTGATGAGATTCCCGATGTGCCGCCAGAAAGGGAAGTTGAATTTTCAATTGATCTTGTTCCGGGTACGAAGCCTGTGTCGATGGCTCCTTACCGTATGTCAGCAGCTGAGTTGGCAGAGTTGAAGAAGCAGTTGGAAGACCTACTTGATAAGAAGTTTGTAAGACCGAGTGTTTCACCTTGGGGAGCGCCGGTGTTGCTGGTTAAGAAGAAAGATGGTAGCATGAGGCTGTGTATAGATTACCGTCAGCTGAATAAAGTGACGATAAAGAATAGGTATCCACTTCCGAGAATTGATGACTTGATGGATCAGCTAGTGGGTGCCCGTGTGTTTAGTAAAATCGATTTGAGGTCAGGTTACCATCAGATCAAGGTGAAGGATGAAGATATGCAGAAGACGGCGTTCAGAACGCGATATGGTCACTATGAGTATAAGGTGATGCCGTTCGGTGTTACTAATGCACCTGGTGTATTTTTGGAGTATATGAACAGAATTTTCCATGACTTTCTGGACAAATTTGTTGTTGTTTTTATTGATGATATTCTGATTTATTCTAAGACTGAAGAAGAGCATGCAGAGCATTTGAGGATTGTTTTGCAAGTGTTGAAAGAAAAGAAGTTGTATGCCAAGTTATCCAAATGTGAGTTCTGGTTAAGTGAAGTAAGTTTTCTTGGCCACATTATTTCTGGTAGTGGTATTGCGGTTGACCCGTCGAAAGTTGAAGCGGTATCGCAATGGGAGACTCTGAGGTCTGTTACAGAGATTAGAAGTTTTCTGGGCTTAGCAGGTTATTATCGAAGATTTATCGAAGGATTTTCGAAGTTAGCACTTCCTTTGACACAGTTGACCTGTAAGGATAAAGCTTTTGTGTGGGATACTAAGTGTGAGAATAGTTTCAATGAGTTGAAGCAACGGTTGACGACTGCTCCGATTTTGATTTTACCGAAGCCAGATGGACCTTTTGTTGTGTATTGTGATGCGTCCAAGTTGGGATTAGGTGGTGTACTTATGCAGGATGGTAAGGTGGTAGCTTATGCTTCGAGACAATTGAGGATACATGAGAAGAACTATCCTACACATGATTTAGAGTTGGCTGCTGTAGTTTTTGTGTTAAAAATTTGGAGGCATTATTTGTACAGTTCCAGATTTGAGGTGTTCAGTGATCATAAGAGTTTAAAATATTTGTTTGATCAGAAAGAGTTGAATATGAGGCAGAGAAGATGGCTCGAGTTGTTGAAGGACTATGATTTTAGTTTGAATTACCATCCGGGTAAAGCCAATGTAGTTGCAGATGCCTTGAGCAGAAAGACGTTGCACATGTCTGCTATGATGATGAAAGAGTTCGAGTTACTTGAGCAATTTAGGGACTTGAGCTTAGTTTGTGAATTGGCACCTCAGAGCGTGCAGTTGGGTATGTTGAAGATCAATAATGAATTCTTGAACAGTATCAAGGAAGCGCAAGAAGCTGATGTTAAGTTTGTAGACTTGATGATTGCTAGTAATGAAGCGGAAGATAGTGATTTCCAGGTTGATGATCAGGGTGTGTTAAGATTCCGAGGCAGAATTTGTATTCCTGATAATGACGAGTTGAAAAAGATGATTTTGGAAGAAAGTCACAGGAGCAGCTTAAGTATTCATCCGGGAGCTACGAAGATCTACCACGACTTGAAGAAGATGTTTTGGTGGTCTGGATTGAAGCGAGATGTCGCGCAATTTGTTTATGCATGTTTGACTTGTTAGAAATCTAAAGTTGAACATCAGAAGCCTGCAGGATTGTTGACACCATTAGATGTACCAGAGTGGAAGTGGGATAGCATATCCATGGATTTTGTAACGAGCTTACCGAATACTCCGAAGGGGCATGATGCCATTTGGGTAGTTGCTGACAGATTAACAAAGTCAGCACATTTCATTCCGATCAATATCAATTATCCAGTAGCTCAGTTAGCAGAGATTTATATTCATAGTATTGTGAAGTTGCATGGTGTTCCATCGAGTATTGTGTCGGATAGAGATCCGAGGTTTACTTCAAGGTTTTGGAAGAGTTTACAGGAGGCTTTGGGTTCTAAGTTGAAGTTGAGTTCGGCTTATCATCCTCAAACAGATGGTCAGTCGGATAGGATGATTCAGTCGTTGGAAAATTTGCTAAGAGTATGTGTACTTGAGCAAGGTGGAGCTTGGGATAGTCATCTACCGTTGATTGAGTTTACGTACAACAACAGTTACCATTCGAGTATTGGTATGGCACCATTTGAAGCTTTGTATGGTCGGAGGTGTAGAACTCCGTTGTGTTGGTTTGAATCGGGAGAAAGTATAGTGTTGGGACCGGAATTAGTCCAGCAGACTACAGAGAAGGTCAAGTTGATAAGAGAGCAGATGAAAGCGTCGCAGAGTCGGCAGAAGAGTTACCATGACAAACGTCGAAAGGAACTTGAGTTTCAAGAGGGTGATCATGTGTTCTTGAGAGTCACTCTCATGACAGGTGTAGGTCGTGCATTGAAGTCTAAGAAGTTGACTCCGAAGTTTATTGGTCCTTATCAGATATCGGAGAGGATTGGGCCAGTGGCATATCGAATAGGTTTGCCACCACATCTTTCAAATCTGCATGATGTGTTTCATGTGTCGCAGTTGCGGAAGTACGTAGCGGATCCTTCGCATGTTATACCAAGGGATGACGTGCAGGTTAGAGACAACCTTACGGTGGAGACTTTACCGTTGAAGATTGATGATCGTAAGGTGAAGAAGTTGAGAGGCAAGGAGATACCTCTGGTGAGAGTTGTCTGGGGTGGAGTAACTGGTGAAAGCTTGACTTGGGAGCTGGAGAGTAAGATGCTAGAGTCTTATCCTGAGTTGTTTGCTTGAGGTAACATTTCGAGGATGAAATTCTTTAAGTGGGGGAGAGTTGTAACGCCCTAGTTATCGATTATTTTATTTCAATTGATTTTAGTAAGTTTATGTGATTTTAAATAATTATGTTGATTTTTTGTGTGTTATATTTTATATATGATTGTTTTGAATTATTTAATTAAAACAGGTGAGAATTATAATTATTAGAAGGTTGGGGATTAAAATGAATTATTTAATAATTTAATAGGAGTTAATTGGAATTAAGGAGAAGTTAATAGGTATTAATAAGGGAAGAAAGAGTCAGAATCAGTTTTCACGTAGAAACAGTGAGAAAAACAAGAAAAAGGGAAAAACCTAGAAGAAGAGAGAAGAAGCAAGAGGAGAGAAGAACGCTGCTTTTAATTCAGGAAGATAATTTAAGGTAAGGGTGAGACTAACTCTCAACTTTAGGTTCTTAATTCGTTGATGAATGTAGGGTTGTTAGGGTTGATGAATTGAATTAGGTTAATGATGAATTGATGTTAATAACTTGATTAATTCATGTAATTGTTGTTGTTTAATGCTGTTCTGATGTTAGAATGCATAGGGATGATGAAATTCATCAAAATTGAGCCTTTGGGTGTTGAATTTGGGGTTTAGGGTTGAAAAGTAGAAGTCTGTTCGTACAGTTCGTAGTTCTGTCAATCGCCACTCGCAACGGCGAGTAAACCCGCTCGCCAGGCGAGCAGTGCCTGTGTAACTCGCAACGGCGAGTAAACCGCTCGCCAGGCGAGCAGTGCCTGTGTAACTCGCCACAGCGAGCAGATGCACTCGCCACGGCGAGTTGCTTAATTAAAAAGTTATTAATTGTCTTCATGAGGTTTTTGGGTGAATTTTTATATCGATTTGAGTGCCTTAATATGTTTAGGGATGAATGGCACCTTTTTACAGAATTAAATTTGGGTTTTGGGAACTTAAAAATGAAGATTTTAGGTGGAAAATGTCAAAAACGCCGAGAGCAACCACTTTTGCTCGCATTAAGCTCGCCCCCAACTCGCCACGGCGAGGAGCTCAATTGTCTGAACTCGCCACGGCGAGTAAAGTAGCTCACCAGGGCGAGTAATACTGTAGGTTACTTAAGTTGTTGAATTTTGTTGTGATGCTTCGCTGTGACCTTGTTGTGTCTTGTCGAATTAAGTTGGAGTCTTATGTCATAGCTGATTATGCATATAGTAGTTGTTGTTGTTGTCGTTGGGTTGTATGTAGATATACACCATTGAGTCCATTTCATACTCATACCACTGTTGAGGGCTTATGCCCTGGAGTGTTTACACTCAATCGTTGAGGGCTTATGCCCTGGAGTGTTTATCACTCAACTGTTGAGGGCTTATGCCCTGGAATGTTATTTCATTCAACCGTTGGGGGCTCATGCCCCGGAATGCTTAGCATTCAACGCACGTAAAATGGTACCACATGCATTTGCATTAGTTGCATTTTTGTTGTCGTTGTTGTCGTTGTAATTGTTGTCGTTGTTGTTGTTGTTGGTTGAGTTGTCGGTGTCGTTGTTGACCATGTTGTTGAATTGTTCAAATTATAAATGATAATTGATTATTCATTAAATTGTTGCTGTTGAGTTTAATTGATGAATTATGTTATCTATTGTTGTTTGTGAATCTCACCCCTTCTCCTGGAATTGCCGCCTTGTGGGCAAGTGCAGGTAATGAAGATTAGTAGAGATGTCGGCTCAAGTGTCTTAGGGCTCTGATACGTAACGGGACGGGAATTTATTGCTTGTTTTCTCTTTCTTTACGTATTAATTTTGATTTATGAAACTTTTGATGAGGCCTGCGTGCCAAAGATTATCTAGTTGCTTTAAAATAATTCCGCTGCAAAGTTTTGAAGTTAATTATTATTGACTATTTTTTTGGAGAATATTTATTCATCCGTTAATTGGGAGATTTTGTTTGAACGAAAATGTAGCATTCCGTTTTTTTTTGGTGAAAAACTCTGATTTAATTTGTTAATTAATACTGTTGGGAGAACGGGGTGTTACAATTGGCATCCTTCCCA
Source organism: Medicago arabica (assembly GCA_946800305.1). NCBI lineage: Eukaryota > Viridiplantae > Streptophyta > Magnoliopsida > Fabales > Fabaceae > Medicago > Medicago arabica. Next base: position 21,732,022 of record OX326965.1, on the reverse strand, counting down.
TGAGGACGATCCTATAGTGGTAAGCATACAATATTGAAGGGATAGGGTTTGCCAAATGAGTTCGTTCATGATTGGAGCATGAGGATAGTATATGAAAAGGATGTGCAAATAATCATAGCAGAATTGTATCATAACATATCATACTATAATAACATTCAAGGAAATAATATCACATTAAATCCATGTCGTTTGCAACGAAATAGTTCGAAAACGATACAATGATATGTATTAACTCTGACTCAAATCTTTTTTTTTAAGAAGCCAAACTATAGTTCTAAAATTGACATTGAGGATAATTGAATTTGAAATCTTAAAAAATGCACACTCTAAAGTCTCAGGACAACATCATATGACCAATATAAGTGGATTCTAACTAACACTTTTACTTCATGTGGTAATACTATAACTCCAAACTACTAGGTTAGGAGTTTGGTACTATATCATATACACGAGATTTTTTTTATTTAACCCGATATACATATACACGAGATTTTTTTTATTTAAAAAAAAACATGGTACTCCTATATTTAGCTATAAAATATAAATAAAATCAAGGTAATTAATCATTGGTTGCATGATAGAACTGAGCATTAAGATAAAATCAAGGTACCCATTAGTAACTAAACGACTTAAAAAATATCCAATAGCTTTTTTATTGGGATAATTAATGTATGCATTTTTTGAAAACAAATTATATAATAGTTAAAAGATGAATCAATTGAGGGTATCCAAGTTCAAACTTTAACTTCTTTCAAAAAAAAAAAGGTTCAAACTTTGACTGTATTATTCTTCGATCAACATATATATTTTTAATATCAAAATTTATTGTAACATATATATATATATATATATATATATAATATATATATATATATATATGTAAATGCACATATTTTTTTCATTTAATTATTTTATAAATACTTTTAAAATGAAATAATAAAAAATGATTACTTATTTAAGTCTAATTCTACAAATATATAATTATTCGAGCAAAAATTTATAACATATATGAATACTTAGATGAGATATTAATGACTCTCTTCCAACTTAAGAAGAAATCCTACAGAAAATACATGGTTCACATAAAAAAAAATCCATGCAAACAATTTTTTTTTAATACCACTGAGGTCTCTTTACTTAATTTAAAAGTTCAGTTTGATCCTTCAATTTAAATCTGGTCAGTTTGGTACCTTAATTTATGCAAGTTTTGATCGACTGTTTCGCTTAAAAATGACTTTGGTGGGAGATGTTATTGATGCGATTAAAAGTATATCTTGAAGTTGGTGTTTGGGTATAAAATTCGATTTCCTTTGCATTTTTTATGAATGTTTTACATTACTTTGGATTGAATCGTTAGATAGATCGGGGACATTTTGATTTCAGCTTAATCATCTGTTGGGAGCGGTGAGTATTTCCTGTACTTCATCATATTTTATAAGTTTAGTACTTCTTGTACCTATTTCCATTTAATTAATAAATTTTCTTTACTATTAAAAAATATATATTGATAATAACCATCATTTTACAGCCTCTTATACTAGTATATATATACTAAACATGTTTTTTACGGGCTAAACATGCTCTTATGTAATTATCTTTGTTGATTTTCCATCAATATAAACCGCAATAGCTAAGGTCAATTGCTTTATTTGGGATCACATAATATTTAAATTCACAACATCAAATTGCGTCAACAAAAAATAATTTACAACTTCAAACGGATAAATATAAATAACTTGTTTTATTACCTTAGCACAACAGCCGCTTAAATATAAATTTACAATATCATAAAAAGAATTCAAAGGTTCCTAAATCCTTTGATATCGATGTTATTGTTTTTAATACACTATTATACTTCTATTTATTTTTTACTATTACATGGAGGACTTGAAATAGAGCTTACAGGAGCGAAAGGAAAGGCTGCATCCGAAGCATATGAAAATGCATCAGTATTATTATAAGCCAAAACATTACCATTGTATAAGAGGCAAGTATCTCCTTGAATTTTTAGAATTAAAGGGTCGATACTTAGTGCAGTTTGAAACCCTTTACAAGACAACAATATTTGGCTTTGTACACAATTGCAATTGTTGGTAATCGATACTCTCCATTGAGGCTTACCTTAAACTGGTGGCCCAAATTTTGTTTGGGCAATTTGAAGGGTGTTCAACGGACAAATATAACATGATCCTGAAAAATATTTGGGTGAGAAAATAAATTATTAAAGAGACCATAGTTGAAACGATATGCACTATAAGAAAACATATAGAAGATCATACCTTTGATGACAAGTGTAAGGAAGATTATTGAAATAAGATACTTGAATGTGGTTGCCATTGTTCTTTGTTGCTTACTCATGTACCTTTGGTTCTCTTATTTATATATTAAGAAACTACCTGAGTTAGGACACAAGTCAAAGTATTTGAATTGACTTATTTATTTTTAATTTTTGGTTTCAAATATTTTGTCTTATTTATATATTGAAAAACTACCCTAGCTAGGTTTCATTTTACAATATACTATCATTAGTAATTATACTAATAGTATTTTCTATTAAAAATTCAATAAATTTGTTAAATAGTTCTACAAAATATCCTTAGATTAAATATAAGAATTTCATATTTTCGGTCATTGACCCATAAGAATGTTATATTTGAAAATATATATTATTTTTTATTTTTTAATTATTGATATGAAAATTAATAATAATTTCTTGAATTTATATTTTTTGGGTCAAAATTTGAGTTTATGAATTCAACTCTTCTAATATCAAGATTATTAATTATTACTTAAATTAGTAATTTTTGGGTCAAAATTAGAGGTTATGAATTCAACTCTTCTAATATCAAGATTATTAATTATTACTTAAATTAGTATTTTTTGGGTCAAAATTAGAGGTTATGAGTTCGACTGATCTAACCGTTACTCAATACAAAATTTATATTCAAATATATTTTTGTAAGGATATTAAAATAAATACATATATTTCAAAATTTAATTTGATAAATATTGCAATAAAATATATTTCAAAATTCAACATTCACAAGTGTTTTGGAATGGGTCTCTATTAAGGACGGCTTTCTAAGGGATTTGGTTTAAATTATGTCTCGGTGCTATCACCCAAGATATCGCAGGTAGGTCCATATTCATGTATAACTTTTCGGTCATATGCCATAAAAATAATCAACTTTTTTTCCGCCATGCATTGGAAATCAGTTGTTTCTACGTTATCTCGCGTCGTTAACCTTAGTCGGAGACATACGTTGGGAAAATGGTGGTGTTGTATATGAGGCATAAAATTATACAATCGATACGAGGAAACATACGAGGAATAATTATTGAAATTCAATCCTAGCACAATTCTATATATATTTGTTTAGTTTACTCTGATTCAAACTACTCAAATATTTTTATAAACAACTTGTTCAGAAATACTGTCAATACAAATTTAAGTTAACTAAATGTGGTCTATGTAGGTACAATATTTTATTTTTGATAAAACTCCTTTATCAAATCGTCCATAAAAAGGTACGTTTGTTAGGTTATTTTTATCGATAATAAATCATTAGAACACCCCTCATAAAACGATACCGAGATATCCTGGGATGAGATCCTCTCCAGCGCAGTTTTTGTCCAGTGAAATCTCAACCTCATGTTTTCCTTAAACAGTGCAGTTCTAATCATTAAAAAGAAATTAATGGTATGGATGTGCTCCTCCAGTGAAAACTTCACAGGAGAGAATCCATGCCTGAGATATCCTTTTCTAACAAGGACGTCATTGGCATCCTTCCCATGAGGACGATCCTATAGTGGTAAGCATACAATATTGAAGGGATAGGGTTTGCCAAATGAGTTCGTTCATGATTGGAGCATGAGGATAGTATATGAAAAGGATGTGCAAATAATCATAGCAGAATTGTATCATAACATATCATACTATAATAACATTCAAGGAAATAATATCACATTAAATCCATGTCGTTTGCAACGAAATAGTTCGAAAATGATACAATGATATGTATTAACTCTGACTCAAATCTTTTTTTTTTAAGAAGCCAAACTATAGTTCTAAAATTGACATTGAGGATAATTGAATTTGAAATCTTAAAAAATGCACACTCTAAAGTCTAAGGACAACATCATATGACCAATATAAGTGGATTCTAACTAACACTTTTACTTCATGTGGTAATACTATAACTCCAAACTACTAGGTTAGGAGTTTGGTACTATATCATATACACGAGATTTTTTTTATTTAACCCGATATACATATACACGAGATTTTTTTTATTTAAAAAAAACATGGTACTCCTATATTTAGCTATAAAATATAAATAAAATCAAGGTAATTAATCATTGGTTGCATGATAGAACTGAGCATTAAGATAAAATCAAGGTACCCATTAGTAACTAAATGACTTAAAAAATATCCAATAGCTTTTTTATTGGGATAATTAATGTATGCATTTTTTGAAAACAAATTATATAATAGTTAAAAGATGAATCAATTGAGGGTATCCAAGTTCAAACTTTAACTTCTTTCAAAAAAAAAAAGGTTCAAAATTTGACTGTATTATTCTTCGATCAACATATATATTTTTAATATCAAAATTTATTGTAACATATATATATATATATATAATATATGTAAATGCACATATTTTTTTCATTTAATTATTTTATAAATACTTTTAAAATGAAATAATAAAAAATGATTACTTATTTAAGTCTAATTCTACAAATATATAATTATTCGAGCAAAAATTTATAACATATATGAATACTTAGATGAGATATTAATGACTCTCTTCCAACTTAAGAAGAAATCCTACAGAAAATACATGGTTCACATAAAAAAAAATCCATGCAAACAATTTTTTTTTAATACCACTGAGGTCTCTTCACTTAATTTAAAAGTTCAGTTTGATCCTTCAATTTAAATCTGGTCAGTTTGGTACCTTAATTGATGCAAGTTTTCATCGACTGTTTCGCTTAAAAATGACTTTGGTGGGAGATGTTATTGATGCGATTAAAAGTATATCTTGAAGTTGGTGTTTGGGTATAAAATTCGATTTCCTTTGCATTTTTTATGAATGTTTTACATTACTTTGGATTGAATCGTTAGATAGATCGGGGACATTTTGATTTCAGCTTAATCATCTGTTGGGAGCGGTGAGTATTTCCTGTACTTCATCATATTTTATAAGTTTAGTACTTCTTGTACCTATTTCCATTTAATTAATAAATTTTCTTTACTATTAAAAAATATATATTGATAATAACCATCATTTTACAGCCTCTTATACTAGTATATATATACTAAACATGTTTTTTACGGGCTAAACATGCTTTTATGTAATTATCTTTGTTGATTTTCCATCAATATAAACCGCAATAGCTAAGGTCAATTGCTTTATTTGGGATCACATAATATTTAAATTCACAACATCAAATTGCGTCAACAAAAAATAATTTACAACTTCAAACGGATAAATATAAATAACTTGTTTTATTACCTTAGCACAACAGCCGCTTAAATATAAATTTACAATATCATAAAAAGAATTCAAAGGTTCCTAAATCCTTTGATATCGATGTTATTGTTTTTAATACACTATTATACTTCTATTTATTTTTTACTATTACATGGAGGACTTGAAATAGAGCTTACAGGAGCGAAAGGAAAGGCTGCATCCGAAGCATATGAAAATGCATCAGTATTATTATAAGCCAAAACATTACCATTGTATAAGAGGCAAGTATCTCCTTGAATTTTTAGAATTAAAGGGTCGATACTTAGTGCAGTTTGAAACCCTTTACAAGACAACAATATTTGGCTTTGTACACAATTGCAATTGTTGGTAATCGATACTCTCCATTGAGGCTTACCTTGAACTGGTGGCCCAAATTTTGTTTGGGCAATTTGAAGGGTGTTCAACGGACAAATATAACATGATCCTGAAAAATATTTGGGTGAGAAAATAAATTATTAAAGAGACCATAGTTGAAACGATATGCACTATAAGAAAACATATAGAAGATCATACCTTTGATGACAAGTGTAAGGAAGATTATTGAAATAAGATACTTGAATGTGGTTGCCATTGTTCTTTGTTGCTTACTCATGTACCTTTGGTTCTCTTATTTATATATTAAGAAACTACCTGAGTTAGGACACAAGTCAAAGTATTTGAATTGACTTATTTATTTTTAATTTTTGGTTTCAAATATTTTGTCTTATTTATATATTGAAAAACTACCCTAGCTAGGTTTCATTTTACAATATACTATCATTAGTAATTATACTAATAGTATTTTCTATTAAAAATTCAATAAATTTGTTAAATAGTTCTACAAAATATCCTTAGATTAAATATAAGAATTTCATATTTTCGGTCATTGACCCATAAGAATGTTATATTTGAAAATATATATTATTTTTTATTTTTTAATTATTGATATGAAAATTAATAATAATTTCTTGAATTTATATTTTTTGGGTCAAAATTTGAGTTTATGAATTCAACTCTTCTAATATCAAGATTATTAATTATTACTTAAATTAGTAATTTTTGGGTCAAAATTAGAGGTTATGAATTCAACTCTTCTAATATCAAGATTATTAATTATTACTTAAATTAGTATGTTTTGGGTCAAAATTAGAGGTTATGAGTTCGACTGATCTAACCGTTACTCAATACAAAATTTATATTCAAATATATTTTTGTAAGGATATTAAAATAAATACATATATTTCAAAATTTAATTTGATAAATATTGCAATAAAATATATTTCAAAATTCAACATTCACAAGTGTTTTGGAATGGGTCTCTATTAAGGACGGCTTTCTAAGGGATTTGGTTTAAATTATGTCTCGGTGCTATCACCAAAGATATCGCAGGTAGGTCCATATTCATGTATAACTTTTCGGTCATATGCCATAAAAATAATCAACTTTTTTTCCGCCGTGCATTGGAAATCAGTTGTTTCTACGTTATCTCGCATCGTTAACCTTAGTCGGAGACATACGTTGGGAAAATGGTGGTGTTGTATATGAGGCATAAAATTATACAATCGATACGAGGAAACATACGAGGAATAATTATTGAAATTCAATCCTAGCACAATTCTATATATATATATATGTTTAGTTTACTCTGATTCAAACTACTCAAATATTTTTATAAACAACTTGTTCAGAAATACTGTCAATACAAATTTAAGTTAACTAAATGTGGTCTATGTAGGTACAATATTTTATTTTTGATAAAACTCCTTTATCAAATCGTCCATAAAAAGGTACGTTTGTTAGGTTATTTTTATCGATAATAAATCATTAGAACACCTCTCATAAAACGATACCGAGATATCCTGGGAAGAGATCCTCTCCAGCGCAGTTTTTGTCCAGTGAAATCTCAACCTCATGTTTTCCTTAATCAGTGCAGTTCTAATCATTAAAAAGAAATTAATGGTATGGATGTGCTCCTCCAGTGAAAACTTCACAGGAGAGAATCCATGCCTGAGATATCCTTTTCTAACAAGGACGTCATTGGCATCCTTCCCATGAGGACGATCCTATAGTGGTAAGCATACAATATTGAAGGGATAGGGTTTGCCAAATGAGTTCGTTCATGATTGGAGCATGAGGATAGTATATGAAAAGGATGTGCAAATAATCATAGCAGAATTGTATCATAACATATCATACTATAATAACATTCAAGGAAATAATATCACATTAAATCCATGTCGTTTGCAACGAAATAGTTCGAAAACGATACAATGATATGTATTAACTCTGACTCAAATCTTTTTTTTTAAGAAGCCAAACTATAGTTCTAAAATTGACATTGAGGATAATTGAATTTGAAATCTTAAAAAATGCACACTCTAAAGTCTCAGGACAACATCATATGACCAATATAAGTGGATTCTAACTAACACTTTTACTTCATGTGGTAATACTATAACTCCAAACTACTAGGTTAGGAGTTTGGTACTATATCATATACACGAGATTTTTTTTATTTAACCCGATATACATATACACGAGATTTTTTTTATTTAAAAAAAACATGGTACTCCTATATTTAGCTATAAAATATAAATAAAATCAAGGTAATTAATCATTGGTTGCATGATAGAACTGAGCATTAAGATAAAATCAAGGTACCCATTAGTAACTAAAGGACTTAAAAAATATCCAATAGCTTTTTTATTGGGATAATTAATGTATGCATTTTTTGAAAACAAATTATATAATAGTTAAAAGATGAATCAATTGAGGGTATCCAAGTTCAAACTTTAACTTCTTTCAAAAAAAAAAAAGTTCAAACTTTGACTGTATTATTCTTCGATCAACATATATATTTTTAATATCAAAATTTATTGTAACATATATATATATATATATATGTATATATATATATATATAATATATGTAAATGCACATATTTTTTTCATTTAATTATTTTATAAATACTTTTAAAATGAAATAATAAAAAATGATTACTTATTTAAGTCTAATTCTACAAATATATAATTATTCGAGCAAAAATTTATACCATATATGAATACTTAGATGAGATATTAATGACTCTCTTCCAACTTAAGAAGAAATCCTACAGAAAATACATGGTTCACATAAAAAAAAATCCATGCAAACAATTTTTTTTTAATACCACTGAGGTCTCTTCACTTAATTTAAAAGTTCAGTTTGATCCTTCAATTTAAATCTGGTTAGTTTGGTACCTTAATTTATGCAAGTTTTGATCGACTGTTTCGCTTAAAAATGACTTTGGTGGGAGATGTTATTGATGCGATTAAAAGTATATCTTGAAGTTGGTGTTTGGGTATAAAATTCGATTTCCTTTGCATTTTTTATGAATGTTTTACATTACTTTGGATTGAATCGTTAGATAGATCGGGGACATTTTGATTTCAGCTTAATCATCTGTTGGGAGCGGTGAGTATTTCCTGTACTTCATCATATTTTATAAGTTTAGTACTTCTTGTACCTATTTCCATTTAATTAATAAATTTTCTTTACTATTAAAAAATATATATTGATAATAACCATCATTTTACAGCCTCTTATACTAGTATATATATACTAAACATGTTTTTTACGGGCTAAACATGCTTTTATGTAATTATCTTTGTTGATTTTCCATCAATATAAACCGCAATAGCTAAGGTCAATTGCTTTATTTGGGATCACATAATATTTAAATTCACAACATCAAATTGCGTCAACAAAAAATAATTTACAACTTCAAACGGATAAATATAAATAACTTGTTTTATTACCTTAGCACAACAGCCGCTTAAATATAAATTTACAATATCATAAAAAGAATTCAAAGGTTCCTAAATCCTTTGATATCGATGTTATTGTTTTTAATACACTATTATACTTCTATTTATTTTTTACTATTACATGGAGGGCTTGAAATAGAGCTTACAGGAGCGAAAGGAAAGGCTGCATCCGAAGCATATGAAAATGCATCAGTATTATTATAAGCCAAAACATTACCATTGTATAAGAGGCAAGTATCTCCTTGAATTTTTAGAATTAAAGGGTCGATACTTAGTGCAGTTTGAAACCCTTTACAAGACAACAATATTTGGCTTTGTACACAATTGCAATTGTTGGTAATCGATACTCTCCATTGAGGCTTACCTTGAACTGGTGGCCCAAATTTTGTTTGGGCAATTTGAAGGGTGTTCAACGGACAAATATAACATGATCCTGAAAAATATTTGGGTGAGAAAATAAATTATTAAAGAGACCATAGTTGAAACGATATGCACTATAAGAAAACATATAGAAGATCATACCTTTGATGACAAGTGTAAGGAAGATTATTGAAATAAGATACTTGAATGTGGTTGCCATTGTTCTTTGTTGCTTACTCATGTACCTTTGGTTCTCTTATTTATATATTAAGAAACTACCTGAGTTAGGACACAAGTCAAAGTATTTGAATTGACTTATTTATTTTTAATTTTTGGTTTCAAATATTTTGTCTTATTTATATATTGAAAAACTACCCTAGCTAGGTTTCATTTTACAATATACTATCATTAGTAATTATACTAATAGTATTTTCTATTAAATATTCAATAAATTTGTTAAATAGTTCTACAAAATATCCTTAGATTAAATATAAGAATTTCATATTTTCGGTCATTGACCCATAAGAATGTTATATTTAAAAATATATATTATTTTTTATTTTTTAATTATTGATATGAAAATTAATAATAATTTCTTGAATTTATATTTTTTGGGTCAAAATTTGAGTTTATGAATTCAACTATTCTAATATCAAGATTATTAATTATTACTTAAATTAGTAATTTTTGGGTCAAAATTAGAGGTTATGAATTCAACTCTTCTAATATCAAGATTATTAATTATTACTTAAATTAGTATTTTTTGGGTCAAAATTAGAGGTTATGAGTTCGACTGATTTAACCGTTACTCAATACAAAATTTATATTCAAATATATTTTTGTAAGGATATTAAAATAAATACATATATTTCAAAATTTAATTTGATAAATATTGCAATAAAATATATTTCAAAATTCAACATTCACAACTATTTTTCCGCCGTGCATTGGAAATCAGTTGTTTCTACGTTATCTCGCGTCGTTAACCTTAGTCGGAGACATACGTTGGGAAAATGGTGGTGTTGTATATGAGGCATAAAATTATACAATCGATACGAGGAAACATACGAGGAATAATTATTGAAATTCAATCCTAGCACAATTCTATCTATATTTGTTTAGTTTACTCTGATTCAAACTACTCAAATATTTTTATAAACAACTTGTTCAGAAATACTGTCAATACAAATTTAAGTTAACTAAACGTGGTCTATGTAGGTACAATATTTTATTTTTGATAAAACTCCTTTATCAAATCGTCCAGAAAAAGGTACGCTTGTTAGGTTATTTTTATCGATAATAAATCATTAGAACACCCCTCATAAAACGATACCGAGATATCCTGGGAAGAGATCCTCTCCAGTGCAGTCATCAAACTCTTATGATCACTGAACACCTCAAATCTGGAACCGTACAAATAATGCCTCCAAATTTTTAACACAAAAACTACAGCACCCAACTCTAAATCATGTGTAGGATAGTTCTTCTCATGTATCCTCAATTGTCTCGAAGCATAAGCTACCACCTTACCATCCTGCATAAGTACACCACCTAAGCCCAACTTGGACGCATCACAATAAACAACAAAAGGTTCATCTGGCTTCGGTAAAATCAAAATCGGAGCAGTCGTCAACCGTTGCTTCAACTCATTGAAACTATTCTCACACTTAGTATCCCACACAAAAGCTTTACCCTTACAGGTCAACTGTGTCAAAGGGAGTGCCAACTTCGAAAATCCTTCGATAAATCTTCGTTAATAACCTGCTAAGCCCAGAAAACTTCTAATCTCCGTAACTGACCTCGGAGTCTCCCATTGCGATACCGCTTCAACTTTCGACGGGTCAACCGCAATACCACTACCAGAAATAATGTGGCCAAGAAAACTTACTTCACTTAACCAGAACTCACATTTGGATAACCTGGCATACAACTTCTTTTCTTTCAACACTTGCAAAACAATCTTCAAATGCTCTGCATGCTCTTCTTCAGTCTTAGAATAAATCAGAATATCATCAATAAAAACAAGTACCTCGAATAAGTCGATTCTCATTGTCCGTCTGTGTACCAGACAATGCAAACACTTTCCCTCCAAGCTAAGCCTTCTTAGGCTTCTTGCACTGAGAACTAAGATGACCCTCTTCATCACAATTAAAACAGACAATATCACCACGTTTGCATTCAGCTATTGTATGTCCTTTCTTCCCACATCGGAAGCATTTCTTCTCATCACGGTGGCAAGCATTACTCTTGTGGCCTTTCTCGCCACACTTGTAGCAGACAACTTCAGCAGGAGTCTCATTCTTCCTAGTCCTCCTCTCATCATTTACCCGTTGTTTCCCCTTATCAGCAGGAGCACTGTAAGGCTTAGGACGGTTCTGCTGATTCTTACTCTTCCTTTCATTAAGCACTTTATAGTGAGCTTTCGTATCCTCTTCGTAAATCCTGCAGCTACTCACCAATTCAGAAAAATTGCGGATCTTCTGATAACCAATGGCCCACTTAATCTCAGCACGCAGACCATTCTCAAACTTGATACACTTAGAGAACTCAGCAGTCTCAGGAGTGTAATGCGGGTAAAACTTTGCCAACTCAACAAACTTGGCAGCATACTCTGTTACTGACATATCACCTTGCTTCAGTTCCAGAAATTCAATCTCCTTCTTACCTCGGACATCTTCCGGAAAATACCTATTCAGAAACTCTCTTCTGAACACAGCCCACGTGATCACAGCTCCTCCATTCCCTAGCACTGGTTGCACACTCACCCACCAATCATCAGCCTCCTCAGCCAGGATATGTGTGCCAAATCGCACCATATGAACATCAGTGCACTGCATTACTCTGAAGATTCTTTCAATCTCCTTCAACCATGTCTGCGCCCCATCAGGGTCATACCTACCCTTGAAAGTTGGTGGATGGTTCCTCAGGAAGGTTTCCAACATGCGAACGCCGTCGTTACCACCAGCATTATTTTGTTGACCCACAGCTTGAGCCATCGCTTGTAGAGCAGCAGCAAGTGCGACATCATTCCTTCCAGCCATCGCGAAAATCTACACTACAACAACAACCAGGACATCAAAGACAATACAAAATTGTCACACGACTCTACTACTTGGCCGGACGGACCGACCTACTCTGATACCAATTGTAACACCCCGTTCTCCCAACAGTATTAATTAACAAATTAAATCAAAGTTTTCACCAAAAACGGGATGCTACATTTTCGTTCAAATAAAATCTCCAAATTAACGGATGAATAAATATTCTCCAATAAAATAGTCAATAATAATTAACTTCAAAACTTCGCAGCGGAATTATTTTAAAGCAACTAAATAATCTTTGGCACGCAGGCCTCATCAAAAGTTTCATAAATCAAAATTAATACGTAAGGAAAGAGAAAACAAGCAACAAATTCCCGTCCCGTTACGTATCAGAGCCCTAAGACACTTGAGCCGACATCTCTACTAATCTTCGTTACCTGCACTTGCCCACAAGGCGGCAATTCCAGCAGAAGGGGTGAGATTCACAAACAACGATAGATAACATAATTCATCAATTAAACTCAACAGCAACAGTATAATGAATAATCAATTATCATTTATAAATTGAACAATTCAATAACATGGTCAACAACGACACCGACAACTCAACCAACAACGATAACAACGACAACAACTACAACGACAACAACGACAACAACAATGCAACTAATGCAAATGCATGTGGTACCATTTTACGCGCGTTGAATGCTAAGCATTCCGGGGCATGAGCCCCCAACGGTTGAATGAAATAACATTCCAGGGCATAAGCCCTCAACAATTGAGTGATAAACACTCCAGGGCATAAGCCCTCAACGATTGAGTGTAAACACTCCAAGGCATAAGCCCTCAACAGTAGTATGAGTATGAAATGGACTCAATGGTGTATATCTACATACAACCCAACGACAGCAACAACAACTACTATATGCATAATCAGCTATGACATAAGACTCCAACTTAATTCGACAAGACACAACAAAGGTCACAGCTGTAACACCCCGTTCGCCCAACAATTATTAATTAACAAATTAAATCAGAGTTTTTCACCAAAAACGGAATGCTACATTTTCATTCAAATAAAATCTCCAAATTAACGGATGAATAAATATTCTCCAATAAAATAGTCAATAATAATTAACTCCAAAACTTCGCAGCGGAATTAGTTTAAAACAACTCAACAAGTCTTTGGCACGCAGGCCTCATCAAAAGTTTCATAAATCATTATTAATACGTAAGGAAAGAGAAAACAAGCAACAATTCCCGTCCCGTTACGTATCAGAGCCCTAAGACACTTTGAGCCGACATCTCTACTAATCTTCGTTACCTGCACTTGCCCACAAGGCGGCAATTCCAGCAGAAGGGGTGAGATTCACAAACAACAATAGATATCATAATTCATCAATTAAATTCAACAACATCATCGACAACGACACTGACAACTCAACCTACAACAACAACAACGACAACAGCTACAACGACAACAATGCGACTAATGCAAATGCATGTGGTACCATTTTACGCGCTTGAATGCTAAGCATTCCGGGGCATAAGCCCCCAACAATTGAATGAAATAACATTCCAGGGCATAAGCCCTCAACGATTGAGTGTTAAACACTCCAGGGCATAAGCCCTCAACGGTTGAGTGAAAACACTCCAGGGCATAAGCCCTCAACGGTTGAGTGAAAACACTCCAGGGCATGAGCCCTCAGCAAGGTATGAGTATGAATGGACTCACTAGTGTATATCTGCATACAACTCGACAACGTCTACGACAACAACATATGTGCCTAATCATTTATGACACACTCCATAACTTAGTCAAAATCTGACACAACAACTCTTACGACAGAATTCATCAACATAACACATATACATTAATCAACTACATTCCTATCAGACCAAAACATTCTTCAAAAGAAGCGAGTGTGATCAATAAGCCATAAGTCAAATACTCATAAAACACTTCAACTAAATCTCTAATACCTAAGTTTGAAGTTGGGAAACCAACCATAAGTTTTGGACTAACTCAGAATTAGTTATGCTAAGTTTTCTTAAAATTTTCTAAGTACCCACTTGGACTATTTTCATCATAACTCAAAATCTAAAAATCCTTTACACGTCAAACCAAGGCCATTAGAAAGCTAACTCAATTATGTACAACTTTCATGTTTACACCGAAAGCTAATTCAAAACAGAAACGGGTTAAAAAGACGCAAGAACGCGAAACAAAGAAAACTGTCACAGTGCAATTTCGCTAATAGCGAAATTCTGGCTAATAGCGAAAATGTTCCAGACAGATTTCGCCAATAGCGAGTTTCTAGCGAGTTTTCCCCTGTGGTTATGATTTTTACACCATTTTTCACCCAAAAACCCAAATTTCGACATCCCAAATCCCAAAATTGTTAGGAAACATTGCCTACTGATAATCTACAACCTAAACATCACTTTTTACATCAATTCAACGGATTACCTATGTTTTTGACAATTCTAATTTAACTTAAAAACGTAATTTCTCCACAACAATTTTCAACAAAACATGTTAAATTCAATTTCAGAATTATGTAACTATAATCATTGAAAGTTAGTCTCACCCTTACCTTAGATTATCTTCCTGAATTAAAGCAGCGTTCTTCTCTCCTCTTGCTTCTTCTCTCTTCTTCTAGGTTTTTCCCCCTTTTCTTGTTTTTCTCACTGTTTCTACGTAAAACTGGTTCTGACTCTTTCTTCCCTTATTAATACCTATTAACTTCTCCTTAATTCTAATTAACTCCTATTAAATTATTAAATAATTCATTTTAATCCCCAACCTTCTAATAATTATAATTCTTGCCTATTTTAATTAAATAATGAAAATAACTATATAATAAAATATATAACACACCAAAAATCAACATAATTATTTAAAATCATAAAAACTTATGAAAATCAACTGAAATAAAATAATCAACAACTAGGGCGTTACAACAGCGAAGCATCACAACAAAATTCAACAACTTAAATAACCTACAGTATTACTCGCCGTGGCGAGCTACTTTACTCGCCGTGGCGAGTTTAGAAAAATTGAGCTCCTCGCCGTGGCGAGTTGGGGGCGAGCTCAAGGCGAGCAAAAGTGGTTGCTCTCGGCATTTTTGACATTTTTCACCTAAAATCTTCATTTTTAAGTTCCCAAAACCCGAATTTAATTCTGTAAAAAGGTGCCATTCATCCCTAAACATATTAAGGCACTCAAATTGATATAAAAATTCACCCAAAAACCTCATTAAGACAATTAACAACTTTTTAATTAAGCAACTCGCCATGGCGAGTGCATCTGCTCGCTGTGGCGAGCTACGGGTGTTTCATTGCTCGCCTCGCGAGTAGGATTGCTCGCTGTGGCGAGTTACACAGGCACTGCTCGCCTGGCGAGTGGGTTTACTCGCCGTTGTGAGCGGCGATTGACAGAACTACGAACTGTACGAACAGACTTCTACTTTTCAACCCTAAACCCCAAATTCAACACCCAAAGGCTCAATTTTGATGAATTTCATCATCCCTATGCATTCTAACATCAGAACAACATAAAACAACAACAATTACATGAATTCATTAAGCTATTAGCATCAATTCATCTTAACCTAATTCAATTCATCAACCCTAACAATTCTACATTCATCAACGAATTAAGAACCTAAAGTTGAGAGTTAGTCTCACCCTTACCTTAGATTGTCTTCCTGAATTAAAAGCAGCGTTCTTCTCTCCTCTTGCTTCTTCTCTCTTCTTCTAGGTTTTTCCCCCTTTTCTTGTTTTTCTCAGTGTTTCTACGTAAAACTGGTTCTGACTCTTTCTTCCCTTATTAATACCTATTAACTTCTCCTTAATTCTAATTAACTCCTATTAAATTATTAAATAATTCATTTTAATCCCCAACCTTCTAATAATTACAATTCTAACCTATTTTAATTAAATAATCAAAATAACTATATAATAAAATATATAACACACCAAAAATCAACATAATTATTTAAAATCATAAAAACTTATTAAAATCAACTGAAATAAAATAATCAACAACTAGGGCGTTACAACTCTCCCCCACTTAAAGAATTTCGTCCTCGAAATATTAACTCAAGCAAACAACTCAGGATATGACTCTAGCATCTTACTCTCTAGCTCCCAAGTCAAGCTTTCACCAGTTACTCCACCCCAGACAACTCTCACCAGAGATATCTCCTTGCCTCTCAACTTCTTCACCTTACGATCATCAATCCTCAACGGTAAAGTCTCCACCGTAAGGTTGTCTCTAACCTGCACGTCATCCCTTGGTATAACATGCGAAGGATCCGCTACGTACTTCCGCAACTGCGACACATGGAACACATCATGCAGATTTGAAAGATGTGGTGGCAAACCTATTCGATATGCCACTGGCCCAATCCTCTCCGATATCTGATAAGGACCAATAAACTTCAGAGTCAACTTCTTCGACTTCAACGCACGACCTACACCTGTCATGGGAGTGACTCTCAAGAACACATGATCACCCTCTTGAAACTCAAGTTCCTTTCTACGCTTGTCATGGTAACTCTTTTGCCGACTCTGCGACGCTTTCATCTGCTCTCTTATCAACTTAACTTTCTCTGTAGTCTGCTGGACTAATTCTAGTCCCAACACTATACTTTCTCCCGATTCAAACCAACACAACGGAGTTCTACACCTCCGACCATACAAAGCTTCAAATGGTGCCATACCAATACTCGAATGATAACTGTTGTTGTACGTGAACTCAATCAACGGTAGATGACTATCCCAAGCTCCACTTTGCTCAAGTACACATACTCTTAGCAAATCTTCCAACGACTGAATCGTCCTCTCCGACTGACCATCTGTTTGAGGATGATAAGCCGAACTCAACTTCAACTTAGAACCCAAAGCCTCCTGCAAACTCTTCCAAAACCTTGAAGTAAACCTCGGATCTCTATCCGACACAATACTCGATGGAACACCATGCAACTTCACAATACTATGAATATAAATCTCTGCCAACTGAGCTACTGGACAATTGATTTTGATCGGAATAAAATGTGCTGACTTTGTTAACCTGTCAACAACTACCCAAATGGCATCATGCCCCTTCGGAGTATTCGGTAAGCTTGTTACAAAATCCATGGATATGCTATCCCACTTCCACTCTGGTACATCTAATGGTGTCAACAACCCTGCAGGCTTTTGATGTTCAACTTTAGATTTCTGACAAGTCAAACATGCATAAACAAATTGCGCGACATCTCGCTTCAATCCAGACCACCAAAATAACTTCTTCAAGTCGTGGTACATCTTTGTAGCTCCCGGATGAATACTTAAGCTACTCCTGTGACTTTCTTCCAAAATCATCTTTTTCAACTCGTCGTTATCAGGAATACAAATTCTGCCTCGGAATCTTAACACACCCTGATCATCAACCTGGAAATCACTATCTTCCGCTTCATTACTAGCAACCATCAAGTCTACAAACTTAACATCAACTTCTTGCGCTTCCTTGATACTGTTCAAGAATTCATTATTGATCTTCAACATACCCAACTGCACGCTCTGAGGTGCCAATTCACAAACTAAGCTCAAGTCCCTAAATTGCTCAAGTAACTCGAACTCTTTCATCATCATAGCAGACATGTGCAACGTCTTTCTGCTCAAGGCATCTGCAACTACATTGGCTTTACCCGGATGGTAATTCAAACTAAAATCATAGTCCTTCAACAACTCGAGCCATCTTCTCTGCCTCATATTCAACTCTTTCTGATCAAACAAATATTTTAAACTCTTATGATCACTGAACACCTCAAATCTGGAACCGTACAAATAATGCATCCAAATTTTTAACACAAAAACTACAGCAGCCAACTCTAAATCATGTGTAGGATAGTTCTTCTCATGTATCCTCAATTGTCTCGAAGCATAAGCTACCACCTTACCATCCTGCATAAGTACACCACCTAAGCCCAACTTGGACGCATCACAATAAACAACAAAAGGTTCATCTGGCTTCGGTAAAATCAAAATCGGAGCAGTCGTCAACCGTTGCTTCAACTCATTGAAACTATTCTCACACTTAGTATCCCACACAAAAGCTTTACCCTTACAGGTCAACTGTGTCAAAGGGAGTGCCAACTTCGAAAATCCTTCGATAAATCTTCGATAATAACCTGCTAAGCCCAGAAAACTTCTAATCTCCGTAACTGACCTCGGAGTCTCCCATTGCGATACCGCTTCAACTTTCGACGGGTCAACCGCAATACCACTACCAGAAATAATGTGGCCAAGAAAACTTACTTCACTTAACCAGAACTCACATTTGGATAACCTGGCATACAACTTCTTTTCTTTCAACACTTGCAAAACAATCTTCAAATGCTCTGCATGCTCTTCTTCAGTCTTAGAATAAATCAGAATATCATCAATAAAAACAAGTACCTCGAATAAGTCGATTCTCATTGTCCGTCTGTGTACCAGACAATGCAAACACTTTCCCTCCAAGCTGAGCCTTCTTAGGCTTCTTGCACTGAGAACTAAGATGACCCTCTTCATCACAATTAAAACAGACAATATCACCACGTTTGCATTCAGCTATTGTATGTCCTTTCTTCCCACATCGGAAGCATTTCTTCTCATCACGGTGGTAAGCATTACTCTTGTGGCCTTTCTCGCCACACTTGTAGCAGACAACTTCAGCAGGAGTCTCATTCTTCCTGGTCCTCCTCTCATCATTTACCCGTTGTTTCCCCTTATCAGCAGGAGCACTGTAAGGCTTAGGACGGTTCTGCTGATTCTTACTCTTCCTTTCATTAAGCACTTTATAGTGAGCTTTCGTATCCTCTTCGTAAATCCTGCAGCTACTCACCAATTCAGAAAAATTGCGGATCTTCTGATAACCAATGGCCCACTTAATCTCAGCACGCAGACCATTCTCAAACTTGATACACTTAGAGAACTCAGCAGTCTCAGGAGTGTAATGCGGGTAAAACTTTGCCAACTCAACAAACTTGGCAGCATACTCTGTTACTGACATATCACCTTGCTTCAGTTCCAGAAATTCAATCTCCTTCTTACCTCGGACATCTTCCGGAAAATACCTATTCAGAAACTCTCTTCTGAACACAGCCCATGTGATCACAGCTCCTCCATTCCCTAGCACTGGTTGCACACTCACCCACCAATCATCAGCCTCCTCAGCCAGCATATGTGTGCCAAATCGCACCATATGAACATCAGTGCACTGCATTACACTGAAGATTCTTTCAATCTCCTTCAACCATGTCTGCGCCCCATCAGGGTCATACCTACCCTTGAAAGTTGGTGGATGGTTCCTCAGGAAGGTTTCCAACATGCAAACACCGTCGTTACCACCAGCATTATTTTGTTGACCCACAGCTTGAGCCATCGCTTGTAGAGCAGCAGCAAGTGCGACATCATTCCTTCCAGCCATCGCGAAAATCTACACTACAACAACAACCAGGACATCAAAGACAATACAAAATTGTCACACGACTCTACTAGGCTCGACTCGACTCTACTACTTGGCCGGACGGACCGACCTGCTCTGATACCAATTGTAACACCCCGTTCTCCCAACAGTATTAATTAACAAATTAAATCAGAGTTTTCACCAAAAACGGGATGCTACATTTTCGTTCAAATAAAATCTCCAAATTAACGGATGAATAAATATTCTCCAATAAAATAGTCAATAATAATTAACTTCAAAACTTCGCAGCGGAATTATTTTAAAGCAACTAAATAATCTTTGGCACGCAGGCCTCATCAAAAGTTTCATAAATCAAAATTAATACGTAAGGAAAGAGAAAACAAGCAACAAATTCCCGTCCCGTTACGTATCAGAGCCCTAAGACACTTGAGCCGACATCTCTACTAATCTTCGTTACCTGCACTTGCCCACAAGGCGGCAATTCCAGCAGAAGGGGTGAGATTCACAAACAACGATAGATAACATAATTCATCAATTAAACTCAACAGCAACAGTATAATGAATAATCAATTATCATTTATAAATTGAACAATTCAATAACATGGTCAACAACGACACCGACAACTCAACCAACAACGATAACAACGACAACAACTACAACGACAACAACGTCAACAACTACAACGACAACAACAATGCAACTAATGCAAATGCATGTGGTACCATTTTACGCGCGTTGAATGCTAAGCATTCCGGGGCATGAGCCCCCAACGGTTGAATGAAATAACATTCCAGGGCATAAGCCCTCAACAATTGAGTGATAAACACTCCAGGGCATAAGCCCTCAACGATTGAGTGTAAACACTCCAGGGCATAAGCCCTCAACAGTAGTATGAGTATGAAATGGACTCAATGGTGTATATCTACATACAACCCAACGACAGCAACAACAACTACTATATGCATAATCAGCTATGACATAAGACTCCAACTTAATTCGACAAGACACAACAAAGGTCACAGCGAAGCATCACATCAAAAATCAACAACTTAAATAACCTACAGTATTACTCGCCGTGGCGAGCTACTTTACTCGCCGTGGCGAGTTCAGAAAAATTGAGCTCCTCGCCGTGGCGAGTTGGGGGCGAGCTCAAGGCGAGCAAAAGTGGTTGCTCTCAGCATTTTTGACATTTTTCACCTAAAATCTTCATTTTTAAGTTCCCAAAACCCGAATTTAATTCTGTAAAAAGGTGTCATTCATCCCTAAACATATTAAGGCACTCAAATTGATATAAAAATTCACCCAAAAACCTCATTAAGACAATTAACAACTTTTTAATTAAGCAACTCGCCGTGGCGAGTGCATCTGCTCGCTGTGGCGAGCTACGGGTGTTTCATTGCTCGCCTCGCGAGTAGGATTGCTCGCTGTGGCGAGTTACACAGGCACTGCTTGCCTGGCGAGTGGGTTTACTCGCCGTTGCGAGCGGCGATTGACAGAACTACGAACTGTACGAACAGACTTCTACTTTTCAACCCTAAACCCCAAATTCAACACCCAAAGACTCAATTTTGATGAATTTCATCATCCCTATGCATTCTAACATCAGAACAGCATAAAACAACAACAATTACATGAATTCATTAAGCTATTAGCATCAATTCATCTTAACCTAATTCAATTCATCAACCCTAACAATTCTACATTCATCAACAAATTAAGAACCTAAAGTTGAGAGTTAGTCTCACCCTTACCTTAGATTGTCTTCCTGAATTAAAAGCAGCGTTCTTCTCTCCTCTTGCTTCTTCTCTCTTCTTCTAGGTTTTTCCCCCTTTTCTTGTTTTTCTCACTGTTTCTACGTAAAACTGGTTCTGACTCTTTCTTCCCTTATTAATACCTATTAACTTCTCCTTAATTCTAATTAACTCCTATTAAATTATTAAATAATTCATTTTAATCCCCAACCTTCTAATAATTACAATTCTCACCTATTTTAATTAAATAATCAAAATAACTATATAATAAAATATATAACACACCAAAAATCAACATAATTATTTAAAATCATAAAAACTTATTAAAATCAACTGAAATAAAATAATCAACAACTAGGGCGTTACATGGAGCATGAGGATAGTATATGAAAAGGATGTGCAAATAATCATAGCAGAATTGTATCATAACATATCATACTATAATAACATTCAAGGAAATAATATCACATTAAATCCATGTCGTTTGCAACGAAATAGTTCGAAAACGATACAATGATATGTATTAACTCTGACTCAAATCTTTTTTTTTAAGAAGCCAAACTATAGTTCTAAAATTGACATTGAGGATAATTGAATTTGAAATCTTAAAAATTGCACACTCTAAAGTCTCAGGACAACATCATATGACCAATATAAGTGCATTCTAACTAACACTTTTACTTCATGTGGTAATACTATAACTCCAAACTACTAGGTTAGGAGTTTGGTACTATATCATATACACGAGATTTTTTTTATTTAACCCGATATACATATACACGAGATTTTTTTTATTTAAAAAAAAACATGGTACTCCTATATTTAGCTATAAAATATAAATAAAATCAAGGTAATTAATCATTGGTTGCATGATAGAACTGAGCATTAAGATAAAATCAAGGTACCCATTAGTAACTAAACGACTTAAAAAATATCCAATAGCTTTTTTATTGGGATAATTAATGTATGCATTTTTTGAAAACAAATTATATAATAGTTAAAAGATGAATCAATTGAGGGTATCCAAGTTCAAACTTTGCATCTTTCAAAAAAAAAAGGTTCAAACTTTCACTGTATTTTTTTAAATACCACTGAGGTCTCTTCACTTAATTTAAAAGTTCAGTTTGATCCTTCAATTTAAATCTGGTCAGTTTGGTCCCTTTATTTGTGCAAGTTTTGATCGACTGTTTCGCTTAAAAATGACTTTGGTGGGAGATGTTATTGATGCGATTAAAAGTATATCTTGAAGTTGGTGTTTGGGTATAAAATTCGATTTCCTTTGCATTTTTTATGAATGTTTTACATTACTTTGGATTGAATCGTTAGATAGATCGGGGACATTTTGATTTCAGCCTAATCATCTGTTGGGAGCGGTGAGTATTTCCTGTACTTCATCATATTTTATAAGTTTAGTACTTCTTGTTCCTATTTCCATTTAATTAATAAATTTTCTTTACTATTAAAAAATATATATTGATAATAACCATCATTTTACAGCCTCTTATACTAGTGTATATATACTAAACATGTTTTTTACGGGCTAAACATGCTCTTATGTAATTATCTTTGTTGATTTTCCATCAATATAAACCGCAATAGCTAAGGTCAATTGATTTATTTTGGATCACATAATATTTAAATTCACAACTTCAAATTGTGTCAACAAAAAAAAATTTACAACTTCAAACGGATAAATATAAATAACTTGTTTTATTACCTTAGCACAACAACCGCTTAAATATAAATTTACAATATCATAAAAAGAATTCAAAGGTTCCTAAATCCTTTGATATCGATATTATTGTTTTTAATACACTATTATACTTCTATTTATTTTTTACTATTACATGGAGGACTTGAAATAGAGCTTACAAGAGCGAAAGGAAAGGCTGCATCCGAAGCATATGAAAATGCATCAGTATTATTATAAGCCAAAACATTACCATTGTATAAGAGGCAAGTATCTCCTTGAATTTTAAGAATTAAAGGGTTGATACTTAGTGCAGTTTGAAACCCTTTACAAGACAACAATATTTGGCTTTGTACACAATTGCAATTGTTGGTAATCGATGTAACACCCCGTTTTCCCAACATAGAAATTCATAAATAAAATCAGAGTATTTGCATAACGGAATGCTAGATTTTCTTTCAACAAAATATCCAACTTGATAAATAATTATTTATCCTTCACAAAAAGTAGTCAATAATAATTTAACTTTCAAACTTCGCAGCGGAATTCATTTCAATTAACAAAATTAAACTTTGGCACGCAGGCCTCATCAAAAGTTTCATAATTCAAAAACAATACTTAAGGAAAGATAACCAAATAATAAGATCCCCATCCCGTTACGTATCAGAGCCCTATGACACTTTGAGCCGACATCTCTACTAATCTTCGTTACCTGCAAGTTACCCATAGGAAAGGCAACATTTCCAAGCAGAAGGGGTGAGATTCACAAACAACAATAGATATTATAATTCATCAATTAAATTCAACAACAAGAATACATTGTTAATCAACTGTCATTTTATAATTAAGACAAAACAACAACAACATTACCAAGCTACGACATCGACGACCCAACCAGCAATAACAACAACGACAACAATGCGACTAATGCAAATGCATGTGGTACCATTTTATGCGCGTTGAATGTTAAGCATTCCGGGGCATAAGCCCCTAACAGTTTGAATGAAATAACATTACAGGGCATAAGCCCTCAACGATTGAGTGATAAACACTTCAGGGCATAAGCCCTCAACGGTTGAGTGAAAAAGCTCCAGGGCATGAGCCCTCAACAAAGTATGAGTATGAATGGACTCACTAGTGTATATCTGCATACAACTCGACAACAGCAACGACGACTACAATATGCACAATCAACTATGACATAAGACTCCAACTTAATCGACAGGACACAACAAATGGGTACAACAAAGTCTCACAGCAAAATTCAACCATTTAGGCAAGCTACCGTACTACTCGCTGTGGCGAGCTACTTTACTCGCCGTGGCGAGTTCAGGAAAATGAGCTACTCGCCTCAAGGCGAGCAAATCTGGGTGCTCTCGGCATTTTTGATATTTTTCACCTAAAATCTTCATTTTTAAGTCCCCAAAACCCAAATTTGATTCTGTAAAAAGGTGTCATTAATTCCTAAATATATTAAGGCATTCAAGTTGATATAAAAATTGGCCTAAAAACATCATTAAGACAATTAACACTTTTAAATTTAAGCAACTCGTCGTGGCTAGTGCATTTGCTCGCTGTGGCGAGCCATATAGGTTCACTGCTCGCCTGGCGAGTGGGTCTGCTCGTTGTGGCGAGCTACACAGTCATTGCTCGCCTGGCGAGTGGGTTTGCTCGCCATGGCGAGTGGCGACTGACAGAACTACGAACTGTACGAACAAACTTCTCCTTTTCAACCCCAAACCCCATTTTCAACACCTAAAAACTCAATTTTGATGAATTGCATTACTTCTATACAATCTAACATCAGAACAACAATAAACTACAACATATTCATGAATTCATCAAGTTTTAAACATCAATTCATCTTTAACCTAATTCAATTCATCAACCCTAACAATCCTACATTAATCAACGAATCATAAGACCTAAAGTTGAGAGTTAGTCTCCCTTTTCTCTGTTTCTACGTGAAAACTGTTTTCTGACTTTCCCTTCCTTCTAACTCCTATTAATTCTAATTAATTCCCACTTATTTCTAATTAACTCATATTACAATATTATTCAATTCATTTTAATCCCCAACTTTCTTATAATTATAGTTTCTCATACCTATTTTAATTTAAACATTAAAATAATCATATAATAAAATACATCACACCATAAAATCAACATAAATTATTGCAATTGTACACAATTGCAATTGTTGGTAATCGATACTCTCCATTGAGGCTTACCTTGAACTGGTGGCCCAAATTTTGTTTGGGCAATTTGAAGGGTGTTCAACGGACAAATATAACATGATCCTGAAAAATATTTGGGTGAGAAAATAAATTATTAAAGAGACCATAGTTGAAACGATATGCACTATAAGAAAACATATAGAAGATCATACCTTTGATGACAAGTGTAAGGAAGATTATTGAAATAAGATACTTGAATGTGGTTGCCATTGTTCTTTGTTGCTTACTCATGTACCTTTGGTTCTCTTATTTATATATTAAGAAACTACCTGAGTTAGGACACAAGTCAAAGTATTTGAATTGACTTATTTATTTTTAATTTTTGGTTTCAAATATTTTATCTTATTTATATATTGAAAAACTACCCTAGCTAGGTTTCATTTTACAATATACTATCATTAGTAATTATACTAATAGTATTTTCTATTAAAATTCAATAAATTTGTTAAATAGTTCTACAAAATATCCTTAGATTAAATATAAGAATTTCATATTTTCGGTCATTGACCCATAAGAATGTTATATTTGAAAATATATATTATTTTTTATTTTTTAATTATTGATATGAAAATTAATAATAATTTCTTGAATTTATATTTTTTGGGTCAAAATTTGAGTTTATGAATTCAACTCTTCTAATATCAAGATTATTAATTATTACTTAAATTAGTAATTTTTGGGTCAAAATTAGAGGATATGAATTCAACTCTTCTAATATCTAGATTATTAATTATTACTTAAATTAGTATTTTTTGGGTCAAAATTAGAGGTTATGAGTTCGACTGATCTAACCGTTACTCAATACAAAATTTATATTCAAATATATTTTTGTAAGGATATTAAAATAAATACATATATTTCAAAATTTAATTTGATAAATATTGCAATAAAATATATTTCAAAATTCAACATTCACAAGTATTTTGGAATGGGTCTCTATTAAGGACGGTTTTCTAAGGGATTTGGTTTAAATTATGTCTCGGTGCTATCGCCCAAGATATCGCAGGTAGGTCCATATTCATGTATAACTTTTCGGTCATATGCCATAAAAATAATCAACTATTTTTCCGCCGTGCATTGGAAATCAGTTGTTTTTACATTATCTCGCGTCGTTAACCTTAGTCGGAGACATACGTTGTGCTCCTCCAGTGAAAACTTCACAAGAGAGAATCCATGCCCGAGATATCCTTTTCAAACAAGGACGTCATTGGCATCCTTCCCATGAGGACGATCCTATAGTGGTAAGCATACAATATTGAAGGGATAGGGTTTGCCAAATGAGTTCGTTCATGATTGGAGCATGAGGATTGTAACACCTCATTTTAATTCTATTATTTTTAAATGATGTTTGAATATTGTTTATATGATTTTGCATGACTTATTTGATATATATATATATATATATATATATATGATTTTATGTGTTATTTTATTATATAGTTGTTTTATTATTTAAATAAAATATGAGAAATAGAAATAATTATTAATAATATTTATTTAGAATTAAGGGGGATTAATTGTAACTATGTGGAATAAGTGGGAGTTAAGAGAAAGAAAAGAGGGGTTATGTTTTGGGAGTTAGTAAGGAAATAGTAAGACAAAAAACAAACATTTTCACGTACAGTAGAGAAAAAAAGAGTTTTTGAGAGAAAGAGGAGAAAGACCAAGAGGCTAGGAGAAGAGCTAGGAAGGAATCAAAAATTGCTGTAGGTTTTCAATTGTTGCTGAATTAATGTAAGGGTGGGATTCCTTTCACTAATAATGTATATAATTCTGAAAATTTTTGAATTGTGGTGTTCTTGGTTTTCTAGGTTTTAGAAGTTTTGTGTAATTTCTAAAATGGATGAATTGTGTTGTTGATTGCCTGTTTCAGTGTTGTTTTGTTGTCTATGTTGTATACTGAACCCATAAACATCTGTGCTTACACGTTTTGGGTAATCAGGGATCAAAATTGGGTTTTTGGATGATTTAGGGTTAGAGAATTCGAGGACTTACCCTGCCCAGACAACTGTTCGCTTAAGCGAACTTCCCGTCGCTTAAGCGACCATTCATTGTAGTTGCCCAGAACCTAACCGAGACCGTTCGCTTGAGCGAGCCTTGAGCGAACTTGTAAGCGAAGTCACCCTCCCTCTCGGTGTTTTGCTCGCTTAAGAAAGTTGATATGTGATGTCATCTTGGCGATGTCACATTGATGATGTCATATTAGCTAGCCTCGATGATGTCATATTATTTGTTTAAAATAAAAAAATAGAAAAAATAAAAAGAAAATAAAGAATAAATAGAAATAATAATAATAATTTTGATAATAATAATAATGAAAAAATGAAAAATAATTGAAATAAGGAAAATGGTTAATAATAAAATAAAATTGAAATTGAAAATAAAGACAAATAAAAATAAAAGATGGAAATAAAGAATAAAAGAACAATAAAAAAGAGAAAAGGGCCCAACTCGAAACAAACAATGAGGTATTTTAAAATACTTTTCTGCCGAATTTTTCTCTGAAAATTCAAAGAATATGTCGGGTCAGAGTGCATGAAGGTAGGATCTTAGGTCAAAAATTGGGGTATGATAGGAACTCATAGGGATGCATTTGGAACCTTGGAAGTACCAAATTTCACCGTTTAGGATCATACAACGAGTGCACGGTCCGTGCACATTTTGCTTTACAAAACGCATGCCCCAAGGAATATTGCATGGTCCGTTCACTCCCTGAAGGAAGAACGCGCGTTTTGCTCTTGACTGCAAAACAACAATTTTCGTGTTTTCACGCGCGAGGAAAATTCTGATTTTCGATCCGTTCCGTTTTTGGTCCCGCTTTCACCGAATTCATTCCAAACACTTAAACAGTTCATACTCACCCAAAAGCATAGTTTTCTAACCCAAAACAACTAAATTTAATTCATCCAAAATGACTTATTTCTCAAAAGTGCTTAAAACAACTTTTAGGTCAAAAACCCAATTTTTAACCAAACGATTCCTCACCCAAACATCACAGTTCAAAACAAAAATTCTAATCAATCCAACTAAACATAACAACTCCATGAATCCATTCAAAATCATACTTCTTCTCTTTTAACCCAACACAAAAATCACCAAAACACAACAACTTAACCAAACATCATATTTTCCACAACCAAATTCATGGATTCCTAACACAAACATATACCCAACAACATTTATTGCACATAAATCATAAATTCAACATTAATCAACAACAACATTATCATTTTCACCAATTTAAGCTAAATTCTCAAAGTAAACAACTTAACATAAATCAACAATGAAGTTTATGCATCAACAATAACATATATAAACAATGAAATTTATGCATCAACAAGAAGTTTTCAACAACTTTCACATACCCAAATTCACCACTTAATTACAAGCACGAAAATTACACATATAATCATCAATTTTCACAAATCAGTCATAACAAACATGACGCATAAGCTAAAAACATGATTATAGAATATTAGGTAGAACAAACCTACCCACCTTACCTTGTTTTTCCTTAAGCTTAAGCTAATCCACAAAAATCTTCACTCCCTTCTTGAATCCTAGATTTCCTCTTATCTTTTCTTTACTTGGTTTCTTCTCCTTTTTCTTTTATCTCTCAATTCTCTCTGTTTTTCTCTAGCCACTCTTTTTGTGTGAATGTATGAAATGAATAGCTAACCCTAATTATCCTCATAAGTTATCTTTATGTACTCCAATCAATGGGTTAGGTTACCTCAATTCATAATGGGCCTAGAAACTCTTACCACTTAATTAAAAAGTTACTACCCACTTAACTCGTTAAAATATCTCATTAATGACCACCTCAAAATAGTTATCGCAAGTTACTACTAACTTAGTAAAAATAACTATTCACGCTAAAACACTAAAATATTCTATATTCTAAACTTACTAATTTACCCTCTCTCCAAATTACCAAAATACCCTTCTCGCCTAAAAATCCACTAATCCCAAATCAAGCACACAAATAAGAAATTAAACACATATAATAAATAAATAAAATAACCCTAGTGAAAAACAGGTTGTTACACTAGGCGCATAAATCATTCCCTAGGCGCATGGATGTGTGTTCCTCCCCAAATTTTCTGTTTTTCCATCGTTTTAGGTGTTTTCTTCCAAATAACTTGCCTCGAGACCTGGGAACAGAATTCCCCCCTCTGTAAAGTGTAACAACCTGATTTTCGTTAGATTTATTTTATTGATTATTTATATATGTTTTTACGTGCTTGTTTGCGATTATTTGTCTTTGGGTGTATTTTATTCGGGAATTGGTAGAGTTTAGCTTATGAAGGGTATTTTAGTCATTTCGGACTCGAGGGTATTTTGTTCATTTATTGAGGAGGAAATTTAGTAAACTTAGAATTGGCATTATTTAGTAAACTTAGAATTGGCATTATTTAGGTATTTTGAGATGGTAATAATTAGGCATTTTACTAAGTTAAGTGAGTAGTAACATTTCTAATTAGATGTGAGTGTGTTAGGCCCATTGTGAGAAGATTTAACATAACTCATGTTAGTGGTGACTATATAAGCTTAAGTTATATAGAAACAAGGTTAACATTCATTCATTCTCACAAACACTGAGGAGGCTAGAGATAGAGAAAGGGTTAGAGAGAATATCCAAGAGGATTCAAGCTAGGAGCATGGGGGAGTGGAGGATTAGCTTAGATTTGTGAAGAAAAAAGGTAAGGGGACTAGTTATCATTCATAATTTTAAGTTATAATCATTTTTTTCTCCTCAAACTCATAAGTGCTTAATTGTGAAAAGTGATTATTGTGAATTTAATTGATGAAATTTGTGCTCTTATTTTGATGTTATGTTTGGTTATGTGAATTTGATGATAATTAAGTTGCTGATGTTGAACTTACATGCTTAAGATGTATAGATATGGATACTTTGGGTTTTGCACAAAATTGGTGAAATATGATATTGTTGTTGTTGGATTGTTGATGAATTCATAGTTTAATGTTGTTGTTGTTGTTGTTATGAGATGTTGTTGTTGATGATTGATGCCATGGGTATTCATAATTATGGAGTTGTGGTGTGAATTGAGTTGTTGTTGAGAGTTTTTGTGAAAAATGAGTGAATTGATGAATTTTGTTGAAATGGTATTTGATTTCAAGTTTGATATAGTTTTGAGTGTCTTTTTGTGTATCTAAATGTATAAACAATCTTTGGAAACGAATTTGGATGTTGGGAGATCAAAATTTGGGTTTTGGGGTGACAAATGATGTAAACCCGTAAGAAATTGTGCAGAACATAAGATTGTTCTCTTAAGCGAGTGCTCACTGTAAGTGGCACGCTTGAGCGAGCAAGCTTTGCTTAAGCGAGCGAGCGCTGTTGCAGCACCCTTTGTTTTGGGTTTCAAGCATTCGAGGGCCGAACCGAGCGTTCTAAAATGCTTCTTTCAACATGTTTGATTGCTGTTTTTACTCTTTAACCTACTGGAACATCGTATGAATTGGATTGAGCTTGATTTATGAAATTGAACTAAACTTTTGAAAAACATCCAAGAACGTCGATTTTTCTGAAACTCGTTTTCTCTAGAAAAAGGGGTAGGGTTAAGGTTGTATACTGCATACATGATTTCTAAAAATGGTTGTGAATGCTTTCAATGAGATTTAACTTGTTTTGCTTTGAAAATTGCTTTCTTTTTGAAAAATGATATCCATATTCGTCACATATTTCACCAATTTTGAGCAAAAGGAGAAAAGGAGAAAAGTATATCACACTATGATAAACACCATATCCGTCGCATTTGGCCGGTGAAATGTAACGCCCTAATCGTTATTTACTTATTTTTCGGTTGATTTTTAATAAGTTTGTATGATTTAAATGATTTATGTTGATTTTATGGTGTTGTGTATTTTATTATATGATTATTTGATAATGTAATTGAATAGGTGAGAAATAATATTATTTGAAGTTTTGGAGGTTAAAAAGATAGTATGACTTTTTTTTAAATTAGAAATAATATAGAATTATTATTTATTTAGAATTAAGGGGGTTAATGAGAATTAATAGTATTAAAAGGGGGTTAAATGAAATAGGAGAGGTTTTGGTTTTAGTAAAAAGAAAGAAAAGTCAGAACAAACATTTTTAACGTACAATTGAAAAAGAAAGAGAGTTTTTGAGAGAAAGAGGAGAAAAACCAAGAGGCTAGGAGAAGAGCTAGGAAAGGATCAAAATTGCTGTAGGCTTTCAATTTCTGCTGAATTAAGGTAAGGGTGGGATTCCTTTCACTAATAATGTATATAATTCTGAAAATTTGTGAATTGTGGTGTTCTTGTTTTTCTAGGTTTTAGAAGTTTTGTGTAATTTCTAAAATGGATGAATTGTGTTGTTGATTGCTTGTTTCAGTGTTGTTTTGTTGCCTATGTTGTATATTGAACCCATAAACATCTGTGCTTACACGTTTTGGGTAATCAGGGATCAAAATTGGGTTTTTGGATGATTTAGGGTTAGAGAATTCGAGGATTTACCCTGCCCAGACAACCGTTCGCTTAAGCGAACTTCCC
This sequence comes from Medicago arabica, assembly GCA_946800305.1. Classification (NCBI taxonomy): domain Eukaryota; kingdom Viridiplantae; phylum Streptophyta; class Magnoliopsida; order Fabales; family Fabaceae; genus Medicago; species Medicago arabica. Next base: position 21,699,624 of record OX326965.1, on the reverse strand, counting down.
GTCGCTTAAGCGACCATTCATCATAGTTGCCCAGAACCTAGCAGAGACCGTTCGCTCGAGCGAGCCTGGAGCGAACTCGTAAGCGAAGTCACCCTCCCTCTCGGCGTTTTGCTCGCTTAAGCGAAGAAGGCTTTTATCAGCCGCATTTGACCTTGGTTCATACTTAAGGAGGCCCGTCCGGGTACTCCAAAATGCTTATGTTAAGTTGTATAACCCCTGATTAGGTACTAAACCTTACAGAAAACTTCTTATTACTTGAGAATGAATGATTAAGTGGAATTGTGCATCTTTGGTGAACCTTATTGTAAGAATTTGGTCGAGTCCTATTCAGTTGTAGTCGTACGGTGTGTCATAGGTGATTATGCATGCTAGATGTTGATGTTGTTGTTGTCCTAGTTGTATGTTGATATACACAAGTCGAGTCCATTTGCATACTCATAACTGTTGGGGGCTTATGCCCTGGAATGCTTAGCATTCACACCCATTGGGGGCTTATGCCCTGGAATGTTTATCATTCACCTGTTGGGGGCTTATGCCCTGGGATGCTTTAACCATCCAACTGTTGGGGGCTTATGCCCTGGAATGCTTAGCATTCAACGCGCGTAAAATGGTACCACATGCATAATGCATTTGTCGTTGTCGAAGTCGCATTGTCGTAGTCGTTGTCGTCGGTCATGTCGTTGGTGTTCATTGCTGATAATGACATTGTTGTTGCTGTTGTTTAATGTTGTTGAAGATAATTATGTTGCTATTACATATGTGTATATTTATTCACATTATATATGAATTGAATAATGTCTGTTGTAAGATGTTGTTGTTTCATTGATTTGATGGATTATATATATTTATTATTGATCGTGTATCTCACCCCTTCTGCTTGAAAACGTTGCATTCCCTATGGGTAACTTGCAGGTAACGAAGAGTAGTAGGATGATTGGCTCTGTGTCTAGGGCTCTGATACATATTAGGATGGGGGATCGTCGCGATGTTTTTCTTTCATTCCTTTATGTATCAAACTTCGATTATGTTGTTGGATTTTCATGTTGTTGAATAATGATGACTTTTGTTGGGCCTTTTGTGCCAAGATAATTTTGAAGTTGAATTATGTGTTTAAACGAAATTTTCCGCTGTAGTTTTATGAGACTTTCAATGTGGAATAATAAATAGTATAACTTCTATTTATGAGATTTTGAAAAGTAGTGTAATACTCCGTTGTTGAATTACTCTGATATAATTATATTTATTATTACGTCGTTGGGTGAACGGGGTGTTACATGAAACGCACATGTATGCACAACTGCACTCATTTGTGGTCTAAGTTTATACATAGTTGAGGCATTAGAACCTGTTTGCTTAGTTTTAATCCAACTGTCACAATTGTTTTAAAATTGTGAAACGATAGACGAACTTTGTCGAAAATGATTTCTAAACCGGATACCTTGCAAACCTTTTGCGAATAGTTTGATATGATTATATGAGGGTGTGAATGATTGATAGGTGTTGAATATGGTGTTTATTATAGTGTGATATACTTTTCTCCTTTACTTGAATTAAGAGAAATTATATGAAGTTGTTGATTTGTGGTGATGTTGTTGTTGTTGATTAATGAACATGCTAAATGATGGTGATATTGTTGGTGAATGCATATATGTTAAATGATGGTGATATTGTTAGTGAATGCATATATGAAAAATGACGGTGGTAATGATGGTGAATTTGTTGTTGAACATGTGTATAGTATGTCATATGTTCATGCTTCATAAATCGTAGGATATTAATATCCAATGAAGGTGATCAAATACTTTGTATTTAAAATGAAGGTGAAAATGATGTTATGTTTTCATCATGAGCTGACGACCTTTGTTGGTGATTGGTACCACATGCATATAGTAGTCGGTCTAGGCGCATTGCATAATTTGACATAAGTCAAAATTGCTTATGTGCTTGTTGATAGTTGTGTACATGGCGAATAATCGTGATTGGTGATAGTTGTGTATTTGGTGAAAAAATGTGATTGGTGAGTTGTATACTTATTGAATTGGTTGGTGATTATTGTGATGACGTGAACTTATGATTGTTGATGAATATTATTGATGATGTATCATATTGATTAATCTTTTGGAAAATAAACATGATGTTATTAAACTTTTAATTGATTATGCTTATTTATGTAATGTATTGACTAACCCTCTGATGGTTGTTTGTTCACCGCCTCACCATATTTGTTGCTTGCTTGGTGAGTTGTTTGAGGATGGCAGGAGCTTCCTCTATTTATCTGTTTAGAGCCTTTAGTATAGGACTCTGATCATAGGATGTCGGTCTTTATTTTTGGAGTTGTCTATGTTATTTGATGTCGAGATTTTACTCATATGTTGAGACTGGATTTTACTTGTTGATGTATTTTTGATACTTACGACATGGCTATTTGGAGTTCTATGCTATTTATCCGCTGCGATCTTTTCGAAATTAATTATATGCATGCTATTTGAGGTTTATTGAAGACATGACATCTATTTTTTGAATATTTGTATTATTCGCGTATTTTATCGTTTAATAGAAGTAAGGTGTTACATAAAGTCTTTTCTAGCCTCTTGAATCTTCTTTCTTGATCTTCCTAAAGTCTTCAAAAATCTTCAGATGTTCTTGATTTGCCGATTTGCATGATTTCTTCATGAATTACTTTAAAAGCCCCCTAAAATTGTTATGTTTTATGAAGACTATATTTACAAACTCAAATATAAAAAACAGTGCAAATGTCCCGTAATCAAAGGAAATTGTTCTAATACTCCTCCTTTTTACTACAAATACCTACTCAAAATGACTGAAGGACATGCTAAGAATAATGTAAGAGGACCTCTCATCAACATGCTTAGCATAAAGGTTGAGTGCACAACACCCCAGTGGCCATCAGGTTGCCAGGAAACTGTAGAAAGCTATAACTCTGTAAATCGTAGTAAAGCTCTGTAATTACTAAACTTAGTTTAAACCACACTTTTTACTTTTAGAATTTCTAAATCTTTTTAATTGTTTTCTCAACCATTAACATTTATATTTACTGTTGTGACAAAATATTTATTTTATTTTCTTGCACACAAGTTTTCTGCTTGAAAGCTATAGATAGATATAGCAATAGAGAGCTATTTCTGGGATCGATATCTTTTTATACTATAACTTGACCAATGTATATATACTTGTACTAAGTCTTTCCATCTTAAAATTCTCATAGTGTTTTAAGAGACACCGAATCGGGTTATCTTTCCATGAACATTGATGTAGGTGCAACTAGCCCCACCGTGATACTTCACTCTACACTGTGATTGTAATCAAATCGATCAAAGATCACACTGATTTCATTCTTTATTCGGTGGATAAAACCAGTGTGCACATCGCTTCGTTTGTTTTTCCTGTTGCTAGACTGATTTTCCCTGAAGAAGATAGTGTTCCCGTAGCTCAAGGGTCCACCACTGTTACACCTCTTTCATTCGTCGACATACATGACTATGATCACAAAGAGTTGGAGGCAGGGATGATTGTACTTTTCGAGAAAAACCTCAAAGAGAGTAACGAAGAGGATGTCGTAGAAATTTTCCCAATCAAACTGAGTTGTAAACTAACTCATACAAGGCATGTTCTATGATTCGATGACGTTGAAATGGTTGGAGATGCACCTAATGAAATTTTGCCTTTGGTAATAACAACCACGATGATCGGTCACAATATTTTCAAAAACCTAATCAACGAGGGGAGCTATTGGGATATCATGTACAAGGAACTGTTTATGAGTCTTAGTTTAACTGAGGAAGATGCAGTATCATATATAGGCATCAACCTCCAAAGTTTTGAAGGGTCAATAACCTAACCCTAGGGAACCAGTGACATCTTTGTAATATTCAAAGAGGAATGATCAAGAAGGACGATTGATGTCGTGTTTTTGGTTCTTTCCTGTAAATCCGTGTATAAATGAAGAAGGTGTTCATATTTTTAGAAAAGGTGAACACATCAGTACCATCTTCCGGTTAAAGTTAAGTATGTATCCATCATCCAATTATTCAATGACAAGTCATAAAATAGATTTTTGAATCAATTTTAACTATAGGGTATCGGTATCCAACAAAACGTTAGGGTAACTAAGAGTTTACCAAAAAAATAAAAAATCCTCAATCTCGTGCGCAAAGCGCACGTAATTACACTAGTTATACATCAAACCATGCTTTTATGTAGTTTATTTTTGGTTTTCCACAATTTTCTTCACCAGAGCTAATCATATTCAAAACAACACTAAATGTCAGTATCTCTCAAACAGTTAAATATATAGCTCATCTGCTAAATAATAATAATAATATAAAGCTCCTGCTTTTATTACTGTATGGCATCAACGACATAAATATAGAATTACAATATAAAGGAGAATTCAAAGGTTCCTAAATCATTTGAAATCCATATCATGTTTCAAATACACTATATTTCTTTTTGATGGCATGTACCTGTAACAGAGCTTACAGGAGCAAAAGGAAAGGATGAATCCGAAGCATAGGCAAATGCATCGATATCTCTAGAAATCAATGCATGCCCGTTATATAAGAGGCAATTATCACCTATCTTTTTAAGAATTAACGGGTCAACACCCTCAAAAGATTGAAACCCATTACAAGACAACATTATTTGGCTTTGATCACAAATGCAATTGTTGATAACCTCGACCTTCCATAGAGGCTTGCCAGCTACTATTTGCCCGGTGTTTCTTTGGACAATTTGAAGGCTGTTCAACGGACACATTTGGCCACATGATCCTTGAAAGAAAAATTGGGTCAAAAACGGAGATTATGGAAAAAAGGAAGATTATGAGAATGTACATGAAATAAATGAAGATTATGGAAACAAGATACTTGAATGTGGTTGAAGGAATTATAAAAGCATACCTTTGATGACAAAAGCAAGGAAGATTATGGAAACAAAATACTTGAATGTGGTTGCCATTCTCCTTTGTTGCTGCTAACTCTTGTAGCTTTGTTTGCCTTATTTATATTTGAAAAAACTACCAAGTCCTTGACCAAGGAAATTTGACTAAATTTTTTTTATTTATTTATTTTTATGAAAAGTTGACTAAATATTTCAATAACAACAAATACAAGGAATCAAGACATAGCATAACGTTATTTTATTTTATTTTTCTTTTAACTAATAACATGGTAGAAACAAATACCAAATACCAAAAGAAAAAATAGACACGGAAATAATATATTTTTGGCTTAAATGCACTTTTCATCCTTTATGTTTCAAAAAGTTGCGATTTTGGCCCCCTTTAACAAAAATGGATATTTTGACCCCTTAACTTTTGGTCCTCTTTTGATTAGCTGATTTTATGCCAATTTCTCAGTCTCTGATGGTGTAAACTGACATGGGGATAGAAGGATGCTGATAAGTGAAGTCCAAACTTACATGGTGTCCAAACTGGCATGATAAGTGGAGTCCAAACTGATAAGTGGATCCTTCTTTAGGGGGGCCAAAAGTTACACCATGCCAGTTTGGACTCCATTTATCAACATCCTTCTATCCCCATGCCATTTTACACCATCAGAGACTGTGAAATTGTCATAATCTCCATCAAAATCAGCTAATCAAAAGAGGGCCAAAAGTTAGGGGGTCAAAATATCCATTTGTTTTTAAAGGGGGTCAAAATCGCAACTTTTTGAAACATAGGGGGTGAAAAGTGCATTTAAGCCTATATTTTTTAAAAGAATATATTATCCCTGTCCCACAAAGTTGATTACTTGCAAGATCAACTAGTAAACCTTAGGACATATTGTGTTTGTTATTTTCTAGAAAGTGATGAATGTTCTTGGTTTTAGATATGAATGTAATTGTCGGAATCAACAAGTGTTGAATCCTTCAGACTAAATTGCTTAGAAAGAACGAGTAAATTGCAAGGAATTTAAAGAAACAAATAAATTGCATTGAATGAATGTAAATTGGTACACATATTTATACATTAATGACTTGTTGCTCGTTTCTCTCTTGATGCGGATAGTTTGAGCATAAGTTTTCTATATGGTTGAATTGTGACCCGTTTTTCCTATGAAAAACTATTATTTATACTAAATAACTGCCTATACAGAAACGGTCGAACATAACCGCTAATAACTACTCCATACATCTTTTGAATTTCAAATGACATCTCTCGACAGTAACTGTTGTTTGGCTTCTTAATCTGACACCAACTTCTCTTCGACATCTTGCTTGCTTGTCGAAGCCCTACCATCAAACAACAAAATTTCTCTAAGTCCATAAACTCAATCCAACTTGTGAGTCGAACTCATTTAATTCTCTTCAAAATTAAACCTAAGTGGATCAAATGATTATTGCTTTCGGAGTGTAAGGTGTTACACCCGACCACAAATCATCTAAATCAAGTGGATCCGAATAGTCTGAAGGGACGTGACATATGCTTTCATTCGCCCAACGGCTTGCAGGACAAAGCAACAAATACTTATGCTCCCAATTGCCTAGAGAATCCGCATAATCCTCGAAAAACTTGGTTTTCTTGTAAACTCTAACCCAATTGTGGGTGGTCGCTCCGCCTGCACGATATGCCCCAAATACATGAAAGAAGAGACATAGGTTTGGGCCGCCGACCTAGATACTCACACCAAAAATAATACACCTTTATGAAGGACCATGATAGGGAAAAAAGTTGAGAGGGAACCACTCTAAGATGGCAAAGCACCCCTAGTTCAAACTCACCAAATGGGGCAAAAACAATAAGTTCTCCGTTCAAAATATCATATGTAATGAAATCCCACCCTCGTAACTAGGTACATGCTCTCTTCGGCCCCTTTGGACCCTTAAGGTACCAGGATCCGGGGAGTCCCCATGGATTCTCCTTTAATTGTTAGGTCGACTTATAGTAAGAAATTTACCCTGCAACAACACTATTGACCCAACTATAATCAAACTATGGACCAGAAAACCCGCTACCTCTCTCCATATGCACATGGTCGTCCCCCTGAAAAGATAGGTGAAACCATGAGGTCAAGACCTAGAATATTCCTCTAACCACCATACAACTTCCCTATGGGAAGGGGGACACCTCAAATGACTATCAAGAGACTCCCACATCTCACAATACAGGGCATCCCCTTCGAAATCAGTAACAACGACATGATTCTCTAAGATAATGGATGGAATATAAAACCAGTACCCAACTTCAGTCGTTGGCATTCTAGAATCTCGCCTCCCACCAACATGAAAAGAACTACCATCGGTCAATAAATCCACTAAATGATCAACACTTCCAAACCGAACACTCGTCTTATATTTTTTATCCCAGGACCCAAAATAACCGAAGCAAAAAGGAGTTAAACAAAATACGGAGAAAGGGAAATACCTTGTAGAAGCTAATCCACAAAGAAAGAATGAATCAACGAAAGAATATCGATCCCAAAACTCCATCCGAAGAAAGAGGGCTTTCACTCGAATAAATCGAAAATAAACAATAGGGAATACATAAAACTTTCTCAGGAAATATGTTTGGGAAAATAACTTAGGTAAAGCTCTTTGCAAAACAACGAGAGTGAGAAGAAAAAAAAGAGGAAGAAAGAAAGTTTCCTCCTGTTATAAGCTTCAAACGCGCTCAAATCGACGGCTTAGACACGTGGAATGTAAATTGAACATCCATCAAGTCATGGACGTTTCGGTCCAAAGCATTAAATGCCAACTGCTCCCACTAACTCACGACTGGTGCCTCATCCTTAGGACAAAATAAAAAATCCCATCAAACACATCGAACGCCAATGGATCAAATTTCCGCAGGGGCCCTATCAAACACCTTTTTTGAAAGCTAAAGCCGCTGCGCCTTAAAGACACCAATGGCTTGGGGGACAACTGTTTTGTTATGTTTGAACGAGTTTTTGGTGAAATGGGTTAAAATTTAAGAAGTTGATTTTGATGAAATTGAATGAGTTAATGAAATGGTTATAATGAACTAGGATGATAGAATTTCTGTTTTTGATCACTTTGTTTTAAAGGAAATTCGATTGGGAGAAAAATTGGGTTTTTGAGTAAAAGTCATTTGTTAACACTTTTGTGAATAAGTCATTTTGGGGTGGGTTTGATTAAGTCATTTTAAGTTGAAATGTCATGTTTTCAAGTATGATTTGATTGGTATAAGTGTGTGGGATGCGTTGGTGAAAACAGAATTGTAAATGGATCGAAAATCGGAATTTTACGTGCAAAAACTTGAAAGTTGAAAAATCAGAAATATGTTGTGCTGATAAGGTGACACGGTCGTGTGTGGACCTTCTGCCAAAATTTCTATTTTTACGTTTTTGAGCCTTTTTCACTCCTTTCTGTTTAGAACTATCTTTTGGGGTAAGCATAAAAGTTGTAGGTATGGATATTACTTTTCTAATGACTTTGGTTTGACTTCAAAATAATTTATAGGACTTGAATTATGGTCGGAATACTAGAAATAGGTCATGTGGCATTTTTCATGAAACTCTATCATAACTTTTTTCATAAGCCATGAAACATCCTCAAAATTAGTATTGAGTTTAAGGAAGCGTTTATAGTAGATAAATGAGTATTTAATCATGAAGTTATGATGTTTATGTGTGGTTTAACTCGGTTTTATTTTGGAAATGAGTTGGTTCTGAAAGAAGTTAAAATGAGACGAACTTTACCGAAATTGAGTTTTATGATTTCTAATCTTGTTGATAGATTGTATACATGTTTATATGATGGAATAAAGATGAATCAATAATGATTAGGTGATTAATAAGATGGATTTCATGATGGTGGTTGTTTGTCCATTTTTGGTGTATTATGTGGAATTGACACGATAATGTTTTCTTAAGTTGATAATTGATTATGATGATGTTTGATGATGATTGTGATGATGACATAGATGATGAAGAATTATTATTGGTGATGAATCCTTGCATGCAAAATGTGAGGAAATTGGTGATTAACGCATGTATGTAAATGTTGATGTTGACAACTTGTAGAATGAATGTATGTATTTATTGAGTCATATGTTCATGAATTCATATGTAGGATGTTGATGACATCTCGTCATTACGTAATTTTTGATGTATTTTGATCACAAATTGGAGTTCACAAGGTAACTTAAGCAGCAAGAAAAGCAGAAAAACTGAAGAAAACTACAAAGAAGAAAACGTGTCACGATTTAGCAAAAACGTGACACGATTTGTGAAGACCAAAACATGCTCTCTGCCAAGGAAAAACGTGTCACTATGACCAAAAGTGACACGATTTGAAGAAACCCTAATTCAGTTGTTTGTTACACAAGGCAAAAACGTGTCACGATTTAACCAAAACGTGACACGATTTTGGGCGAATTTTAGTGCCTATTTGAGCTTAAGGCTATTCAGAAAACAAGGGTTACGATTTGAGAAGAGAAAAGTGCGATTTGAGACTACAAGATGGCTAGAAGGGCGATTTCTTCACTCTTTTACCAATTCATGTATGTATTGTTTCCTCTAATGATTATGTTATTTGTAAACACTATTATGAGTAGCTAAATCCATTAAAGGTTAGGCCTGAGATGATTCTTTGTAACCCTAATTGAACCATGTTGCTGTGAAACTATATTTATTTTGAATAACAATCTAGTTTTTATTCAATTCAATTGTTGTTAATGCTTTATATATCCTGATCAAATATATATATGATTTAGTGAGAACGAATGACTACTGACCCTAGCTTCCGACTTAGACCTAATTGAATTGTTTTAATAAACATGGTTAGTCTAGGAATGGATAATTCTTTATCAATGATATTAGGTTAACGTGCTTAAACCTTCGACGATTATTAGACCACCTAAGGAATTAGGGGCTGTAATCCTAGAGGAGGGTCCTATCTCAAGGGATTGATTAGGAGTATTTTGTTAACTATCGTGGAACTAGAAAATCATTTATAAGAATAGGTGCAGTATACCAATTAGGGGGATATCGATGATTTGAAAGACCTAAACCCATCTCTCTCTTATTCTTAACAATCAATTTTTTTGCTATTTAATTTTATGTAATCAAAACAAATCTACTACCTATATTTTACAAAATAATATATACATCCTAAATATTTACTTTATTGCCAAACTGAGATTAACATAGCCCTCGTCGACACAAATTTATTTTATTACATCGATAACTTTTGGTACACTTGCTAAAAAAAATCTATCAAGTTTTTGGCGCCGCTGCCGGGGATTGTTGATTTATTTCAACAAGGCAATTGCGTTATAATTTAGGATTTCTGCAATTTATTTTCTGTTAAAAAAAAATTCTTAAATTGATTCAGAGTTCATTATTTATTTTGCATTGTGCAGTGCTACTAAGGTATTTTGCTGTTTATGCGAGGTAGAAGAAGTTCTGACGACCTAGAATACGATCCTGAGATCGAGAGGACTGCAAGAGCCAATCAGAAAGCTATCCGATTGTCAAAATCAAAGTCAGTCCCACCTAGTGCACGTGAACGACTACCTAATCCAACACTTGTTGAACCTGAATCAATCTCTTCTCCTAAGTCTATCACTATGGGAGATGTACCACAAAGGCCAAAGTTGGGAGACTATGGTTTAGCTAACAACCGTGGTCGACCGACTCACACTTTTCAACCTTCTAACCTTGTTGCTTTCGATATCAAGACTTATGTTCAGAATGGGTTGAAGGAGAAACAATTTGATGGGACCGATGCTATGAGTCCCCATGAACATTTAAGCCACATTCATGAAACATGTGAGTTTTGTGTACCTCCAGCCACGGTGACTGAAAGCCAGAAGAAACTGAGATGGTTTGCCTTTACTCTCACCGGAAGAGCTAAGGATTGGTTACTGTCCTTACCAAGTGGAACCATTCAAACATGGGAAGAACTAGAGCTGAAGTTCTTAGAAAAATATTTTCCTATGTCTAAATATTGTGATAAGAATAAGGAGATTTCAAACTTCAGACAAGGGGAGAATGAGTCACTATATGATGCATGGGAGTGATTTAACTTGCTTCTTAAGAGATGCCCTAACCATGAGTTTTCAGAAAAACAATATCTCCAAGTCTTTATCGAGGGGTTAACTTCCAGCAATAGGACGTTCTTAGATTGCTCAGCTGGAAGAAGTCTGAAGGTGAAGACTGACCATGAAGTTCAAGCTTTAATAGAGAACATGGCTGCAAACGAATACCGTGTTGATGCTGAAAAGAAGAACAGGGGTGTGTTTAACGTAAGTGATCAAACCTCTATCCTAGCTAACCAAGCAGCCATGAACAAGCAACTTGAGATTCTTACTAAAGAGTCTCATATCTACATGATGGCCAACAAACCTCAACAAATGGCTGCAGTTAAGTGTGATTTTTGTGGAGAAGGACATGCAAATGGTGAGTGTGTTCCTGACGGAGGAAGTGAAGAGGTAAACTATATGGGAAGCTATTAGAGACAAAATTCTTACTACAATTCAGGGTTCAACAAACATCCTAAATTGAGTTACTCTAACAACAACACTTTGAACCCTCTATTACCAAACCCTCAACAACAACAACCAAGGAAGCCTTCAACTTTAGAGGAGAAGATAATCAATTTCATGAAGATGACTCAAGGAAACTTTGAAGAAATGAAGAAGAGTCAAGAAACTGAAAGGAAGAACAATGAAGCCTTTAGAAAATTGCTTGAAACTCAAATAAGGCAGATGGCAAAGCAGCTGGCTGAACTGAACAAAGGGGGATTCTCCAGAAACACTAAAGAGAACCCTAATAATGAAACTTGTAATGCTATAGAGTTGAGGAGCAAAAAGGTTTTAACACCTTCAGTTCCAAAAACCCCAAAGAAAGTTGACATAGTTGTTGAGGAGAAGGATGATGATGGAGTAGCTGAAAATAATGTTGAAGAGGAGATAGTTGTAGATTAATTAGAACATGGCGAAGTTGAAAAAGACAGCAATCATGGTGTAGTTGAAAATGAAAAGAAGGAAAAAAATAATGAGGAAGAAAAAAGTGAGAAGTTAATAGATGTTGACTCAATCTTGAGGAAGACTAAAATCCAACTGTTGAAGGATGGAAACAAAGAGCAAGTAATTCCATCATATGTGAAGCTTCCTTATCCTCATTTGGAAAAGAAGAATAATAAAGAGGAAGGTCAATTCAAGAAGTTCATGACACTCTTCTATCAACTTCAGGTTAATATTCGTTTTAGGGAAGCTCTTGATCAAATGCATGTTTATGCTAAGTTTATGAAAGAATTATTGACTGGAAGAAGGAAACCAAAGGATGATGAGAACATTGCACAGTCAGAAAATTGTAGTGCAATCCTCCAAAAGAAACTCCCACCTAAATTTAAAGATCCTGGTGCATTTACTATTCCTTGTTCCATTGGGAAATTAGATGTCGGAAGAGCTTTATGTGATTTAGGGGCAAGTATAAACTTGATGCCTCTATCAATGTTGAAGAAGCTAGGATGTGGAGAGCCAAAAGCTACAAGAATGACCCTCACTTTAGCTGATAGGTCAATTTCTTATCCTTATGGTATTGTAGAAGATGTGTTGGTCAAGGTTAATGATTTAGTGTTTCCTGCTGACTTTGTTATCTTGGATATTGCTGAAGATGAAGATATTCCTTTACTCCTAGGAAGACCATTCCTTGCAACTGGTCGTGCTATAGTTGATGTTGAGAGGGGTGAACTCATGTTGAGATTCCAAGATGAACAAGTGGTGTTCAATATCTTTGAAGCTATGAAGCATCGAAGTGACAATCCTCAATGTTACTGTATTGATGTTATTGATGAAATAGTTGAAGATAATTATAGTGAGCCTCAACCAACACAACCTATGCAGAGAACAAATTGTGAATTATATAGAGAGTTGTGACCTTGATGAAGATCTTGAGGTGAAGGAATGTATAGAGCAACTTGAGGCAAACAAGTAAGAGATGGAACCAGTAAAAATTGAAGAGTTACTTGATGAAGAATCTAAAGTGGCGCAACTTGTGAGAAAGGAGGGAGAGAAAATTCTAGAGTTAAAAGTACTACCAATTCAATTGAAGTATGTCTTTCTCAGCAAGGATACTTCTCAACCAGCAATTCTCAGCAGCACTTTGACACCTATAGAAGAAGAAAAACTTATGAGGGTGTTGAGGGAAAACAAAGAAGCAATATGATGGTCGATTTCTAATTTGAAGGGTATTAGTCCAGCTTAATGCATGCACAAGATACATATGGAGGCTGAATACAAACCTGTTGTTTAACCTCAAAGAAGACTAAACCCGACAATGAAGGAAGTGGTGAAGAAGGAAGTTCTAAAATTACTGGATGCAGGTATGATTTATCCTATTTCTGATAGTTCTTGGGTGAGTCATGTTCATATGGTGCCTAAGAAAGGTGGATTGACGGTGGTGGCTAATGATAAAAATGAATTGATTCCCACCCGTACCGTCACTAGTTGGAGAATGTGTATAGACTATCGAAGATTGAATACAACAACAAGGAAGGATCACTTCCCGTTACCATTCATGGATCAAATGATAGAGAGGCTGGCTGGCCTAGCCTTTTACTACTTTTTGGATGGGTACTTGGGGTACAATCAAATTGATGTGGCTCCGGAAGATCAAGAAAAGACTGCATTCACTTGTCTTTTTGGTGTGTTTGCTTATAGAAGAATGTCCTTTGGGCTGTGTGATGCACCGGCAACCTTTCAAAGGTGTATGCTCTCCATCTTCTCTGATATGATAGAGAAGAACATTGATGTATTTATGGACGATTTTTCTGTGTTTGGTAAGTATTTTGATCAATGCTTGTTCCATTTAGATGTTATCCTTAAAAGATGCACCGAAACTAACTATGATTTAAATTGGGAAAAATGTCATTTTATGGTGACTGAATGTATAGTTTTGGGGCATAAAATAAGTGCTAAAGGCATAGAGGCGGACCAAGCTAAAATAGAGGTTATACAGAAATTTCCCCCTCCTGTTAATGTTAAAGGGGTAAGGAGTTTCTTGGGGCATGCTGGTTTCTACCGGCGTTTTATAAAAGATTTTTTAAAAATTGCCAAGCCCCTTTGTAACCTCTTAGTCAAAGAAAATGATTTTAATTTGGATTCTGAATGCTTGAATGCTTTTTCTATGATTAAAACAAAGTTGGTGGCTGCACCAATAATCATTGCTCCTAATTGGGATTTACCTTTTGAACTTATGTGTGATGCAAGTGATTATGTTGTTGGTGCAGTCCTAGGCCAACGCAAGAACAAATTTTTCCATGCAATTTACTATGCAAGCAAGGTTTTAAATGAAAATCAAGTGAACTATTCCACAACTGAAAAGGAATTGCTTGCGGTAATCTTTGCATTGAAAAAGTTTCGTTCTTATCTAATAGGCTCCATTATCTGTTGGATGATCCTTATCTATTTAAGGTAAGCACTGACGGTTTGATTAGACGTTGTGTTGCGGGTGAGGGAGCTAATAGGATCATGTGGCACTGCCATAACTTAGCTTATGGAGGCCACCATAGTGGAGAAAGAACCGCTGCAAAAATCTTGCAAAGTGGCTTCTGGTGGCCTACCTTGTTCAAGGATTGCCAAGACTTTGTCAAGCGGTGTGATAAATGCCAAAGGACAGGTAACATTTCAAAGAGGAATGAGATGCCCCTAACTGGAATCATCGAAGTTGAACCATTTGATTGTTGGGGAATTGATTTCATGGGACCTTTCCCTTCTTCTTACTCTTGTCTCCATATACTTGAATGTGTTGACTACGTCACAAAATGGGTTGAAGCGATACCTTGTATTGATAATGATGCTAAGACGGTGGTCAATTTTCTACAGAAAAATATTTTCACTAGGTTTGGAACAGCTAGAGTCTTGATCAGTGATGGGGGGAATCACTTTTGCAATAATTTTCTTAAACAAGGTTGCAACTCCCTATCACTCACAAACTAGTGGTCAAGTAGAGGTTTCAACCCGACAGTTGAAACAGATCCTAGAAAAGACAATTGCGTCAAATAGGAAAGATTGATCTAGAAAGCTAGATGACGCACTGTGGGCATATAGGACAGCCTTCAAGATTCATATAGGGCTTTCACCCTATCAGTTAGTCTATGGTAAGGCATGTCATCTTCCAGTTGAGCTAGAACATAAAGCATAATGGGCCATTAAGGCCTTAAATTTTGATCAAGTAGCTGCTGGTAAGAAAAGACTCTTGAAACTCAATGAACTTGAAGAGATGAGGCTTAGAGCGTATGAAAATGCGCTCATTTATAAAGCCAGGACTAAAAGGTATCATGACAAAAACTTAGTATCTAGGGATATTAACTTTGGGCAACTAGTTTTGTTGTATAATTCTAGGTTGAAGTTGTTTCCTTTAAAGCTCAAGTCAAAGTGGTCGGGACCATTCGTGGTCAAGAATGTGTCACCTCATGAAACTGTTGAGTTAATCACGCGAGAGGGTGACAGAAGTTTCAAGGTAAATGGGCAGAGAGTTAAGCCATATCTGGGTGGCGGCCTACCAAAAGAAAAGGTAGGACTTGTTCTTATGGACCTTTAAGGGTCCTTGACAGTCAAGCTAATGACGGTAAAGAAGCGCTTGGTGGGAGGCAACCCACACTTTTATTTACAAGTATTAATTTTCATTTTTTATTGCTTTCAAAAAAATCAAAAACACAAAAATATTTTAGCTGAAACAACAGAGGAAGAAAATTTTTCATGTCCTATACTGAGCAAAATCGTGACACGTTTTGGGTAAAACGTGACACGATTTTGGGTAAAACGTGACACGATTTTGCCTTCCTCTGAAGCTTCTCAAAAAATTTCTATGTTAAAATTACGTCCTCTCTACAAAGTCAAATTGTGTCACGTTGGCCAAATCATGACACGTTTTCTGGGGAAGAAAATTTTCAAAATTGAAAATCGTGAAACGTTTTTACCCAAACGTGACACGATTTTGGTGGTTTTCAAAATTTGACCGTTACAAAACCTAATCGTGACAGGTTTTTGGCCAAACGTGACACGATTTTCCCAACCCTTAAATAAACCCAACACGAATTTCATTCCATTCACTTCTAAAAGTAGCCATACTCTGCCAAAATTTTCCCAGAACCCTAACCAACGAAATTCCACCACTTTTTCACCAAAAATCTTCATCTTTTCATATCCTAATCACCTTTCCATCACACTAAACCTTCATTATCATCATCAACCTAGCCAAATTCATCAAATAACCAAACTTATTTTCAACCCTATTACCTAACCCTAACCCTAATCATGGTGGATACACGGAAGAAAATCCAACAACAAACCAAAAAAGCCAAGATCGCCGCAAAAAGAAAACCATCGGTCAAACCTAAACCATCAAACCAACCACCACCACCTTCCACCGACATATTTCTAAGCCAACAAGCCCGTGATCGCTTCAAGGATATTAAACACTACAGAGTGATTCAAGAGCGGGCTTTCTTGCTTCCAAAACTATTTGGAAATCCTGAGTTTGAGCAGACGCTGACTGCAAGAGATTGGCATAGGCTGAATGGTATGATCTTTGAGCAGGCCAACAAGACTTTGGCTTTGAAATTTTATACCAACGCTCGATTTTCCAGGAACAAGTATGGTACTTTTGTCTGTGGTAAGGAGATTGATTTCTCACCTGCTGCTATTAATGACTTGTTGAAGATCGTTCCTCTGGAACAATGTGATGTTGAGAGAAGGGGGGGAAACTTGTGGTAACTGGAATAGTGAGACTTGGGAAGAGCTTCTTTTGCAACTCTGTGTTGAGGGGGCTAAATGGAAAGGAGGGAAGCGGATGTTGTTGAAGTCTGACTTCAAGCCGGTTCCTAAGGCTTGGGCATCTTTTTTGGTGCAAACATTGGAGGGAACTTCTTGCACTTCTGAGATTCCATTGATGCGAGTCCACACTGTTGCAGAAATCATGGATGGTGCCCCTATTAATGTTGGGGAGTTGATTTCCAACAACATTGTTGATTTTGCTACAGGTACAAAAAAGGCGGTACCATATCTGAGCATGATAAACTGGCTTTGTGAGGAAGCAGATTGTCAATTGTTTGCAAATGATATGGATGCTCCTATTATGAAGCCTCTTACAGACACCTATGATAGAATTTTGGCAAGTGTACCAAATACTATCGAAGTAGTAAAAATATCGTTCCCACAAGGACTGGTTTTAATCTCAAAAAGTCAAACACGTTATTAATTTAGGATGAAGTAAAAGTTATTTGGTTTTGCCACTAGGCAGTAAATTTGTTCAATAGCATAAAAACTTAGTAACAGGAAATAAATTGATTGTTTAAATAAGAGAGAGATGAGTTAGGTCTTCGAATCATCTGAGTTCCCCTAATTGGTCACTGCACCTATTCTTATGAATGATTTTTTAGTTTCACGATAGTTAACAAAATAGTCATAATCAATCCCTTGAGTTAGGACACTCTTCTAAGATTACAGCCCCTAATCCCTTAGGTGGTCTAATAATCTTCGAAGGTTTGAAGAACGTTAACCTAATATCACTAATAAAGAATTATCCATTCCTAGACTAATTATAATTATTAGAACAATTCAATTAGGTCAAAGTCGAAAGCTATGGTCAGTAGTCATTCGTTCTCACCAAATCATATATATATGTGATCAGAATATATAAAGCATTAAGAACAATTGAATTGAATAAAAAACTAAATTGTCATTCACAATAAATAGAGTTTCACAGCAACATATGTCAATTAGGGTTACAAAGAATCATCTCAGACCTAACCTCTAATGGATTTAGCTACTCATAATTGAATTTATAAATAACATAATCATTAGAGGTAACAATACATACATGAACTGGTTACAAGGTGAAGAAATCGCCCCAGTAGCCGTCTTCCAGTGTAAAAATCGCACTTTTCTCTTCTCAAATTGTAACCCCTGTTTTCAGAATAGCCTTCAGCTTAAATAGGCACAGAATTTCGCCTCAAATCGTGTCACGTTTTTCAGAATCGTGACACGATTTGCCTTGTATAACAAACTTCTAAATTAGGGTTTCTCCAAATCGTGTCACGTTTTGGTCATCGTGACACGATTTGCCTTGGCAGAGAGCATGTTTTAGCTTCCTTGAATCGTGTCACGTTTTGTCCAAATCGTGACACGTTTTTGATTCTTTGTGAATTCTTCAGTTTTTCTGCTTTCTTGCTGCTTAAGTTACCTTGTGAACTCTAAATTGTGATCAAAATACATAGAAAATTATGTAATGACAGAGTGTCATCACAACCCCAAACTTGAACTATTCCTTGTCCTCAAGGAATTTACTTATAAAATTGAAACTAAACAGTAAAACAACAAGTACCTGATCAAGTGATAGTACCCAAAAGTTCAACACCTTACTAGCTAAAGATGAACTAGTTTGACTTGTTAGCATCCACCAACTCACAACTCCACGCAACAGTTTGAAAAGGGTTCACACATAGTCGACATGCAATCTACATATTACCATACGCTTGAAAAATTTCTAAACGTCAATCAAAATTAATGTCACTGCATACTTTGAGGTCTTCAAGGGTTATAACGGGGCTTAGGTGAAGGTGGGATAATATTTGGATAAGTAGGCTACACAAAATCATGAGTTAGGCACTCCTACAGAAATTAAAACAAAGATCCAACCCCTTCATTCACCTATAAACAACAATATGTAATGGTACTAGAGAACATTTGTAACTTTTTTATTTGGACAATCGAGTTTAAAGTTACTCGGATTTTCAATAATATGTCCCTTTTTCATTCTTTTTTTTTTCTACACCATTTTTGTGTATATTTCTCGTTCATCACATTTTTCTACTTGTTCTCTTAGTACTACCACCCCAAACTTATTTGGTTGCAAATTCCAAAAGCAACCCCAAACTTAGTATTTAGCAACTGTTTACAATGCCTGACTCAGATAACAAAATGGGATAAATCCTAAAAGTCTCTAAGCTTGTAATGTAGTTTGTCACCGAACAAAAATTTCTAAACCTACCGGCTCAATTTGGCTAAAAAGAGGATAAAAATTCAATAAGAATCAGGGTAGGCTTCAAAAAGGCTCACAGGACCAAGCACTTTTGCCTCAGTATGCAATAACAAAAATCAATCGACAGTAGAGAAACAATGCAAGTTCTAGAAATGTAAAAGCATGGAACACTCTTATATAAGTAAATTGGAAAAAGAAAATTTGGCCATGAACCTTACAGTGTTTAGATTTCTGGGAGTCGTGACTACCTATCTTTAACTGCCGTACACTTCGCCTTAGAACACAAGTCACTCCTCCTTTTGAACTTTTGGAATACCACTTGAACAACAATTGTTATCAAACTGTAAAATTTCAATTAGACAGGTAAATTCATCAATAATAAACAAGTTCAAGATCAATAACATAATAGGGGAATTACAACTGAAATATAAAAGGAAAGCAATAAAATTGTTCAAGTTAAATTAAAAGTACATCCAGAAAAAGTGCTGAAACAAAAGAAAGAAAAGAATAACATTAAAAGAGCTGGACCATCAGTAGTCCACTCAATCCTCCATCTGGTCTTGGTCAATCCATGTGTTCGGGTTCTCCTCCGCATAAGAATCCTCTCCAAAATGATATCTGGAGTTAGCACCTCCAGCAGCAAAATCAGCCCTAATCTCCTGTTCTCGATCCTGAGCTCGTCCCCTGGTCACATCAAAATAATGATCCATAGCTTCCTCGGACCCATCAAAGCGCTCAAAAGACCCAGTCATAGGCCTCCTGTTGAGGGCAACCATCTCTGAGAATTCCTGCCCAAACCTCGGACGATTCCAGTACTCCTGATCAGAAACTTCATTCATCCAGTTTGAGTGGCCAAACATGTAGTCGAGCACCAAAGGATGTATGGGTGCATGAGTGAACTGCTGACTACTTCCCTCTCCATGCGCAGATTGCTGTTGAGGTGGAGGTGGTTGTACCGGAGGCTGATCCTGTTGTTGTGCAGCCGCTTCTTCCTCTCTTCCAAGCTGTAACAGACGCTCTTGATAATCCTTCACAAACCCAGCTAGATACGTGTCTGTCAGAGGCTTCATCATCGGAGCATCCAGATCATTTGCATACAATTGGCAGTCCGCCTCTTCACATAACCAGTTAATGAGGCTCAAATGCGGTACCGCTTTCTTTGTACCTGTAGCAAAAAGAGCAATGTTGTCGGCAATTAACTCACCAACATTAATCGGAGCACCATCTAGTATTGCTGCCACAGCATGAACACGTGCTAATGGAATTTCCGATGTGCACGAAGTTCCCTCCAAAGTTTGCACCACAAAAGATGCCCAAGCCTTGGGAACCGGCTTGAAGTCAGACTTCAACAGCATCCGTTTCCCTCCTTGCCACTTAGCTCCTTCGACACACAGTTGCAACAGAAGCTCCTCCCATGCCTCATCATTCCAACTCCCACAAGTCTCCCTCCTTCTCTTAACATCGCATTGTTCCGGAGGAACAAGCTTCAACAGATCATTGATAGCAGCAGGGGAGAAATCGATTACCTTACCACGAACATACGAACTGTACCTCCTCCCAGAAAATCTCGCATTGGCATAAAACTCCAAAGCCAAAGTCTTGTTGGCTTGCTCGAAGATCATACCATTCAGCCCGTGCCAATCCCTAGCCGTCAGAGTCTGCTCAAATTCCGGATTACCGAAAAGTTTCGGAAGCAAGAAGGCTCGCTCTTGAATGACCCTAAAGTGTTTGATAGCCTTGAAGCGATCACGAGCCTCTTGGTTAAGGAATCTGTCTGTGGAAGGTGGTGGTGGTTGGTTTGAAGGTTTAGGTTTAACGGGTTGTTTTCTTTTGGCGGTGGTTTTGGCCTTTTTGATTGGTTGGGATTTTTTCCTTGTGTCCACCATGGTTAGGGTTAGGGTTAATGAAGTAGGGTTAGAGAATTTTTGTGGAGATGACGGATTTGATCGGATAAATGATGATGGTGATGGTTTAGGTTGATGAAGGGGTGATTAGATGATGAAAAGATGATGAAATTTGGGGAGGAAGGTTAAAAATTTCGCAGGTTAGGGTTCTGGGAGAATTTTGGCAGAGGTTGGCTACTTTTGGAAGTGGATGGAATGAAAATCGTGTTGGGTCTATATATAGGCTGAGAAAATCGTGTCACGATTGGCCAAAAACGTGTCACGATTTTCCTTTGTAACGGTCAGATTTTGAAACCACCATAATCGTGTCACGATTGGGTAAAAACGTGTCACGATTTTGAATTTTTGAAAAATTTCTTTCCCAGAAATCGTGTCACGATTTGGCCAACGTGACACGATTTGGCTGGCAGTAAGGAATGCTTTTTTAACTTAGAAAATTTTTTTTTAGACCAAGAGAGGGAGGTAAAATCGTGTCACGATTTTGCCCAGTTTTGGACATGAAATTTTTTTCTTCCTCTGTTGTTTCAGCTAAAATATTTTTGTATTTTTGAATTTTTTTTGAAAGCAATAATAAAAATAAAGTACTACCTGAACTAAAGATGTGGGTTGCCTCCCACCAAGCGCTTCTTTACCGTCACTAGCTTGACTGTCAAGGACCCTTAAAGGTCCGTCAGAACAAGTCCTACCCTCTCTTTGGGTAGGTCGCCACCTAGATATGGCTTAACTCTTTGCCCATTCACCTTGAAACTTCTGTCACCGTCTGGCGTGGTTAACTCAACAGCTCCATGAGGTGACACACTCTTGACCACAAATGGTCCTGACCATTTTGACTTGAGCTTTCCAGGAAACAGCTTCAACCTGGAATTAAACAACAAAACTAGTTGCCCAGAGTTAATATCCCTAGATACTAAGTTCTTGTCATGATATTTTTTAGTCCTGGCTTTATAAATAAGCGCATTCTCATATGCTCTAAGCCTCATCTCTTCCATCTCATTAAGTTTCAAGAGTCTTTTCTTACCAGCAGCTACTTGATCAAAATTTAAGGCCTTAATGGCCCAATACGCTTTATGTTCTAGCTCAACTGGAAGATGGCAAGCTTTACCATACACTAACTGGTAGGGTGAAAGCCCTATATGAGTTTTGAAGGCTGTCCTATAAGCCCACAGTGCGTCATCTAATTTCTTAGACCAATCCTTCCTATTTGACGCTACTGTCTTTTCAAGAATCTGCTTTAATTGACGGTTAGAAACCTCTACTTGTCCACTAGTTTGTGGGTGATAAGGAGTTGCAACTTTATGCTTGATGTTATACTTCCTGAGCACATTTTCAAGAAGATTATTGCAAAAGTGTTTCCCCCCATCACTGATCAAGACTCTAGGTGTTCCAAACCTAGTGAAAATATTTTTCTGCAGAAATTTTACCACCGTCTTAGCATCATTAGCAATACAAGGTATCGCTTCAACCCATTTGGTGACGTAGTCAACACAAACAAGTATATGGAGATAAGAGTGAGAAGAAGGAAAGGGTCCCATGAAATCAATGCCCCAACAATCAAATGGTTCAATTTCAATGATTCCAGTTAGGGGCATCTCATTCCTTTTGGAAATGTTACCTGTCCGTTGACACTTATCACACTGCTTAACAAAGTTCTGGCAATCCTTGAATAAAGTGGGCCACCAGAATCCACTTTGAAGAATCTTTGCAGCTGTTCTTTCCCCACTATGGTGGCCTCCATAAGCTGAGCTATGGCAGTGCCACATAATCTTATTAGCCTCCTCCTCTGCAACACAACGTCTAATTAAACCGTCAGTGCTTACCTTAAACAGATAAGGGTCATCCCACAGATAATGGTTAGCATCCTTGAAGAACTTCTTCCGTTGAGAATGGGACATCTCATCCGGTATGATGTTACCGGCCTTAAAATTTGCCATGTCGGCAAACCATGGCCTAACATTCACAGTGAATAGCTTTTCATCCGGAAATTCAGCCATAATGGCCCTTTCTTTCTTTGTAACCTCATTGTTCTCAAGTCGCGACAGATGATCAGCCACCACATTTTCGACTCCCTTTTGTCACGAATCTCAAGATCAAACTCTTGCAACAAGAGAATCCATCTCAGTAAGCGAGGTTTTGATTCCCCCTTGGTGAGGAGATATTTAAGAGCTGCATGATCTGTAAAGACAATGACTTTGGAGCCAATTAGATAAGAACGAAATTTTTCCAAAGCAAATATTACCGCAAGCAACTCTTTTTCAGTAGTGGAATAATTCACTTGATTTTCATTCAAAACCTTGCTTGCATAGTAAATAGCATGGAAAAACTTGTTCTTGCGTTGGCCTAGGACTGCACCAACAGCATAATCACTTGCATCACACATAGTTCAAACGGTAAGGCCCAATCAGGAGCAATGATTATTGGTGCAGTCACCAACTTATTTTTAATCAAAGAAAAAGCATCTAAACATTCAGAATCAAAATTAAACTCATTTTCTTTGACCAAGAGGTTACAAAGGGGCTTGGCAATTTTTGAAAAATCTTTTATAAATCGCCGGTAAAAACCAGCATGCCCCAAGAAGCTCCTCACCCCTTTAATGTTAATAGGAGGGGGAAGTTTCTCTATAACCTCTATTTTTGCTTGGTCCACCTCAATGCCCTTAGCACTTATTTTATGTCCCAAAACGATACCTTCAGTTACCATAAAATGGCATTTTTCCCAATTTAAAACAAGATTCGTTTCGGTACATCTTTTAAGGACAGCATCTAAATGGAATAGGCATTGATCAAAAGACTTACCAAACACGGAGAAATCATCCATAAATACCTCTATGTTCTTCTCTATCATATCAGAGAAGATGGAGAGCATGCACCGTTGAAAGGTTGCTGGTGCGCCACACAGCCCAAAAGGCATCCTTCGATATGCAAACACACCAAAGTGACAAGTGAATGCGGTCTTCTCTTGATCTTCCGGAGCTACAGCAATTTGATTATACCCCGAATACCCATCCAAAAAACAGTAAAAAGCTTGGCCAGCCAACCTCTCTATCATTTGATCCATGAATGGTAACGGAAAGTGATCCTTTCTTGTTGCGGTATTCAACCTGCGGTAGTCTATACACATTCTCCAACCAGTGACGGTGCGGGTGGGAATCAATTCATTTTTTTCATTAGCCACCACCGTCATACCACCTTTCTTAGGCACAACATGAACAGGACTGACCCATGCACTATCAGAAATAGGGTAAATCATACCAGCATCGAGCAGTTTTAGAACTTCCTTCTTCACTACTTCCTTCATTGTTGGGTTTAGTGTTCTTTGAGGTTGAACCACAGGTTTATATTCAGCCTCCATATGTATCTTGTGCATGCAGTAAGCTGGGCTAATACCCTTCAAATCAGAAATCGACCATCCTATGGCTTCCTTGTTCTCTCTCAACACCCTCATTAGCTTTTCTTCCTCCAAAGGTGTTAAAGTGCTGCTTATAATTGCTGGTTGAGAAGTATCTTTGCTAAGGAAAACATACTTCAATGTAGGAGGTAAAACCTTCAATTCTGGACTGTTCTTCTCCTCCTTGCTCAAGGGTTGAACTCTCTTAGAATCTTCAATATGGAACTCTTCAATTTTTACCGATCCTTTCTCTTGCTTGTTCGCCTCAAGTTGTGCAACACACTCCTTAATCTCAAGATCTTCATCAGCTTCACAAGTTTCTATAGAGTTCACAATTGTTCTCTCCATGGGTTGTGTGGTCGGAGGTTCACATGAGTCATCTTCTACTATTTCTTCAATAACATCGATACGGTAACATTGAGGATTGTCACTTCGGTGCTTCATGGCTTCAAAAATATTGAACACAACCTGTTCATCTTGGAATCGTAACATCAGTTCACCTCTTTCAACATCAATCAAAGCGCGGCCTGTTGCAAGGAACGGTCTCCCCAAGAGTAAAGGTATGTCTTCATCTTCAGCAAAATCCAAAATAACGAAATCGGCAGGAAACACCAGGTCATTTACCTTAACCAAAACATCTTCCAATATACCATACGGGTAAGAGATTGACCTATCAGCTAATGTAAGAGTCATTCTTGTAGGCTTAGGTTCACCACATCCTAACTTCTTCATCATTGATAGAGGCATCAAATTTATACTTGCCCCCAAATCACATAAAGCTCTTCCAACCTCTAAGCTGCCAATGGAGCATGGAATAGTAAATGCTCCTGGATCCTTCATCTTCGGTGGCAGTTTCTTTTGGAGTATTGCACTACAATTTTCTGAGAGTGAGATGTTCTCATCATCCTTCGGTTTCCTTCTTCCAGTCAATAACTCTTTCATAAACTTAGCATAAACAGGCATCTGATCAAGAGCTTCACCAAAAGGAATGTTAACCTGAAGTTGAGAAAAAAGTGCCATGAATTTCTTGAATTGTCCTTCTTCTTTCTTCTTTTTCTTAGCCAAATGAGGGTAAGGGAGTTTCACATAAGATGGAATAACTTGATCCTTGTCCCCATCTTTCAGCAGTTGGCTTTTACTTTTTCTTAAGATCGAATCAACATCTATTAACTTATCATTTCCTTCTTTCTCAAGAGTTTTTTTCTTCTTTTCATTTTCAACTACGCCATTAGTACTTTCTTTTTCAACTTCGCCATGTTCATCTTCATCCACAGTTATTCCTTCCCCAACATTCTTTTCAACTAATTCACCATCATCCTCCTCTTCAACAACTGTGCCATCCTTCTTCTGGTTTTGTGGAACTGGAGGTGTTAACACTCTCTTGCTCCTCAACTCTATAGCATTACAAGTTTCATTCTTAGGGTTTTCTTTTGTATTACCTGAAAATCCTCCTTTGTTATGCTCAGCCAGTTGCTTTGCCATCTGCCCTATTTGAGTTTCAAGCAATTTCCTAGAAGCCTCATTGTTCTTTCTTTCAGTTTCTTGACTCTTCTTCATATCTTCAAAGTTTCCTTGAGTCATCTTCATGAAATTGATCATAGTCTCCTCTAGAGCTGAAGGTTTCCTTGGTTGTTGCTGTTGTTGAGGGTTTGGTAACAACGGATTCAAAGTGTTATTGTTGGAGTAACTCAAGTTAGGATGTTTGTTGAACCCCGAATTAAAGTAAGGATTCTGTCTTTGATAGTTTCCCATGTAATTTACCTCTTCACTGCCTCCTTCTGGAACACATTCGCCATTGGCATGTCCCTCTCCACAGAAATCACACTTGACAGCAGCAACTTGCTGAGGTTTGCTGGATATCATATAGCTATGAAATTCTTTAGTAAGAATCTCCAGTTGCTTATTCATCGCTGCTTGGTTGGCTAGGATAGAAGTTTGATCACTAACATTAAACACTCCCTTCTTCTTCTTTTCCGCATCAGCACGGTATTCATTTGCAGCCATGTTCTCAATTAAAGCTTGTACTTCATGGTCAGTCTTCACCTTCAGGCTTCCTCCAGCTGAAGCATCTAAGAACATTCTGTTGTTGGAAGTTAGCCCCTCGGTAAAGATTTGAAGGTATTGTTTCTCAGAGAACTCGTGATTTGGGCATCTTTTCAGAAGCAAATTGAATCGCTCCCATGCATCATATAGTGACTCATTTTCCCCTTGCCTGAAATTTGAAATTTCCTGCTTCTTGTCCCAATACTTAGACATAGGAAAGTATTTCTCTAAAAACTTCAGCTCAAGTTCCTCCCATGTTTGGATGGTTCCACTAGGTAAAGAGAGTAACCAATCCTTTGCTCTTCCGGTGAGAGTAAAAGCAAACAACCTCAGCTTTTTTTGGTTTTCAGTGACCGTAGCTGGAGGCACACAAAACTCACAGGTTTCATGAAAGTGGCTTAAATGTTCATGAGGGCTCATTGAATCAGTCCCATCAAATTGTTTCTCCTTTAAGCCATTCTGAACAGAGGTCTTAATGTCAAAAGCAACAGGGTTAGCAGGTTGGAAGGTGTGAGTTAGTCGACCACGGTTGTTGGCTAAACCATAATCTCCCAACTTAGGCCTTTGTGGTTGATCTCCCATGATGATAGAATTAGGAGAGAGGATTGATTCAGGTTCAACTAGTGTTAAATTAGGTAGTTGTTCACGAACACCCGGTGGAACTGACTTTGATTTGGCTAACCGGACGGTTTTCCGATTAGCTCTCGCAGTTCTTTCGATCTCAGGATCATACTCTAGGTCGTCTGAACTTCTTCTACCTCGCATAAACAGCAAAATACCTTAGTAGCACTGCACAATGCAAATTAAATAATGAACACTGGATCAATTTAGTATTTTTAAACAGAAAATAAATTGCAGAAATCCTAAATTAAAACGCAATTGCCTTGTTGAAATAAATCAACAGTCCCCAGCAGCGGCGCCAAAAACTTGATAGAATTTTGGCAAGTGTACCAAATACTATCGAAGTAGTAAAAATATCGTTCCCACAAGGACTGGTTTTAATCTCAAAAAGTCAAACACGTTATTAATTTAGGATGAAGTAAAAGTTATTTGGTTTTGCCACTAGGCAGTAAATTTGTTCAATAGCGTAAAAACTTAGTAACAGGAAATAAATTGATTGTTTAAATAAGAGAGAGATGAGTTAGGTCTTCGAATCATCTGAGTTCCCCTAATTGGTCACTGCACCTATTCTTATGAATGATTTTTTAGTTTCACGATAGTTAACAAAATAGTCCTAATCAATCCCTTGAGTTAGGACACTCTTCTAAGATTACAGCCCCTAATCCCTTAGGTGGTCTAATAATCTTCGAAGGTTTGAAGAACGTTAACCTAATATCACTAATAAAGAATTATCCATTCCTAGACTAATTATAATTATTAGAACAATTCAATTAGGTCAAAGTCGAAAGCTATGGTCAGTAGTCATTCGTTCTCACCAAATCATATATATATGTGATCAGAATATATAAAGCATTAAGAACAATTGAATTGAATAAAAAACTAAATTGTCATTCACAATAAATAGAGTTTCACAGCAACATATGTCAATTAGGGTTACAAAGAATCATCTCAGACCTAACCTCTAATGGATTTAGCTACTCATAATTGAATTTATAAATAACATAATCATTAGAGGTAACAATACATACATGAACTGGTTACAAGGTGAAGAAATCGCCCCAGTAGCCGTCTTCCAGTGTAAAAATCGCACTTTTCTCTTCTCAAATCGTAACCCCTGTTTTCAGAATAGCCTTCAGCTTAAATAGGCACAGAATTTCGCCTCAAATCGTGTCACGTTTTTCAGAATCGTGACACGATTTGCCTTGTATAACAAACTTCTAAATTAGGGTTTCTCCAAATCGTGTCACGTTTTGGTCATCGTGACACGATTTGCCTTGGCAGAGAGCATGTTTTAGCTTCCTTGAATCGTGTCACGTTTTGTCCAAATCGTGACACGTTTTTGATTCTTTGTGAATTCTTCAGTTTTTCTGCTTTCTTGCTGCTTAAGTTACCTTATGAACTCTAAATTGTGATCAAAATACATAGAAAATTATGTAATGACAGAGTGTCATCAACCTACTTGGCTGGGTTTGTAAAAGATTATCACGAGCGTTTGCTGTAGATTGGAAGAGAGGAAGAAGGAGCAGCAACACAGCCAGAACAGCATCCTCGGGCACAACCACCTTCATCTCAGCAGTAGTTTGCGCATGGAGAGGGAAGCAATCAGCATGGTAGACATGCACCCATTCATCCTTTTGTGTTTGACTATATGTTTGGCCATTCCAACTAGATGAATGAAGTCTCTGATCAGGAGTACTGGAACCGTCCGAGGTTTGGTCAAGAGTTCTCTGAGATGGTAGCCCTAAGCAAGAGGCCTCTGTCTGGGTCTTTTAAGCACTTTGATGGATCTGAGGAAGCTTTGGACCATTATTTTGATGTAACCAGAGGACGAGCTCAGGATCGGGATCAGGAGATTAAGACTGATTTTGCTAGTGGAGGTGGTAGCTCCAGATATCATTTTGGGGAGGACTCTTATCCGGAGGATAATCCTAACACTTGGATTGATGACGACCAGATGGAGGATTGAGTGGACTACTGATGGTCCAGCTCTGTTGATGTTTTTCTTTCTTTTGTTTCAGTACTTTTCTGTTATGTACTTTTATTTTAACTTGAACAATTTTTATTGCTTTCATTATGTTAATTCGGTTGTAACCCCCCGTTTATGTAATTGTTCTTGCACTTGTTTGCTATTGATGAATTTTCTTGTTTAATTGACTTTTTACAGTTTGGTAACAAATGTTTGTTCAAGTGGTATTCCAAAAGTTCAAAAGGAAGAGTGACTTGTGTTTCAAAGGCGAAGTGTACGGCAGTTAAAGATAGGTAGTCATAACTCCCAAAAATCTAAACACTGTAAGGTTCATGGCCAAATTTTATTTTTCCAATTTACTTATATAAGAGTGTTTCATGCTTTTACATTTCTAGAACTTGCATTGTTTCTCTACTATCGATTGATTTTTGTTATTGCATACTGAGGCAAAAGTGCATGGACCTGTGAGCCTTTTTGAAGCCTACCCTAATATTATTGAATTTATATCCTCTTTTTAGCCAAATTGAGCCAGTAGGTTTAGAACTTTTTGTTCGGTGACAAACTACATTACAAGCTTAAAGACTTTTAGGATTTATCCCAATTTGTTATATCTGAGTTAGGCATTGTAGAATGTTGCTAAATTATAACTTTGGGGTTGCTATTGGAATTTGCAACCAACTAAGTTTGGGGTGGGGGTACTAGAGAACAAGAATAGAAAAAGTGTGAAATTGTGAACAATATACCAAAATGGTGTATTAAAAAAAAATGAAAAGAGAATGAAAAAGGGCAAAACATTGAAAATCCGAGTAAGCTAAAACTCAATTGTCCCAAATGTTACAAGTATTCTCTAGTACCCTTACAAGAAATTGATGTTCCAAAGGTGAATGATAGGTTGAATCTGGGCTTTAATTTCCGTAGGAGTGCCTAACTCATGATTTTGTGTAGCCTACTTATCCAAATATTATCCCACCTTCACCTAAGCTTTGTTATAATCCTTGAAGACCTCAAAGTATGCATTGACATTGATTTTAATTGACGTTTAGAAAGCTTTCAAGCGTATGGTAATATGTAGATTGCATGTCGACTGTGTGAGAACCCTTTTCAATTGTTGCGTGGAGTTGTGAATCGGTGGTTGCTAACAAGTCAAACTAGCTCATCTTTAGCTAGTAAGATGTTGAACTTTTGGGTACTATCGCTTGATCAAGTACTTGTTATTTTATTGTTAATTGTCAATTTTATGAGTGAATTCCTTGAAAACAAGGAATAGTTCACGTTTGGGGTTGTGATGACATCTCATCATTACGTAATTTTTCATGTATTTTGATCACAAATTGGAGTTCACAAGGTAACTTAAGCAGCAAGAAAAACAGAAAAACTGAAGAAAACCACAAAGAAGAAAACGTGTCACAATTTAGCAAAAACGTGACACGATTTATGAAGACCAAAACATGCTCTCTGCCAAGGAAAAACGTGTCACGATGACCAAAACGTGACACGATTTGAAGAAACCCTAATTCAGTTGTTTGTTACACAAGGCAAAAACGTGTCACGATTTAACCAAAACGTGACACGATTTTCGGCGAATTTCTGTGCCTATTTGAGCTTAAGGCTATTCTGAAAACAAGGATTGATTAGGACTATTTTGTTAACTATCGTGGAACTAGAAAATCATTCATAAGAATAGGTGCAGTATACCAATTAGGGGAACATTGATGATTCGAAAGACCTAAACTCATCTCTCTATTATTCTTAACAATCAATTTTATTTTCTGTTATTTAATTTTATGCAATCAAATCAAATCTACTACCTATATTTTACAAAATAATATATACATCCTAAATATTTACTTTATTGCCAAATTAAGATTAATATAGTCCTCGTCGATACAAACTTATTTTATTACTTCGATAGCTTTTGGTACACTTGTTAAAAAAAATATATCAAGTTTTTGGCGCCGCTGCCGGGGACTATTGATTTATTTCAACAAGGCAATGTTGGAACAAAGGGTGTTTAACAATACCACTTTTAGTTTTTATGATAACAAGGTATTAAAAATTGTCAATTGGATATGCTAATATTTGTTTAAGTGTGCGGGATCTTAGTCAAAGATTTTAATCTTAGAAAGCATTCTGTAAGAACAAATGAAGAGCAAAATCCTTAAGAAGCTTGTTGCAAGAAATGCTGAAGATTTAGAGAGCCCGAAGAATCATCTGAAGCTTTTTCGAGAGGTTCTGAAGTCTTGGAGAATCTGAAGAAGCTGTTTCGAAGAAGTACAAGTCAAAAGGTTCTGAAGACTTAGAGCATCTGAAGAAGCTGTTTCGAGAAGCGCAAGTCTACAGGATCTGAAGAACGAAGATAGTCTGAAGGAGCTAAAGAGATTCTGAAGCTCAACAGAGTCTAAAGTTCTACAGAGAGTCTGAAGACTAGAAACTCAAGTATTTAATCTTATGAATCCCTGAAGGCATTTCGTTGCAGAAGGTAAATTCATATGGAGTAACGGCTATTTCAAGTCAACTTAAGCATGGGATGCTTTGTGACAAAAGAGTGTAGGAAAAGGACAAAGTACATGTACGACCCCTGTTTCCACTACTCCACTACTTGTACTATTGGCAGTTGTGTCTACTGGTATTTTCGCTCCAAGAGGAATGAGATTCAAAATTGTTTTTGAAGGACAATTACCATATCAAGAAACAGATCAACAATGTTTGATAAAGCTTCTAGATGACTCGGTGATGTGCTGGCATTTCTCAACGTCTCTCTACAACCTCTATATAAAGGAATGAGGACTTGAAGAATTGGTAACTGACTTACCGAACTCTTACGCATATGTTGATATTCTCCCTGAGTCAAACCAAACACATCAACAACTTAGGAAATTCTTACAAACTTCTTTAGCCTAGAATTTCTAAGTGTAACAGAAAACTGAAGAAGAGCTACATAGCTTCTAATCATGTGAGCAAGATTCTGAGAAGATTACCCTCAAGATGGAGACCTAAGGTGACTGCTATTGAGGAAGCTAAAGATTTAAACACTCTAAGTGTTGAAGATCTTGTCAGTTCCCTCAAAGTTCATGAGTTAAGTCTCAATGAACATGACTCTGTTAGAAAGTCAAAAACCATTGCTCTAATGTCAAAAGGAAGATCCTCAAAAGCTCTCAAAGTTGAAGAGTCTGAAAATGAATCTTCTTCTGAAGACTCTGAGGAAGATCCTGATGTTGCTAGAGAAATGGCTATGCTTTCCAACAGACTGCAGTACGTAGCTAGAAAGAACAAGAAGTTCTTGGGTAAAAGCAATGGTAAATGATTCAAGAAAGAAGATCAGAAAGGTTGCTTCAACTGCAAGAAGCTTGGGCATTTCATTGTTGATTGTCCAGATTTGCAAAATGATAAATCCAAGTCAAAGAAGCCAACCTTCAAGTCCAACAAGCTCAAGAAGAAGATCAAAAAGAGTCTTATGGCTACTTGGGAAGAAATAGACAATGAGTCAGGGTCTGATGGGGATGATGCTAAGGATGAAGCTAATGTAGTTGTGGGTCTGGTAGCAACAACTGAACCAGAAAAGGAAACATCTGATGCAGAATCTGATTCAAACTCTGAAAGTGAAACATAGGTATATTCTAAACTTACTAGATCTGAACTGATTGATTCTCTCAAGGAGCTTCTTGATCATTATGAAACCAAAACTACAGAGTTGAGGAAAGTTAAAAAACAGCACAGTAAGTTGTTGAAACAATGTGACTCAACTATGATGGAGATGGATGTTTTAAAGAAAGAAAATGAAAACTTAATGACTAAGAGGTGTGACAGTAAACATTTGAGCGAGCAGGATGCTGCTCTACAAGAGTTTATTGTCACAAGAACTGATAGAACCAAAGTGGCATCCATGATTTATAGCAGTTATCAGAACAAAGGAAAAGGTCTTGGATTCATAGGAGGTAACTCTAATGAATTGATTCTGAAATCATGTTCTGAAGGCGCCAAAGAAGCATTTGAAAAACATTTTGTGTCAGAGTGTGAAAAACTCAACATAGTGACTCATTCAGAACCCAAAACCAAAAAACCTAAAGCCAAAGGTATTGAACAACTTTGAATCAAAGTCTCCAAAAGTTCAGATTCTGAAGAAACTAGAGTCTGGTAAACAGACTCTGAAGAAAACAGAGTCTGAAAATCAAAAGCCTAAAATTCAAAGAAGAGAAGTTGTGTGTGGTAAGTTGGACTCTAGATTAAAAGGTTCTGAACCTAAAGTCTTGAAGAAAACAATGCCTCGGACTTCCAGATACAAGACACAAACGAGATTCAATGGTTCAAGGACTAACCCCAAATGACCCATAATGATATGGGTACCTAAATCTGAAATTGTTGATGTTGCAGGTATGTCTAAAAAGACAAGAAAAGTAGAAGTCCTGGTATTCAACAGTGGCTACTCGCGACACATGACGAGAGAAAAGTCTATGTTCCAGACCCTGACCATGAAAGAGGGAGGAACTGTGGAATTTGGAGGAAACCAAACTGGAAAAATCATTGGTACTGGAACCATTGGTAACTCCTTAATCTCAATCAACAGTGTGTGGTTTGTAGATGGACTAAGACATAACCTACTTAGCATAAGTCAATTGTGTGATAGTGGTTATGACGTTTTGTTTAAAAAGAACAACTGCACTGTAGTCAACAAAGATGACCAATCCATTGTCATCAAGGGAAAGAGAAGAAACAATGTTTACAAAATTAAATTTTCTGAACTGGCTGATCAGAAGGTAGTTTGTCTTCTATCAATGAGTGATAAGAAATGGCTGTGGCACAGAAAGTTGAGACATGCTAACTGGAGGTTAATCTCTAAGCTTAGCAAGTTACAACTAGTCAAAGGCTTACCAGACATTGATTATCATTCAGACGCTCTTTGTGGAG
This sequence comes from Medicago arabica, assembly GCA_946800305.1. Lineage (NCBI taxonomy): Eukaryota > Viridiplantae > Streptophyta > Magnoliopsida > Fabales > Fabaceae > Medicago > Medicago arabica. The sequence continues at coordinate 21,665,833 of OX326965.1, read as the reverse complement.
CGTTCCAGAAAGGTAAAATTGTTAAAACTTCTTTTAAACCAAAAGAAATTGTTTCTACCTCCAGACCCTTGGGGCTACTCCATATTGATTTGTTTGGACCAGTCAGTACTACATCCTTATATGGAAGTAAATATGAATTAGTCATAGTTGGTGACTACAGTAGATGGAGTTGGGTTAAGTTTCTAAAGTCCAAAGATGATTCATATATTGTGTTTAGTAAATTCTGCATCCAAGTACAATCTGAAAAATAATTGAAAATCTTGAAAGTCAAAAGTGATCATGGAGGAGAATATGAAAATGAGCCATTTGAAATATTTTGTGAAAAACATGGAATCATCCATGAATTCTCTTCTCCTATAACTCCACAGCAAAATGGGGTTGTAGAGAGAAAGAATAGAACTTTACAAGAAATGGCAAGAACCATGATTCACAAAAACAATCTGGCTAAGCATTTTTTGGCAGAAGTAGTAAACACGGCATGTTATGTTCAGAACAGGATCTATATCAGACCCTTGTTGAACAAAACAGCATATGAACTCTTTAAAGGTAGGAAACCTAACATATCTTACTTTCATCAGTTTGGATGTACATGTTATATTCTAAACACCAAAGTCTATCTGAAGAAATTTGATGCCAAAGCCCAGAAGAGAATCTTTTTAGGTTACTCTGAAAGGTTTAAGGCATACATAATGTATAATTCAGAAACACAATGTGTTGAAGAATATATGCACGTCAAATTTGATGACAAGGATCCTGGAAGTAAAACTCCAAAGCAGGATGAAAGTTTTGCAGGTTCTCAAGAGTCTGATGCTAACTCAGAACCTGATCTGACGATACTCTAAAAGTTGTAGCATCCCCTGAAGTTCCTGATGAAGTAGCTTCTGAAGAAGCTCAAGTTGATTCTCAACAAGCTAATCAATCCAAACACGCATTCAAATACAAGTCTTCGCATCTTGAGGATCAAATTATTAGCAACAAAGAAAGTCCCAGAAGAACTAGATCACATTTCAGACAAGAAGAGTCTGCTTTGGGATTGTTATCAATAATTGAATCTGCATCAGTTGACGAAGCACTTAAAGATGAAGGGTGGATCCTAGCTATGCAAGATGAGCTCAATCAATTCAGAAGGAATGATGTATGGGATCTAGTAGCTAAGCATGAGCACAAGAACATTAGTGGAACTATATGGGTGTTCAGAAACAAGCTTAGTGAGCAGGGAGAAGTAATTAGAAACAAAGCCAGACTTGTTGCTCAAGGCTACAGTCAACAAGAAGACATTGATTACACTGAAACATTTGGTCTAGTTGCAAGATTGAAAGCAATCAGGTTACTTCTTTCCTACGCAGTAAATCACGACATAATTTTGTACCAAATGGATATTAAGAGTGCCTTTCTTAATGGTGTCATTACTAAAGAAGTGTATGTCAAACAACCTCCTGGTTTTGAGGATTTAAAACATCCTGACCATGTTTATAAACTGAAGAAATCACTATATGGCTTGAAACAAGCTCCCAGAGCTTGGTATGATAGACTGAGTAATTTCTTAATTAAAAATGATTTTGAAAGAGGTCAAGTTGACACTACACTGTTCAGGAAGACTCTTAAGAAAGATATTCTAATTGTTCAAATTTATGTTGATGATATAATTTTTGGTTCAACTAATGGTTTTCTTTGCAAGGAATTTTCTAAGTCAATGCAGGATGAATTTGAAATGAGCATGATGGGAGAATTGAAATTTTTTCTGGGAATTCAAATCAACCAATGCAAAGATAGAATCTATGTTCATCAATCCAAGTGCACTAAAGAGTGTTGGAACAAAGGTGTTCAGCAATACCACGTTTTGAGTTTTGATGATAACAAGGTATTAAAAGTTGTCAATTGGATATTGCTAATATTTGTTTAAGTATGCAGGATATCAATCAAGATTTATATCTTAGAAAGTATTATGTTTGAACAATTTTAAGAGCAAAGATCTAGATAAGCTTGTTGCTTGTGATTTTGTATCGAAGAGAGTCTGAAGACTATCAGAGTCTGAAGACTATCAGAATCTGAAAACCAAGAGAGTCTGAAGATCATCAGAAGCTAAGTGCTACAGTGAGTCTGAAGCCTGAAATCTGAAGATCTGCTAACAAGGATTTCTAAAGGCATTACGATGCAAAAGAAGCTCTCATTTGGAGTAACGGCTAGCTTCGAAGTCAACTTGAGCGTGGAATGCTCAACGACAAAGAATGCAGGCCAGTACAGAGTACATTGTACGAACTCTGTTTCCACTACTCCACTACCTCGTACAGTTTGGCAACTGTGTCTACCGGTATTAATCTTCAAAAGGAATGGAATTCAAAATATCCAATTGAAGGACTATTACCATATCAAGCAACAGATCAACATCTATTGATCAAGCTTCAGAAGACTTGAAGAATTGTTGGACTCTACAACTGAAAAACTACGCTACATTGCTATCTTTTTCAACTGAGTCTTAACAAAAACACATCAACAACTTAGATTATTCTTACAAACTGAGTATTCTAGAATTTCTAAGTTAAACAGAAAAACAGAGTCTGTCTTTGCTTGTAACAGAGTCTGTCTTTGTTGTAATAGAAACACGTTTGATTGTTTGTCAAGTGTTTCATCTCTATTCAATTTTCTGTAATTTGTGTCAGCAATCTCTTGCTTGTGTGCTTGAGCAAAGAAGTCTCTTGGCTGCGTCCTTGAGCAAAGAAGTCTCTTAGTTGTGTCTTTGAGCATTGGAAGTCTCTTGCCTGCGTGCTTGAGCATTGGAAGTCTCTTACTGTGTGTTTGAGCAACTTGTAATAAATATTACATTTTAGTGGAACTCTCCATGGAAGTGCAAGGGGGATAGGACTACTTCCGGTTTGTGGAAGGAACCTGTATAATTGCTTGTGTTCTCTCTTCTCTCTTTCTCTTGATTATTTCCGCTGCATCAGAATCTAATCTTCCATCAGACTCTGATCTCTTTCAGATTCTGATACTAAGAAATTAGATTCTCACTCTTTCAAGAGTTGCGGAAAGTTAACACAATTCAACCCCCCTTCTTGTGTTTTTCTCACCTTTAGTTGGTATCAGAGCCTGGTTCTGTTGTCATAGCACTTAACTGTTGTCGCGTCATTTTTTGGAGATCAAGGCTATTTGATTAGCGTTTGACTCACTATTTTACGTCACGACTGAACATTTTATTTTTTAAAAGAAAGTGGAAAAAGGTTCAAATACCACTTTAAAAAAGATTTAGGGTTCGGGGGTTAGTTACATAAAGGGAAGGTATTAGCACCCTTTATGTCCGTAGTACTCTACGGGAACCTCTTGGTTTTATTTAATTCTTGTGCTATAAACTTGCTTGCTTTTGAAAATGGATTTAAAGTGTTTAAGAAAACAAAGACCTAATTATCTACATTTTTTATTGATTTGGAAGGACATGGTCCTTTGCCTACGTACCCGTGAGGGATCAAAACCTCGTAGTTCGGGGTAGAAATTGTGTTTGATTGGTTGAGTGTTTTTTGATGGTTTTTGAAAAATGTTTTAAAATGAAAGAAAGCCGAAGTGGCAAATGAGTATTTGTTTGTGTTTTTTAATAGTAAAGAAAGTGATCTTAAAATAAAGTTAAATTGATTGGAATTTGATTAAGAAAATAAAAGAAGAATCACTTGATTTAAGATCAAGGTTTGTTTTAAAAATGTTTTTTTTTTTGTGTTTTGTTATTTGCATGTTTTTGTTGTTTTTGAATGATAGTTAAAACTGAAAACTAAACTAACGGAGCATAAAAATAAAAGCGCAGGTACCACGTGGTGGCGTTGGACCACCACGAGGACCTCTAACCTAAACTAGAAGCGGGAAAATAAAGCATACACCCACACACGCACACATGCACCTACAACTATTACATTAAACCTATTAATACATTCTAAGGTCTGCGGAAAATAGATAAATAAATTACATGAACACCTATTTACATTCTAAAATCTTTGCTGTAAAATAAATACGCAATAAATAAGTGGATGATAAATATGCAGTCTAAATCTAATTTTTTTTAAAAGGGAAAAGAAAAAAGTACTACCTTTCTGTTTGGTTTGCTGTCTGTGCGAAGAAACTTCTGTTTGGTTTGCTGCCTGTGAGAAGAACCTTCTGTTTGGTTTGCTGCTGTGAGAAAAAACTTATGTTTGGTATGCTGTCTGTGCGAAGAAACTTCTGTTTGGTTTGCTGTCTGTGTGAAGAAACTTCTGTTTGGTTTGCTGTTTGTGCGAAAATTGGTGTTTGGTTTGCTGTTTGTGCGAAAATTGGTGTTTGGTTGGCTGTTTTATGCAAAAATTGGTGTTTGGTTGGCTGTTTTATGAAAAAATTGGTACTTGTGATGTTGATGCGGGTTATGAACGAGAGTGAGCCTCTGAGAATGGTTTCTTTGCAGGTTGTGAATTAAATTTTTTTTTTGGCCCCCTAATGTGTGTTTTGCAGGTTGTATTTATAGTGAAGGATTAGACCTAGGGTTTGTTGAAAACTGCCGAAAATTGTGGCTTTGGATTGTGATGATTTGGATTGGGATGAAAGGGAGTTTGTTACAAGACCTTTTTCTGGATTTGGATGAAAAGAAGTTTGTTACAAGACCTTTTTCTGGATTTGGATGAGCCGTGAACAGCTGTAATTCTTGGACTTATCGGACATTAAAAATAGAAAAAGAATAGATAAAATAATTGGACCTATTATCTATGAATAAAAATAAATAAAATATAAATGTGTTTAAACTAAAATTAAATTAAAAAGTGAAATAGAAAATAAAAGATGGAGATGAATTAAAAGTTAAAATTAAAAAGACTAAAAAAAAGTGAGAAGAAGGCTCGACTCGGAACCAAAAAATGAGGTATTTTAAAATACCTCTCTGCCGAAAATTTTACCGAAAAGTCAGTGACTGATCATGATCGAACGGCGTACGAGTGTAGGGTCAAATGACACGTGTCGGTGGTGTCTTAGGTCAAAAATTGGGGTATGACAGATGCCCCTATTTAAGTTTCTTCGTCCGGAGATTTGAAGATGGAATCTTCGATTTGACGGGCCGAAGAGACTTAAATACAAAGTACACCTATTTTTGACCCTAAGATATTGTGTGAATGCATGTGACGCAATTATGAATGCAAAACGGCATGGATGACTCGACTGGGACGAGTGATAATGACGGGATGCCCGAATTCGTTGAAGAAAGGGATCCGACTCCTTTGAGGGTAATTTCACTGGGGAGAATGATTGTCTATTATCGTATTGGTTTGGGAATGATAGTTTAAACGAAGACAAAACTTTTGATGACATCTCTGGGCCAGACGCACTGAGGATGACACTCAAGAGAATGACGGATAGACGCGGAGTGTCCATTGTTTAGGACTAAAAGCTTGGAACAAGGAAAAAGGTAAATGTAAATGGTCCGTTTTGTAGGACTGTCGGCTTGAAAGCAGATAAAGTGTAAGCGGTCCGTTGTGTAGGACTGTCGGCTTGAAAGCAGATAAAGGTGTAAGCGGTCCGTTGTGTAGGACTGTCGGCTTGAAAGCAGATAAAGTGTAAGCGGTCCGTTGTTTAGGACTGTCGGCTTGAAAGATGTAAAAATGTAAGCAGTCCGTTGTTTGGGACTGTCGGCTTGAAAGTAGTAAAAATGTAAGCGGTCCGTTGTTAGGACTGTCGGCTTGAAAGTAGATAAAGTGTAAGCGGTCCGTTGTGTAGGACTGTCGGCTTGAAAGCAGATAAAGTGTAAGCGGTCCGTTGTTAGGACTGTCGGCTTGAAAGCAGTAAAAATGTAAGCGGTCCGTTGTCGGGGACTGTCGGCTTGAAAGCAGATAAAGTGTAAGCGGTCCGTTGTCTGGGACTGTCGGCTTGAAAGCAGTAAAAATGTAAGCGGTCCGTTGTGTAGGACTGTCGGCTTGAAAGCAGATAAAGTGTAAGTGGTCCGTTGTTAGGACTGTCGGCTTGAAAGCAGTAAAAATGTAAGCGGTCCGTTGTCGGGGACTGTCGGCTTGAAAGCAGATAAAGTGTAAGCGGTCCGTTGTCTGGGACTGTCGGTTTGAAAGCAGTAAAAATGTAAGCGGTCCGTTGTTTGGGACTGTCGGCTTGAAAGCAGATAAAGTGTAAGCGGTCCGTTGTCTGGGACTGTCGTCTTGAAAGCAGATAAAGTGTGAGCGGTCCGTTGCTTAGGATTGTCGGCTTGAAAGTAGTAAAAAATGTAAGCGGTCCGTTGTTTAGGACTGTCGGCTTGACACTGATGAGTGACATCTCTTGACCAAACACACTGGGGATGACACTTATGATATGAGAAGAAATTTCCAAGTTGTCCGCTCGATTTATGAAAGTTTGTCGAAATCCACCGGACCTTGGAAAGGACTGCCGGAATCCATCGGGCTTTATAGAAGTTTGTGAGAATACACTCGGCTTTGATAAAAGGTTTGCGAGAATCCACTCGGCATTGATAAAAGGTTTGCGAGAATCCACTCGGTACTGGATAAAGTTCTGCGAGAATCCACTCGGCCTTTGATAAAATGTTTGCGAGAATCCACTCGGCATTTGATAAAATGTTTAAAGGTAGATGCAAGTTGGTCGTTTGTCGGAACTTTCCGTTTGACTAATGATGGATGAGGATCGACTGGATATAACCAAACAAGACTCTGGGTGACCAATGCAATCATGTATGAATGATAATGTGTATATGTCGTGTATGAATATGCGAGAGTATTGATGTACGAATGTATGAATGTGTGAATATATGAATGTATGAATTTATGAGTGTATAAATGTAGAACTTGTATGACTGTTTATATTGTATGTGGTAGATGGACTCGATGAGACGAGACAAAACTGGTAAGATGGGAGATAGACTGACATCGCAGTACAAACACTCGGCAAACTTCCTTGAAGATGATATTATTGCGAACAGATTGATCCACTTGCAGGGTGAAACCTGGCACAAGATAGCAACCGGTGTTTCCTAGGGAGAGAGCTCATTGTTGACTGAAAAGTTGGGAAGAAGTCGCCATTTGTGAACCGGCGTAGAGTGTTATGATAAATGCCACTATTGACCAAAAGTCTGGAAGTCGCCATTTTGCATAGAGTGCCAATCCATTGGTATGCCCCAGCAATCACGCTCCTTTTTGTTTTTTTGTCTTTTTGTTTTGTTTGTTTTGAAATCCCTAACTTTTGCCTGGACCGCCCTTTCGGGTTTTCAATCCACCGGGAGTATATTCCTTTTTTGTGCCCCTAATTTTTGCCTGGACCGCCCTTTCGGGTTTTCAGTCCACCGGGGCGCTCTCTATTGCCTAAATCGCCTTTTCAGGTTTTCAACTTAACGAGCTTTCATTTTTTTTTTTTTTGTACTTTTGGATTGTGACTGCATCTTGCTCAAAGCAGAGGTCCTCTTCATAGTGCTTAGACATGTTTCCCTTCCAGAGTGTAACCGTTCTCGAGGCGGCTGCTGATGCATGCTTCACCTACTCACGAGCTCAAAGAAAGTGTGTTTGTTGTTCGTACTTGTAAAAAGTTTTGTATTTTGAAAATTTTTGCTTCAAGTATTGTCATCAAAAATAGAAGAAATTTTGTAAATTGAATAAATGAGAGTTCCAAATAAATGTGCACTGGCTCAAATTTGATGAATTGAGTGGTGGCCTGCCAATGGCACGGCTCCATAGATCTTTGAGATATTTTGGAAAATGGTAAATGTAATGGGAAGGGTACATTGAACACGATAACCGCTATTCTCCCTAACAACTTTGAATGCCCCTGTTCCGAGTCTTTGATTTGCAGATGCTTCGAATCGGAGGTCTTTTGATAGTTGGGTGCCCCAAGTGGACTGTACTTGATTTGATGCAGTTACTTTGTCATGATCCTTAACTTTTGCATAGATCGCCTTTTCGGGTTTTCAATCTATCAGGATAATCATTTGTTTATGTCTCTAATTTTTGCCTGGACCGCCCTTTCAGGTTTTCAGTCCACCGAGACGCTCATTTTTGCCTAAGTCCCTTTTTCAGGTTTGCGACTTATCGAGCTTTTATTTTTGACAGAGTATTTATTGACTGCATCGACATTCGTAGGACGTGTGAGTTTGTCACCATTCGTAGTTGTAAGAAGTCATTGCACACGAGCCTTCATAGTTAGGCGTCCAGTTGCCCCTAGAGTAAGGTTGGAAAGAGTAACTTTTTGAGCACAAAGTCTCTTTCTTGAAATTCACGGGGACGAACCTTCTTGTTGGAAGTTTGCTTCAACTTCTTTTGATATAGTTGTACCAGGTCGTCATGCATTGTAAGTTCAATCAAAGCTTGAGATTTCAGCCGAAACCCTGTTGGCGGGACTTTGATCTCCTTGAGAAGTCCGCCCTTCATGTCGTATACTGATGGAAGGAGGGGGGTTGCCCCTGTTGAAATGTTTATTGAAATACGAAGCCCATGTGAGGCAACGGTGCCATCTCATGCTGGTCTTTGTAAGTGACTGCCATTCTCTTGGCGATCTTCTTGATTTTGTTTACAGCTTTGACGGCTAAGATGCCCCAGTATGTGAGAGGTTTTGTCGGAAATCACTTCATTCTTCTTCATCTTCGGACACAGAGAATTCAAAGTCGAAAAAGAGTATAGGGTTAATGTGTTCAACGTGCTTATTTATGTTTAATCTGCATTTATGTTTGATTTTAGAGAGTGAATGATTGTATGCAGACATTTGAAAATGATTAAAGAGTTTTGGTTTTTTGTGTTACCATTTTTCCAGAACAAGCAAAAAATAAAAACAAAAGTCGGGATCAAAACGATATTTTTATTAATGATGACAATACTTAAAGCAAAAAGCCCTACACAAGTTCGCTTTTGTCTCGGGCGGAACAAAAGGATATTTTTGAAAAGCGGAAAGCAACAAACAAACATTATTTGAACAGATGAGTAGCGGAAGAAAAACATCAGCAAAGACCCGATTGCGACTAGCCGTCCCGTGTGTCACAAACACTACATATTATGATCTGATATCGGATTGACTTGCACGTTTAGAGTCTTAGAAGGTCAAGCGGTTGGTCCGGATCAAGTTCTGGACTGCCTTCTTCAGTGCGTTACAATGTTCGACATCATGTCCAGGTGCCCCTTGATGGAAAGTACAGAAGAGGTCAGGTCCATACCATGCTGGCAATCTTGCTGGTACCGGAGGAGGCGCTTTGGTCTCGACCAGATTCTTTTCTAGCAACTGTGGAAGCAAATCTCCGTATTTCACAGGGATTAGGATAAATTGTTTTCTTGAGACTTGTTGTTGCTGATAATGCTGCTGAGGATACTGTTGCTGAGGATACTGTTGTTGAGGATATTGTTGTTGAGGATATTGTTGGAATTGTGGCTGATAACTTGGTTGTTGAATGGCATTGGGAGCGGGAGTGATTGCAGCAACATGTTGATAAGCCGGATAATCTCGTTGAGGACTCTCATGGACCGTCATACTTGCTTCTTGTTCGTTCTTTCTCGGAAAGTTGTTTCCGAATTTCTTTGCATTGCTGGTAGGTACACTTTCTCTTACTAATCGTCCTTCCCGGACTCCTTCTTCTAACTGTACACCCGCGTCAACCATCTCTGCGAAGTCCCTGGGCACACTTCCGACCATCTTCTCATAGTAGAATTGACTGAGAGTTTTTAAGAAGAGTCTGGTCATCTCTTTCTCTTCTATACTCGGGCTGACTTGGGCAGCAACATCCCTCCATCGTTGGGCATACTCCTTGAATGTTTCTTTGTCTCTTTGGGTCATAGCCTGGAGATCGCTTCGATCTGGAGCCATGTCCACATTGAATTTGTATTGTTGCACAAAGGCTTCACACAGATCATTGAAAGTTCGGACTTCTGTACGGTCCAGATTTATGTACCACTTCAGTGCGGCACCGGTTAAGCTGTCTTGGAAGTAATGGATAAGGACTTGATGATCACCGACATATGTGGACATCTTTCTCATATACATCCTTAGACGCTCTTTAGGACAGGAAGTCCCCTTGTATTTCTCGAAGTCCGGGAGCTTGAACTTGTAGGGTATCTGGACATTTGGTACCAAGCAGAGATCATAAGCGTCTTTCCCGAATATTTCTTTTCCACGGAGAGCCTTCATTTCACGGTACATCTCATCATACTTCTTCTGTAAGTCGTTTACTTTGTCATGGGCCTCTGTACTTCCTGAAGGAATGATATGGTCTTCTCTTTGTGGAATAGTATGAACCAGAGGTACTGAGTAGGTTGCAGTTGGAACAGGAATCACATTTTGGACAGTAGACACTGGAGCTTCTGAGACACAAGGACGGAATACTTCACCAAGGCTAAAAGGTACGCCCCCAGGATGTCCTTCTGGTGTAATTTGCTGTGAAGTATTGGTAGACACTGTCCAACCAAGAGTAGTAGAGGGACCTGCCCCAGCCTGATTGCTGCCAGGGGGAGGAGGTGGTGGTGGCAGCTGATTTTGTACTGCCGTTAGTGTCTTTACCAGTTCGGTCATTTCGTTCATCCTAGTCTGCATGGTTTCATTTTCCTCCCGGAGTACTTGGTTTTCTTGTTCGAGAAAGTCCATCCTCTTTCTTTACGAATGCCTGAGTGTAGTGAGTACAAGTAGAGTGTGCGTCGGGCCACTTTTCAAACAGGCTGACCTTTTATGGAGGAAAAGATTTGTGTGAGACTTGGGATTTGAGACCATGAAATGCAAGATGATGCATGATATTTATGCAAAAATGGACATTTTTTATTTATCGAAGGACATGTCAAAGTAATTGTAAACATCGTAAGGACCGTGGTTTTATTTGTAAAGATATTGCGAAAGCAAAAGCTTAGTTTAGATTTTTGAGGTGTTACTTTATGTTGTTCTTTCTTGCAAGGTCCATACCTTTGATGTTTACAAGAACTTATCTTGTCTTTCGATATTTAATGAGAAAAAGTTTATGAATGAATGCATGTATGAATGAATATGCTAAAGAACAGAGAAAACATGGTGAGGTTTTGGGTCCATATTGATGGAGTCAAGGGTAAGTGCGCCACATGGTAGGGACTATGGTTTCACATGTACCTGTATTACGGGTTCTACCAAGTTCCCAAAGTCCAACCCCCTCCGAACTTTGTAGGATTCCCGGGACAACACCCGGTCCAACAGCGTTCGTAGGAAAGTCTCATTTGAGTGTAGTATCGCGTGTCGACTAATTCCAAGACAACACTTGGTTAGCCACCACACTACGTCCTAAAGGCCAAGATGGGTTAAAGGTAACTAAAGGTCCTTAGCTTCGACGGATACTTAAAAGTAATAACGTCTAAACGTGACAACACACGCCGACATACATCACCTCAAGATCCTCCGCTAAGTGTGGTTATATCACATGTTCCAAAACACAAGAATACTCTCGGTATGTCCCTATGATTCTACCACTCCTATCTTATATTTCCCTCAAGTCCGGGTGGGGGACTTATCTCACCACACACGTTAAGAAAGGAGAAAGAAGAAGGGAGAACATATATACGCGCATTTCCATCTTTTGTTTTTTTTTGTTTTTAAGCAAGTTATAGCACAAAATTTAAATAAAGCCAAGTTAGGCTTAAACCTCTTAGGAATCCCCAGTGAAGTCGCCATTTCTGTCGCGTCATTTTTTGGAGATCAAGGCTATTTGATTAGCGTTTGACTCACTATTTTACGTCACGACTGAACATTTTATTTTTTAAAAGAAAGTGGAAAAAGGTTCAAATACCACTTTAAAAAAGATTTAGGGTTCGGGGGTTAGTTACATAAAGGGAAGGTATTAGCACCCTTTATGTCCGTAGTACTCTACGGGAACCTCTTGGTTTTATTTAATTCTTGTGCTATAAACTTGCTTGCTTTTGAAAATGGATTTAAAGTGTTTAAGAAAACAAAGACCTAATTATCTACATTTTTTATTGATTTGGAAGGACATGGTCCTTTGCCTACGTACCCGTGAGGGATCAAAACCTCGTAGTTCGGGGTAGAAATTGTGTTTGATTGGTTGAGTGTTTTTTGATGGTTTTTGAAAAATGTTTTAAAATGAAAGAAAGCCGAAGTGGCAAATGAGTATTTGTTTGTGTTTTTTAATAGTAAAGAAAGTGATCTTAAAATAAAGTTAAATTGATTGGAATTTGATTAAGAAAATAAAAGAAGAATCACTTGATTTAAGATCAAGGTTTGTTTTAAAAATGTTTTTTTTTGTGTTTTGTTATTTGCATGTTTTTGTTGTTTTTGAATGATAGTTAAAACTGAAAACTAAACTAACGGAGCATAAAAATAAAAGCGCAGGTACCACGTGGTGGCGTTGGACCACCACGAGGACCTCTAACCTAAACTAGAAGCGGGAAAATAAAGCATACACCCACACACGCACACATGCACCTACAACTATTACATTAAACCTATTAATACATTCTAAGGTCTGCGGAAAATAGATAAATAAATTACATGAACACCTATTTACATTCTAAAATCTTTGCTGTAAAATAAATACGCAATAAATAAGTGGATGATAAATATGCAGTCTAAATCTAATTTTTTTTAAAAGGGAAAAGAAAAAAGTACTACCTTTCTGTTTGGTTTGCTGTCTGTGCGAAGAAACTTCTGTTTGGTTTGCTGCCTGTGAGAAGAACCTTCTGTTTGGTTTGCTGCTGTGAGAAAAAACTTATGTCTGGTATGCTGTCTGTGCGAAGAAACTTCTGTTTGGTTTGCTGTTTGTGCGAAAATTGGTGTTTGGTTTGCTGTTTGTGCGAAAATTGGTGTTTGGTTGGCTGTTTTATGCAAAAATTGGTGTTTGGTTGGCTGTTTTATGAAAAAATTGGTACTTGTGATGTTGATGCGGGTTATGAACGAGAGTGAGCCTCTGAGAATGGTTTCTTTGCAGGTTGTGAATTAAATTTTTTTTTTGGCCCCCTAATGTGTGTTTTGCAGGTTGTATTTATAGTGAAGGATTAGACCTAGGGTTTGTTGAAAACTGCCGAAAATTGTGGCTTTGGATTGTGATGATTTGGATTGGGATGAAAGGGAGTTTGTTACAAGACCTTTTTCTGGATTTGGATGAAAAGAAGTTTGTTACAAGACCTTTTTCTGGATTTGGATGAGTCGTGAACAGCTGTAATTCTTGGACTTATCGGACATTAAAAATAGAAAAAGAATAGATAAAATAATTGGACCTATTATCTATGAATAAAAATAAATAAAATATAAATGTGTTTAAACTAAAATTAAATTAAAAAGTGAAATAGAAAATAAAAGATGGAGATGAATTAAAAGTTAAAATTAAAAAGACTAAAAAAAAGTGAGAAGAAGGCTCGACTCGGAACCAAAAAATGAGGTATTTTAAAATACCTCTCTGCCGAAAATTTTACCGAAAAGTCAGTGACTGATCATGATCGAACGGCGTACGAGTGTAGGGTCAAATGACACGTGTCGGTGGTGTCTTAGGTCAAAAATTGGGGTATGACAACTGTGTGACAGAAAAGATCCAGAGAAAAACATGTCTTCCAGTGAACCTTCTTCTTCTGGTGCTGCTATACCATATGACTATGGATCCAATAACAGTAGTAAAAAGGCTGATTATGGAAAAATTCCTAAGTTCAATGGTGATCCTGAAGAATTTTCTTGGTGGAAAACCAACTTCTACAGCTATGTCATGGGTCTTGATGAAGAACTCTGGGACATACTTGAAGATGGTGTTGCTGACTTAGAACTTGATGACGAAGGTGCTGCCATTGACCGTAAACTTCACACTGCTGCTCAAAAGAAAATCTACAAGAAACATCATATCATCAGAGGAGCTCTTGTCAATGCTATTCCTAAATCGGAATACATGAAGATGAATGACAAATCTACTGCTAGAGCCATGTTTGCTTCTCTCTGTGCTAACTATGAAGGAAGAAAAAAGGTCAGGGAAGCTAAAGCTCTTCAATTAGTTCATCAGTATGAACTATTCAAGATGAAAGAGGATGAAAGTATTGAGCAGATGTACTCAAGATTTCAAACTCTAGTATCTGGTCTTCAGATACTAAAGAAGAGTTATATAGCTTCTGATCATGTTAGCAAGATCCTAAGGAGCTTACCCTCTAGATGGAGACCAAAGGTTACTGCAATTGAGGAGGCTAAAGATTTAAACACTTTAAGTGTTGAAGATCTTGTAAGCTCTCTCAAGGTTCATGAGTTAAGTCTCAATGAACATGAGTCTGCAAGAAAGTCTAAAACCATTGCTTTAAAATCAAAGGGAAGATCCTCAAAAGCTCTCAAGGTTGAAGAGCCTGAAAATGAATCTTCAGCTTCTGAAAGCTCAGAGGAAGATCCTGATGTTGCAAAGGAAATGGCTATGCTTTCAAGCAGAATGCAGTATCTTGCTAAAAAGAACAAGAGATTTCTGAGCAAGATCAGTGGGAAGGGTTTCAAAAAGGAGGAACAGAAAGGTTGCTTCAACTGCAAGAAAACTGGACATTTTATTGCTGACTGTCCAGAACTGCAGAAGGAGAAATCCAAGTCAAAAAGGTCAACCTTCAAGTCAAGCAAGTTTAAGAAGCAGATCAAGAAAAGTCTGATGGCTACCTGGGAAGATCTTGATAATGAGTCAGGGTCTGAGGATGATGATGCTGATGGTGAAGCCAATGTAGCTGTTGGACTAATGGCTACAACCGAATCTGTTAAAGAGACACCTGAGGCAGAATCAGATGCAGACTCTGAAAGTGAAACAGAGGTATATTCTGAACTCACAAGATCTGAATTAGTAGATTCTGTCAAAGAACTTCTTGGTCATTTTAAAGCTAAAACCACTGAGTTGAAGAACGTCAAACAACAACTTGATAAGTTGTCAAAAAGACATAATTCAACTCTGTTGGAGTTAGAAAGTTTAAAAGAAGAAAATGACACTTTATTGATCTAGAAGTGTAGCTGTAAATACTTGAGTGAGCAAGATGTTGCTTTGCAAGAATTTATTGCTACTGGAATTGACAGATTAAGGGTTGCATCCATGATCTATAGCACGTATCAAAATAGAGGACATGGTCTTGGATTCATTGGAGGAAGCTCGAATGAAGTGATTCTGAAACCTGGTCCTGATGGAGCCAGAGAAGCGTTGGAAAATCACTTTGTAAGTGAGTCTGATGAAGTCAACACAGTGACTCATTCATAACCTACAACTTCAAGTTCTAAGGTTCTGACTAAGTCAAAATCTCAGAATGTAAAGTTAAAAGTTCTGAAAAACTTTGAACCTAAAGCTTCAATGATTCAGACTCTAAAACATTCAGAGTCTGATAAACGGACTCTGAAAAAGCCAGAGTCTGAAAAACAAAAGCCTAAGTTTCAAAGAAGAGAAATTGTGAAAGGCAAGTTGAAACCTAAACCAAACGGTTCTAAACCCAAGGTATGGGAGAAAACACTGCCAATGACTTCAAGACGCAACTTACGAAAGGAGTTCAACGGTTCAAGAACTAACCCAAGAGGACCCATGAGAATATGGGTACCTAAGTCTGAAATTATTGATGCTGCAGGTATGTTTAAAAGGACTAGAAAAGCAGAAGGCTTGGTACCTGGACAGCGGTTGCTCGCGTCACATGACGGGAGAAAAGTCTATGTTCCTAACCCTAACCATGAAAGAGGGAGGAACTGTGGGATTTGGAGAAAACCAGACTGGCAAAATCATTGGTACTGGAACCATTGGTAACTCTCTTATCTCAATCAGTAATGTGTGGTTCGTTGATGGACTTAGACATAACCTACTAAGCATAAGTCAATTATACGACAGTGGTTATGATGTTTTGTTTAATAAGAACAACTGTACTGTGGTTAACAAGGATGATCAATCCATAGTCTTCAAGGGAAAAAGAAGAAACAATGTCTACAAGATAAAATTCTCTAAACTGACTGATCAGAAGGAAGTTTGCCTTTTGCCAATGGGTGATAAGAAGTGGTTGTGGCATAGACGGTTGGGACATGATAACTGGAGATTAATCTCTAAGCTTAGCAAGTTGCAACTAGTCAAAGGCCTACAAGACATTGACTATCATTCAGATGCTCTTTGCGGAGCATGTCAGAAAGGAAAAATTGTCAAGAGTTCCTTCAAGCCAAAAGAAATTGTTTCTACTTCCAGACCCTTGGAGTTACTTCATATTGATTTATTTGGACCAGTTAGCACTGCATCCTTATATGGAAGTAATTATGGACTAGTCATTGTTGATGATTACAGCAGATGGAGTTGGGTTAAGTTTCTGAAAACTAAAGATGACTCATATTCTGTGTTTAGTAAATTCTGCATCCAAATTCAATCTGAAAAAGAATTGAAAATCTTGAAAGTCAGAAGTGATCATGGAGGAGAATTTGAAAATGAGCCGTTTGATGTTTTTTGTGAAAAACATGGAATTATTAATGAATTCTCTGCACCTAGAACTCCACAACAAAATGGAGTTGTAGAGAGAAAGCACAGAACCTTACAAGAAATGGCTAGAACCATGATCCATGAGAACAATCTGGCTAAGCTTTTTTGGGCAGAAGCAATAAACACAGCTTGTTATGTTCAGAACAGAATCTATATCAAACCTCTGTTGAACAAAACAGCATATGAACTCTTTAAAGGAAGGAAACCTAACATATCTTATTTTCATCAGTTCGGATGTACTTGTTATGTCCTGAACAATAAAGTCTATCTAAAGAAATTTGATGCCAAAGCTCAAAAGGGAATCTTCTTAGGTTTCTCTGAACGCTCTAAGGCATACAGACTATATAATTCAGAAACACAATGTGTTGAAGAATTTATGCATGTCAGATTCGATGACAAAGTGCCTGGAAGTGAAACTCTAGAGCAAGATGAAAGGTATGCAGGATCTCAAGATTCTGATGACAACTCAGAATCTGATCAGATTCCAGAATCTGAAGATACTTCAGAAGCTGGAGCATCCCCTGAAGTTCCTAATGAAGAAGCTTCTGAAGAAGCTCAAGATGGTTCTCAGCAAGCTAGTCAATCCAAACAATCTTTCAAATACAAGTCTTTGCATCCAGAGGATCAGATAATTGGCAATAAAGAAAGTCCCAGAAGAACTAGATCGTATTTCAGACAAGAAGAGTCTGCTTTGGGATTACTATTTGTTATTGAACCAACCTCTATTGAAGAAGCACTTAGAGATGAAGGATGGATTCTGGCAATGCAAGACGAACTTAATCAATTCAAAAGGAATGAAGTATGGGATCTAGTAGCTAAGCCTGAATACAAGAACATCATTGGAACCAAGTGGGTGTTCAGAAATAAGCTTAGTGAACAAGGAGAAGTAATCAGAAACAAGGCCAAACTTGTGGCGCAGGGCTACAGTCAACAAGAAGGCATTGATTACACAGAAACGTTTGCTCCAGTTGCAAGATTGGAAGCAATCATGTTACTTCTTTCCTATGCAGTTAATCACAACATAACCCTGTATCAAATGGACGTTAAGAGTGCATTTCTTAATGGTGTCATTTCTGAAGAAGTGTATGTCAAACAACCTCCTGGCTTTGAAGATTTAAAACATCCAGAGCATGTTTATAAATTGAAGAAATCACTCTATGGCTTGAAACAAGCTCCCATAGCTTGGTATGAAAGACTAAGTAATTTCTTAATTCAAAATAACTTTGAACGAGGGCAAGTTGACACTACACTATTCAGAAAGACTCTGAAGAAAGACATTCTTATAGTTCAGATTTATGTTGATGATATCATTTTTGGTTCTACAAATAGTTCACTTTGCAAAGAGTTTTCCAAAGTAATGCAGGATGAGTTTGAAATGAGCATGATGGGAGAATTGAAGTTCTTTCTAGGAATTCAAATCAACCAATGCAAAGATGGAGTCTATGTTCATCAGTCCAAATACACAAAAGAGCTTCTGAAGAAGTTCAATCTTGAGGATTGCAAAGAAATGAATACTCCAATGCATCCAACTTGCACTCTAAGCAAAGAAGATCAAGGAACCAAAGTTGATCAGAAGCTGTATAGAGGTATGATTGGTTCTTTGTTATACCTAACTGCATCCAGACCAGATATTTTATTCAGTGTGTGTCTGTGTGCAAGGTTTCAATCAGATCCTAGAGAGTCTCACTTAACACCTGTTAAGAGAATCTTTAGATATCTTAAAGGAACTACTAATCTTGGACTTCTGTACAAGAAATCCTCTGATTATAAGCTAGTTGGATTCTGTGATGCTGACTATGCTGGAGACAAGATTGAAAGAAAATCTACCAGTGGCAATTGTCAATTCTTGGGAGAGAATCTGATATCCTGGGCTAGCAAGAGGAAAGCAACCATTGCTTTGTCTACAGCACAAGCAGAATACATCTCAGCTGCTAGTTGTTGTACACAGCTACTCTGGATGAAACATCAGCTTGAGGATTATCAAATAACTGAAAACTGTATCCCAATTTATTGTGATAATACAGCAACTATATCTTTATCTAAGAATCCAATTCTGCATTCAAGAGCAAAGCACATTGAGATTAAACATCATTTTATAAGAGACTATGTTCAGAAAGGAATACTAGATATTCAATTCATTGATACTGATCATCAATGGGCTGATATATTTACTAAACCTTTATCTGTTGAAAGATTTGATTTTATAAAGAAAAATTTGAACATGTGTTATGTCTCTGGTTAATGTGTGCCTCTGAAAACAGAATTCAGACTCTGAAAGATATTCAGAAGCTAATTGAGAATCAGACTCTCTTTTGGAGACTCTGATAAACATAAGCTTCTGATAAACCTCTAGGCTCTGGTAAGGAATCTTAAACTCTCAGAAGCTCGTATTAGTGGAAGCATGATTGTTGAGTTCAGTAACACCTGCCCCACTACGGTGACAGTTACTTTTTAGTTTCTCAGACGTGGCCTGTCTGTATTGGGTAAGAACTCAAAGGGCAATGATTTCATTACGTTTAACAAGTTACCTTTGCATTGTCCCAACACTTTTACGGCTGCATGTGCTTTGTATTTATTGTTTGTGTTTATTTGCCCCCCCCCCCCCCCCCCCCACTCTTTCCAAACGGTTATCATTTTTTTTCTATAAATACCTATCACACACAACTCACTTCTCTTTTCACTCTTTGATTTTTACTCTGAACAATCTTCTTGTTTTCAATCTCTATAAAACTTTTTGTTCTCAAAAATCAAAACCTAGAAACCTCTCAAATGGCAAGTGATCTCATCCAATCTGGTGTGTTAGTCAAAACTGGAAAATCATACGTGATTAAACCCAGAACAATGAACCTCATTAAAGAGACTCTGGAAATTCAAGTTGAATCTCCAGTAGATTTTGGCTCTCTTAATCGTCACGGAGTAGACGTCTCTTCTCATTTCTTAGCACAAGGAATGATGAACTATTTCAGTATGTTGAATGGACCAACATATCAGGAGCTGGTAAGAGATTTTTTGGTTAGGTCAGAAGTCTTCGACAAGGATGAAGCTACGATTGAAGAAACTGCTGCAATTATGAACAACCCCAAGCTGACTGGAAAAAGTAGAGAGGAAATGGGTTTAAGACCATACAAAGGTCTTGAAATCAGGTCCGCTGTGATGGGGATTCCATTCCTTATCACTAAAGAGGTGGTTGCCAGAGCTTGCCAAGTGGTGAATGAAGGTAAATTTTAGTGGAATGTCCAGAAGAAGAGTGACTGGACTGGTATCTGCAACAAACTTCTATTTGAAGGGAGACCCTCAAATAAGCTGGTTGATATGCATCTTGAGCATAGGGTGCTTCTGAAGATCATACTGGATAGTATGCTTCAGAAAGGAGGAGGAACATACACTCTATCTGTTGATCACAAGGTTCTTCTTTATTTTCTGATAAATAAGATGAAGATAAACTTTCCAAGGTACGTAATGTACCACATGTGCTGGGCTATAAAGAAAAGTCAATCTGAATCCAGAAGGCAAGTTCCTTTTAGAAGGCTAATCTCTGAGATTCCGTATCAAGGAGACCTCTTGAAGGTCTTATCAGAATCTGGTGTTGTATCAGACGCTCATCTTGGAACAGTTACTGGGAGAATCATCAACGGTAAAACTCTTCAATACATGAAGATTGTCAGAAGATTCAATCCTTCTAAGCATGATATGAGGGAATCTTATGTGTAATCAGACTTGATGATGGACTTCCCTCCTATTTCAAAAGAAGATAATCCTGAAGTTCTTGCAAGATTTGTGGTGGATTACTTCAAGGATACTGGTAGAATAATCAACTATTCTGCCATTCCTGAGACTGCTGGAGGAGGACCTCTAAAGGTCAAAGGGAAAAGGACCAAGGAAGTGATTCTCAAGGAAGAGGAAGAGAAGCAAGAGCCTCTCAAGAAGAAGATCAAATCTACAGCTCTTCCAAGAGTAACTATTGGTGCCCCTAAGACCATAGCTCCTATGCCTTCATTTGTATCTTTTGCATCCAAGGAAATCAAGGATAAGATAAAAGAAACCAAGGATGAGAAGAAGTCTAAGAATGACGAGAAAAAGGCAAGGAAGGATGAGAAGAAAGCGAAGAAAGGCAAGGCTGACAGAGATTATGTGAAGTTAGCTGAGGAGATTGTTGAATTCCTTGATACTAACTCTGATGGTGAAGAAAGTTAGATCAAGAAGAGAAAGATGGATGTGGTTCCTGTGGCTAAGGATGTAGCACAGAAGATAGGTACTTCTGTATCTATGATTGAGGATGAACATGCTGCTGGCAAGGCAATGGCAGCAGAAGTGGTTGCTGAAGAACTAAAGGATGAAACTGTAAAAGAAGCTGCTAAGTTGCTTGCATCTGCTCTAAAACAGAAGAGTCAGATTGCTCCTGCAGAAGCTGAGATATCAGAAGCTACTGTGTCTGATCATCATGGTTCTCCAGAAGCTGGTATAGGCACTTCTGGTAATGTGGCATTTAACTCACCTTCCTCTACGAATCAAGAGTCTTCATCTCATACTGAATCAGATAACAAACCCTTGAGTCAAATTCTTCCCTCCCTCAGAAATTCATCCCCCTCACCAATCAAACCCCTATCATCCCATAACCCACTGGACCCCAAAATAGTTGAATATGTTGATTCAACTATGGACAGAGTTATTCAAGACACCATCACAGTGTCTATGAACTTACCTACTGACCATCCTGCTCAACCATCCCCCCAACCTGAGCCTATTTGTGTAGACTCTCCAGACACCCTAGATTCTCTTGAGAAACACCTAGGAGGAGAACTACCAAAAACCCATGCTAAATCCAAATCAACAAAGGCTACAGAATCTGTTTCTATATCAGACTCTGTACCAAAACCTACAGAAATTCTCACTGTTGCTTCTGTTGAACCCTCAGAACCTGTTGAGGAACCAGTCTCTGAAATTCTGGAACAAGCCTCTGATATCCTATCAGAACCTGTAACAGAATGCATAGCAGAGCCTGTGTCTGAAACAATTCCTGAACCTATATCCAGAACTGTTGTACCTGGTTTTGGAACCCTTCAAGCTTTAAGAGCCTCTCAACCCTCAACCTCTGAACCTCAAAACCCTTTTGATTCGTTAAGGATAGATGAGTTCTATGCTTCATCAAACTCTAAGCTCAAGGACATTATTGAGCAACGGTTTGTGCCTATTCTAAATGTAAGCTATGAGGACAAGTTCTCCGCTTTGAAGACTGAATTTTTGGATTTTGCTGAACACCTTTGTTCCAACAATTTTAAGACTGCTTATGAAAATGAATTTAATTAACTTGGATAGAACTTAGGGGGAGCTTACAAACCTCAACTTAAGAACTATCAGACTCAGGGGGAGTCAGAGCTTACAAACCTCAGACTCTGAGCTTACAAACCTCAGACCCCTTAAGTCAACTTGTTAATTAGATTAACAACAATTGACCTTTTAAACACTGATGTTTGTCATCATCAAAAAGGGGGAGATTGTTGGAACAAAGGTGTTCAGCAATACCACGTTTTGAGTTTTGATGATAACAAGGTATTAAGTATGCAGGATATCAATCAAGATTTATATCTTAGAAAGTATTCTGTTTGAACAATTTTAAGACCAAAGATCTAGAGAAGCTTGTTGCTTGTGATTTTGTATCGAAGAGAGTCTGAAGACTGTATCGAAGAGAGTCTGAAGACTGTATCGAAGAGAGTCTGAAGACTATAAGAGTCTGAAGACTATCAGAATCTGAAAACCAAGAGAGTCTGAAGATCATCAGAAGCTAAGTGCTACAGTGAGTCTGAAGCCTGAAATCTGAAGATCTGCTAACAAGGATTTCTAAAGGCATTACGATGCAAAAGAAGCTCTCATTTGGAGTAACAGCTAGCTTCGAAGTCAACTTGAGCGTGGGATGCTCAATGACAAAGAATGCAGGCCAGTACAGAGTACGCTGTACGAACTCTGTTTCCACTACTCCACTACCTCGTACAGTTTGGAAACTGTGTCTACCGGTATTAATCTTCAAAAGGAATGGAATTCAAAATATGAAATTGAAGGACTATTACCATATCAAGCAATAGATCAACAGCTATTGATCAAGCTTCAGAAATCATCCTGATGTGCTGGATGACTCAACGTCTCTTTCCTACGCCTATATAAAGGATAGAAGACTTGAAGAATTGTTGGACTCTACAACTGAAAAACTACGCTACATTGCTATCGTATTCAACTGAGTCTTAACAAAAACACATCAACAATTTAGATTATTCTTACAAACTGAGTATTCTAGAATTTCTAAGTTAAACAGAAAAATAGAGTCTGTCTTTGCTTGTAACAGAGTCTGTCTTTGTTGTAATAGAAGCACGTTTGATTGTTTGTTAAGTGTTTCATCTCTATTCAATTTTCTGTAATTTGTGTCAGAAGTCTCTTGCTTGTGTGCTTGAGCAAAGAAGTCTCTTGGCTGCGTCCTTGAGCAAAGAAGTCTCTTAGTTGTGTCTTTGAGCATTGGAAGTCTCTTGCCTGCGTGCTTGAGCATTGGAAGTCTCTTACTGTGTGTTTGAGCAACTTGTAATAGATATTACATTTTAGTGGAACTCTCCTTGGAAGTGCAAGGGGGACAGGACTACTTCCGGTTTGTGGAAGGAACCTGTATAATTGCTTGTGTTCTCTCTTCTCTCTTTCTCTTGATTATTTCCGCTGCATCAGAATCTGATCTTCCATCAGACTCTGATCTCTTTCAGATTCTGATACTAAGGAATTAGACTCTCACTCTTTCAAGAGCTGCGAAAAGTTAACACAATTCAACCCCCCTTCTTGTGTTTTTCTCACCTTCAAAGAGCTCCTGAAGAAACTCAATCTTGAAGATTGTAATGAAATGAACACTCCAATGCATCCAATATGTACTTTGAGCAAAGAATATCAATGAACAAAAGTTGACCAGAAGCTGTATAGAGGTATGATAGGTTCTCTATTATATCTCACTACATCCATACCCTATATTTTATTCAGTATATGTCTGTGTGCAAGGTTTCAATCAGATCCTAGAGAGTCTCACTTAACTGCTGTTAAGAGAATCTTTAGATATTTGAAGGGAACCACTAATCTTGGACTTCTTTATAAGAAATCTTCAGATTATAAGCTAGTTGGATTCTGTGATGTTGACTATGCTGGTGACAGGATTGAAAGAAAATCAACCAGTGGCAATTGTCGATTTCTGGGAGATAATCTGATATCCTGGGCTAGCAAGAGACAAGCAACTATTGCTTTGTCAACAATGGGCTGACATATTTACTAAGCCTTTAACTATTGAAAGATTTGATTTTATTAAGAAAAATTTGAACATGTGTTTTGTCTATGTGTAATGCTTGCCTCTGAAGTTAGAATTCAGCTTCTGAAAGTTATTCAGACACTACTTGAATATCGGACTCTCTTTTGGAGACTCTGAGAAAAATGAGCCTCCGAAGACAATCAGACTCTGCTAAGGAGACTTAGACTCTAAGTAGCTTGTATTAGTGGTAAGGTGGTAGTTATGACTAACGACACCTGCCCCACTATAGTAACAGTTACTTTTTTGGTTCTCAGGCGTGGTCTATCTGTATTAGGTAATAACTATTTGGGCAATGATAGCAACTGTTTTAACATGTATCCTCGTGCCTTCCCTTTGCTTTAGTGTTTGCGTGTTGTCTGTCTTTAAAGCTATTGTATGTTTGTCCCCTTTTGAATTGCAAACGTTTTGACAAAACTCACTAATTCATTCAGTCACACACTACTTCACATTTCACTACCTACATTTTCCTCGTTTTAAACTTCTTCTCTCTCTCACTCTCTGAAATTTTGAAATCTCAAATAAACCTAGAACATTCACTTATGGCAACTTCAAGCAATACACCTATTTTGAAGATCACCCCTGGTCAATCTTATGTGATTAAACCCAGAACCATGACTATGGTTAAAGAAACGCTAGAAGTTCAAGTGGAATCTCCAGTGGATTTCGTTGCTCTACACAGACATGGAATAGATATTCCACCCACATTCTTTGTCAAGGAATGGGTGAATATTTTGGTATGTTGAACGGACCGACATATCAAGAACTAGTTAGAGACTTCTGGGTACGGGCTGAGGTGTATGACAAGGAAGCTGTAGCGTATGAAGAGGTTCAAGAAGTGAACAATAATCCATCCTTAGTGGGAAAGACAAGGGCAAAAATGGGTCTGAAACCATACAATGGAATGCAAGTCAGATCAGTAGTGATGGGAATCCCTATTTCCATCAATGAAGAGATAATTGCAAGAGCCTGCAGATGGCTAATGAGGGTAAATTCCAATGGAATGTTAGCAAGAAAAGTAACTGGGCAGAAAGGTGCAACGAACTATTCTTCAAGGGAAGACCATCAAACAAGTTGGTGGATATGCATAAGGATCACAGGGTGCCCCTGAAACTGATAATTGACTGCCTACTTCAGAAAGGAGGAGGTTCTAATACTCTGTCTTTGGACCACAGAGTAGTTCTTTATTTCATAGCAACAATGGAGAAGATCAACTTCCCCAAATATGTGATGTACCACATGTGCTGGGCCATCAAAGAAAGCCAAACAAAATAGAGGAAGCAAGTTCCTTATGGGAGGCTTCTGTCTGATATCTTCTACCAAGGAGGACTGATGGAGATCCTGAGAAGCTCTGGCGTAGTGTCTGATAATTAGTTGGGAACTGTAGCAGGCAGGATCATTAATAGAAAGACTCTTCAATATATGAAGATAGTGAAGAAGTGTGAACCTTCTGTGCAGAACATGAGGGAATCATCAGTTCAATCTGATTTGATGATAGATTTCCCTCCTATTTCTAAAGAAGACAATCAAGAGGTCCTGACAAGGTTCATTTTTGAATATTTCCAAGAAACTGGAGACAATGGGAGGAGCCCCATTGAGAGTTAAAGGAAAAAGGAGCAAACTTGTTAACGAAGAAGATGATGAGCCTGAACCAGCTCCAAAGAAATCCAAATCAACCAAGTCAGAAGCTCCTGTTCTGACTATTAATGTTCCTAAGGTCCCTAAGAGGAAGAGGGGCAAAGGAGAAAGAAGTATTAAGAAACTGAAGAAGGCTGTGAGCAAATGCTTTGAGGAAGAAGATGAAGAAGAAGAGGGTCTGATAAAGAAGAAAAGACACTATGTCCCTACTGTTGGGAGATAGCGCTGAAATTGGATACTTAAGTATCTATGGTGACTGATCAACACGCTGCTGGAAAAGTGTTGGCTGCTGAAGTGATTACAGTAGAAGTGAAGGAACAGGAAGTGAAGGAAGCTACTACAATGCTTATGAAGGCTCTCAAGCATAAGGATCAAGTGGTGTCTGCAGAAGCTGGTGCTTCAGGAACAAGAGCTACAGAAGCTAGTGCTTCAGGACAAACTGCAACAGAAGCTGGTGCTTCAGGTAATTTTCACATCGAATCTGACATGTACTTAAATTTAGACTCCCCCTCCTC
Source organism: Medicago arabica (assembly GCA_946800305.1). Taxonomy (NCBI): domain Eukaryota; kingdom Viridiplantae; phylum Streptophyta; class Magnoliopsida; order Fabales; family Fabaceae; genus Medicago; species Medicago arabica. Next base: position 21,639,984 of record OX326965.1, on the reverse strand, counting down.
ATCTCAAATAGATTCTGACAATATACCATCAAGCAAAGTCGTCCCCACTCTTCTCAAAAAGACTACCCCCTCACCAATTAACCAAACTTCAACATATGACCCACTTGACCCAAAAATCATTGCATATGTTGATAATACAATGGATACCACTATCCAGAATACTATCAACATTTGTCAACAATTACCACCTGACCATCCCTTTCAACCAGCCTACCTGAAACCACTTTAGGTTCTTCAGCCTACTGAAGATCCTGAAGAACCCTCAATTTATCCTCAAGAACCTACAACAAACCAAGAATCTTTAATCAACCCAGAACCTACAAACATAGGATCTCCAAAAGCCTTAAACTCATTAGAAAGACATTTAGGTGGAGAACTCCTTATAACCCCAGAAAAATCCAAAACTCAGACTCAAGGTTGTTCAGAACCTGAGATTTTAGAGCCAGAACATGTTGTCAATCTTGACCCAGATTCTGAACCAGAATAAGAACCTGAACAAACTGTAACTTTCTCTCTTGCCTCAATTCAAACTGACCTACCTTCTTCATCTCAACCAACACAAACTCTTCATCTCAACCAACAACAACCTGATCATCTAAATCCAAAGTACATAAAAGATTTCTTTGTGAAAATGTGCAGGAAAGTTAATGGTTTGGTTAAGCTTAGAAGTGTTCCAGTTCTGACTGTCAGCTATGAAGATAAGTGGACAGCTGCTGAGAAGGAAGTATCTGAGTTTCTGTCTTCAATCAAAAATGTTAGTGTAAAAGATCAAGCAGAGACTCTAGCACATCATCTGGAGGAGCTACGCAAGGCTGAAGAGCAAGCAAAGGGTGAACTGCTGTATCTGGAAAACGCTCTATTCTACTCTTAAGTAGAATACGTGTCTAAAGAGTCCAAGGTGATAGAAAAGCTGAAGCAGAAGCTCCAGCCTGTTCAAGAGGAAGCAAAGCTTAAGGAAGAAGCTCATCTCAAGAGAACATAAGATCTTAAAGAACTTGTCAAGAAGCAAGTTGAGGATATGAAAAAGCAAGCTAAAGACATGAAGAAGCTAATGGAAATGCTTGCCAACCAGAACAAACCCTAGATTGCACACATTTTTTTTGTTTTTGGTTGTATTTCTTAGTTTTTTAATTAGCTTCTGAATTTTGTTTGCTTCTGATATTTTAAGCTTCTGATTTATAAAAGTTCTTCTGAGTTTTATGATTATGAATATATTTGTGCTTCTGAATATTTTTGCTTTTGATATATTTAGACTCTGATTATTTTGTTTTTAACTCTGAATCTTTCTCACTTCTCGTTTAACTTAAAACTTCTTTTTACCCTCAACTGGAGTCTTTTCCAAACGGGGAGTGTTTAAACCTTTTTTTTGTTGATGACAAAAGGGGGAGTGTTTGAAGTATTTTTCGTCTAAGTAAGGGGAAGTAGCAATAGATACAACGTTAGATTCTGAGTCCTCAAGTAAATTAAATTTTACAATTTAATTTAAGAGAATCTCTTCTCATCTCTAGTCTTTTATATTTCATGTGAGATTTGATTCTTCATTTCGTTTAAAAATGAATTTAATTAACCTGGATAGGATTTAGGGGGAGCTTACAAACCTCACCTTAAAGACTATTAGACTCAGGGGGAGTCAGAGCTTACAAACCTCAGACCCTTAAGTCAACTTCTTAAATAGATTAACAACAATTGACCTTTTAAATACTTATGTTTGTCATCATCAAAAAGGGGGAGATTGTTGGAACAAAGGGTGTTTAACAATATCACTTTTAGTTTTGATGATAACAAGGTATTAAAAATTGTCAATTGGATATGCTAATATTTGTTTAAATGTGCAGGATCTTAGTCAAAGAATTTAATCTTAGAAAGTATTTTGTAAGAAAAAATGAAGAGTAAAATCCTTAAGAAACTTGTTGCAAGATATTGTGAAGATTTAGAGAGCCTGAAGAATCACCTGAAGCTGTTTAAAGAGGTTCTAAAGGTTCTGAAGAAGCTGTTTCGAAGAAGTACAAGTCAAAAGGTTCTGAAGACTTAGAGAGTCTGAAGAAGCTGTTTCGAGAAGCGCAAGTCTACAGGATCTGAAGAACGAGAGTCTGAAGGAGCTGAAGAGAGTCTGAAGCTCAACAGAGTCTAAAGTTCTACAGAGAGTCTGAAGACCGGAAACTCAAGTATTTAATCTTATGAATCCCTGAAGGATTTTCGTTGCAGAAGGAACATTCATATGGAGTAACGGCTATTTCAAGTCAACTTAAGCATGGGATGCTTTGTGACAATAGAGTGCAAGAAAGGATAGAGTACATGTACGACCCCTGTTTCCACTATTCCACTACTTGTACTATTGGCAGCTGTGTCTACTGGTATTTTCGCTCCAAGAGGAATGGGATTCAAAATTGTTTTTGAAGGACGATTACCATATCAAGCAACAGATCAACAGTGTTTGATAAAACTTCTAGATGACTCTGTGATGTGCTGACATTTCTCAACGTCTCTCTACAACCTCTCTATAAAGGAATGAGGACTTGAAGAATTGGTAACTGACTTACTGAACTCTTACGCATATATTGATATTCTCCCTGAGTCAAACCAAACACATCAACAACTTAGGAAATTCTTACAAACTTCTTTATCCTAGAATTTCTAAGTGTAACAGAAAACAGAGTTTGTCTTTTGTTTTGTATTTGTGAACACCACTGATTGTATATCAAGTGTTCAAACTCTTATTCATTTTTCTATATATTGTGTTAGAAGTCTCTTGCTTGTGTGCTTGAGCAATAGAAGTCTCTTGGGTGTGTCCTTGAGCAAAAGAAGTCTCTTGCTTGTGTGCTTGAGCATTGGAAGTCTCTTGATGTGTGCTTGAGCAACTTGTAATTTGTTATTACATTTTAGTGAACTCTCCTTGGAAGTGCAAGGGGGACAGGACTACTTTCAGTTTGTGGAAGAAACCTGTATAATTGTTTGTGTTCTATCTTTCCTTTATCTCTTTACTTTATTCGGCTCTATAGACTCTGAACTCCCTTCAGAACCTGAACTTGTTTAGACTCTGATCTGGAAAACAGAATCAATCTTTTTAAAAGACGCAAAAAGTAAACTCAATTCAACCCCCTCCCCCCTACTTGTGTTTTTCTCACCTTCAGGCAATTGCTTTATAATTTGGGATTTCTGCAATTTATTTTCTGTTAAAAAAAATCTTAAATTGACTCAGAGTTCATTATTTATTTTGCATTTTGCAGTGCTACTAAGGTATTTTGTTGTTTATGCGAGGTAGAAGAAGTTCTGACGACCGAGAATACGATCCTGAGATCGAGAGGACTGGAAGAGCCAATCGGAAAGCTATCTGATTGTCAAAATCAAAGTCAGTACCACCTGGTGCACGTGAACGACTACCTAATCCAACAGTTGTTGAACCTGAATCAATCTCTTCTCCTAAGTCTATCACTATGGGAGATGTACCACAAAGGCCAAAGTTGGGAGACTATGGTTTAGCTAACAATCGTGGTCGACTGACTCACACTTTTCAACCTACTAATCTTGTTGCTTTCGATATCACGACTTCTATTCATAATGGGTTGAAGGAGAAACAATTTGATGGGACCGATGATATGAGTCCCCATAAACATTTAAGCCACTTTCATGAAACATGTGAGTTTTGTGTACCTCCAGCCACGGTGACTGAAAGCCAGAAGAAACTGAGATTGTTTGCCTTTACTCTCACCGAAAGAGCTAAGGATTGGTTACTGTCCTTACCAAGTGGAACCATTCAAACATGGGAAGAACTAGAGCTGAAGTTCCAGTCATCAGTGTTTACTTTTATTTATGATTGTTGATGATTTTTGTGACTATGTATTGATGATGGAACATGTAGTATGATGACATGACTACTTGGAGATCTGTTTTATTATTTATTAAATATTATGTTAATTATTCCACTGCGATTAGTGGTAGGAATAGGCTAGGCCGCCCATTAGGGGCCTATAGCTCGGTCTACTAAAAGCCCGGTTCGGCCTAGCTCGTTTAATAAATGGGTCAAGCTTGAGATTTTTAAAAAGCCTATAAATTTAAATAGGCCGAGCTTAGGCATATAAAAAAGTCTATCAAGCCTATCAGGCCGACCCGTTTATGAGTATATTACATTTTTCCACATTTATTATTATTTATATTTATATACATCTAAAAGAATTATTGATCCTTCAAATTATCATACCACAATTATTATTATATCGGTTTTTTCTTTTTTGTATTTAGGATACAACACAACTCTTGGTATTTACGTCATATATCATATGAACTTCAAGGCAAGAGTTACTCACACCAGTAACCAACCACCAAAAATTAAAAGATAACACACGGTCCACACAACCCAAAACAATTCAATTCCAATGACTAATGAGTTACAATTACAAATATGGGATGAGATGACTCTATATTAAATCCATCTATAATGTTTATCTCTATATTAAGTACGTTGAAAGGGAAAAAAATTTGATGAACAAACTCTGTTTGAAATTCATAACACAAACTAGTCTTTTAGACAGACTAATAGGCCAGGCTTAAAATAAAGCCTTTGACAGGTAAAAGGTCAAGGCTTAGGCCTTAGTTTTTCAACCAGGCCTAGCCTATTTAAGCAAAGCCCGGCTCGGCCCGGCTCATTCCCACCCCTAGCTGCGATGTTTTGAAAAATTATTTATGCATGGTGTGAATTTATAGAAGTAACATCTAAATTCTTTATATTATTGTATCATTTGTTGTGTTATCGCTTTTAGAGTTTATAGTGTTACAGAAACCAACACCGTAACACCAGAGTACTTTCCGTCACCGTTTCCACTCATCCATCCTCACCCGAAAATTCATTTGGTGGTAGAAGGAGAGGATCATTCGCTAACCACTACGATCTAACAATCCTCCACCGAAACCGTTTTCGGTTACCCGAAATCCCCGCTATAACCATTTTCAGTTACACGTTACTCCATCTCAACGGTTGACGGCTACCGCTCCTTTTTCCGAAGGATTGGCTGGAACTCGTAGGAGATCCACCACAAACCACTCATCCATCCTGACTGGACGGACCAATCGTAAATGCAAAGTAAAATATATTTACTTAAGGTAGAAAATATTAAAATCGGTTTATTTCTTTCAAATGTCACCCTCATTCTAGAATGGAGGAGTACATGTCCTTAAATCAAATCTTTTAATAATTCCAAAGTTAAATGTTTTTTTATATAATAATCCTTTCTGAAATATTTTATAAAGTCAAACGTTTGAGGTTTTTTTTTTTTCTTATCCGTTATGCATGCTCTAGAAAAATGATAATAAAAAAATTGTTTCTTAGTAAAATTTTGATATTAGTAGTTTCATCATTTACCATGAGAATTTTATAATATAGCTTGTAATTATAAAAATAAATCATTTAGTTAAAAAGTCAATAACTTTTGACCAACAAAAAAAGAAAAAGTCAATAACCTTATTAAGTACTAATTTACCGCTTAAAAATATTACTCACACCCCAAAAAACCCAAGTTACACCTCATAATGACTAATATACCCTTTAACAACAATAAAAATTGAGTTTACATTAACCTCTTATATACACACGTTAACTAAATGTAAACTAACCTGTTATATATGTAAACTTAATTTACAATAACCTATTTGTACTTATGTAAACTTAGTTTACACTAACCTCTTATATATATACGTAAACTGAATTTACATTAACTACGTAAACTGAGTTTACACTAACTTTTTATATACATACGTAAACTGAATTTACATTAACTACGTAAACTTAGTTTACACTAACCTCTTATATACATACGTAAACTAAATTTACATTAACGACGTAAACTGAGTTACACTAACCTCTCATATACATACGTAAACTGAATTTACATTAATCTCTCATATACATACGTAAACTGAGTTTACACCAACCTCTTATATACATACGTAAACTAAGTTTACACTATCCTCTTATATACATACGTAAACTGAATTTACACTAACCTCTTATATAATTTACGGCACAACTCTATCAATTCATGGGAAGAACTATGCAGTGAGTTCACGTCCCACTTCACTGCAAGGCGGAAATGACCGAAAAACCATGGCGGCCTTGAAGGATATCGTCTAAGACAAGAAAGAAACTCTAAGGGAGTACATGGAACGTTTCAACCGGGTGGGCGTGGAAGTTCTGGGCGCCCACGACGGACTAAAGTGTTTCATATTCGAAAGCAACCTCCGTGACGATTGTAAGTTCAAAGAAGAGTTGGGGCTTCGAGCGGCCAAGGATATGAATGATCTCCTGAAGCGCGCCCATCCGTACATCAATTACGAAGAGAAAAAGTTGGCAGAGGAAGCACTTAATAGCAGACAATTGAACAAAGCAAGCCACAACGTGCACCGTTGTGATGGTGATTAAACTAATTGCCCTCGCCCTCACCCCAGAGACTAAACTCCACTTAACGCATCTCAAGAAACCATCCTCCGGGAATGCTATGCCACAGATTTAAGGGAAGCACGCATCAAGGCGCAACAATCGCTGAAAATATCTACAAGAACCGACAAAGCGAAGTATTGTCGCAACCATCGAAGTCGGGGCCATGACACGGAAGAATGCTCTAGCTCTGAGAAGATATTGAGGATTTGATAAAGAAAGGAAAGCTAGGCCGTTTTGTCGATAAAGGGTTCTGGAAAAACTCACCGATGAAATATCCGAAAAAGAAACGATCCTCAAAAGGAGGCGAATCACCACCAAGAAAGACCCGGAGTGCTGCCGACAGAGAACAATCGAACGCCGACAGCAATAGCGGGGATGAAAAAGATGAAGGTAGAATCTTTCTCGGGGCAATAAAGGGAGGATTCTCAACACCAATTAACAAACCGAGGGACGGCCAAAAGAAAAATAGTCGAAGTAAAGTAGACACATGGGACTCCATCAAAGGCGGTAGACATGGCAACACAACCCGCACCCGTCGGGTCCCACTCGTCCCCGCCCCGATAGTAACGAGGAAAAGCTGGATTTACTGGGTGCGGGTGCGGGTGCGGGTGCGGGGAAAACTCGTAGGTTTAATACGGGTCCGGGGCCGGGGGATATACGCAACCGCCCCCGCCCCGCACCCGTATATGAGAATTACCTTTATTTTACTTAAGTTAGCATAAACAGGTTTGCCACTGAAAAACAAGCTTACTGTGAAGAAAAAAATTACACTTTTTGTGGGTGGGGGTGGATGCAAGGCCAAGGAAACCCGTCCCCGTTGGGGGCAAGACTGGGGATGAACTTTCTATCCCCGAAGGGTCTGGGGGCGGGGCTGGGTACCATTAAACGGGGCCGGGGCCGGGTGTGTTAAAACCCGCCCCTACCCCGCCCCGTTGCCATGTCTAAAAGGAGGCCAAGAAAATACCATTGTTAGGATTCACCGCCAAGAAAATGCCTTTGACAAATTGGGCCTAAAAAGAAAAGATTTGAATCCCTGCACCGACACCGATCTTCACGGCTTCAACAAAATGAGAACACGCCCCTGGGATATATTACATTGAGTGTGGCATTTGGAGAAGAAATGGATGAACGAACGGGAGAGACACCATTCTTGGTCATACTAGTCGTATCCATCTACAATTGCATTATGGGACGCCTCGCCTTACACTTCAACAGTCCACTTAAAGATGAAGTACCACCAAAGTTAGCGTCAATCGTGGAAGAAGCCGAGGAAAACTTATGGTGCCCCGTTCCAAGTTGCAGTAACTCCAACTTTGATGCCCACCGATAGCAGAAGTGCCCCAAAGGTGAGAAAGGACGAGAGATGCCTTTCCCTTTGGAAGAGAATTTTCCTTTCGAGCACCCTACTCCCGACGGGGAGTTCAAATCCATCCAGCTGGACGACAACCCGGCCAGGAAGGTCAAGATCGGGGTAAACCTACCGCCAATGGTAGATAACGACCTCATCGAATGTTTGAGAGCAAACGCCAACCTATTTGTTATCTCTCCTGAAGAAATGTCGGGAATGCCCGAAGTCCAAACCTATGAGCCAGAAGAGGCGCCACCAATCTCTTGAAATAGCACAAGCCGCCAAAGAAATAATAGAGGGACTGTTGCAGGCCAAATTTATATCTGAAATCAGTTACACACAATGGCTCTCCCACTAGGTCCTTGTCAAGAAAGCAAGGAGAAAATGGCAGATGTCTAGGGATTACACAGACTTGAACAATGCCTGCCCGAAAGATGTACACCAACTTCTCAATATCGACAAGTTGGTATACAGTTCCTCTTGTTACAAATTATTGTCCTTTATGCACATCTACTCCGTCTACAACCAAATCCCCATGGACAAAAATGACAGAAAGCACATGGCCTTCATGAATGAAGGCGCCAACTACATATACAATGTCATGTTATTTGGATTGCGGAACGTGTAACACCTCGTTTCCCTAAAGTAAAAATTTCTTAATAATAATCAGAGTTCCTCAATAAACAGAATGCTACATTTCTAAAAATCTCAAAATGGAATAAATAACGATTTATCCTTCGTAAAATAATACTCATAAAAGGTTCAAAACTTCGCAGCGGATAAAAATTCAAGTTAACAAAATAGTTTTGGCACGCAGGCCTCATCAAACCTTCTCAACATAAATTCAACTGAAACTTAATAATATTAAATCATAATCAATACGTAAGGAATAGAAAATAGTTATAAAGGTTCTCATCCCGTTACGTATCAGAGCACCTAAGGACACAGTGAGGGTAGCCACTCACAACAGCAAACAGCAGCTAAAGCTTAGTCACCTGCAAGTTACTCATATGAAGAGCAACATTTCCAAGCAGAAGGGGTGAGATTCACAAAACAATGACATTAAACATATAATTCAATAATTACATTTAACAGCATAAACGTCAAATACATTCATAATAATAATCATATAACATCTTTAATCAACTTCATAATCATCATCATAACTCAACATCATAGTTCAACTTATTAGTCTGACTCGACAATGCAACTTCAACTCGACTTATGCAACTTAGACATCTTATACATGCATGTGGTACCAATCTAGGGCATAAGCCCTCGTCTCTATTGAGTATAAATATACTCCTAGGGCATAAGCCCTCGTCGCTGTTGAGCATAAAAATACTCCTAAAGCATAAGCTCTCGTCTCTGTTGAGCAAAAGCTCCTGGGGCATGAGCCCTCGTCTCTGAATGAATATGCATGGACTCAACTTCTTAAACCTTATAAATCTCAAATAAACTCCAATAATTTGGATTACAACTCATAACCATAGGACGACACATTCCTCTTTTAATCAATAATATATAGCAGCATGGCAACACATCAAATATTCTAGAGTATAATCATATCATAAATAATCGCACATTTCATCACTTATAGATCACAAAGGCATATACAAGTATATATGTTACTACTAACAAAAGCCAAACATTAATTAATAACTCTACTGGTCGTCTTTAATAATACAATAACACTTAATTCTAACCCAAGGGTCATCTCATAACAATTCGTGCAACAAGAGTCGCGTAATTCTAAGAAGGCAGTTTGATACAGAACTGCTCGCTATGGCGAGTGGGATCTCTTGCCTTGCGAGCCATCAGAGGTCACTCGCTGTGGCGAGTTGGGTTGCTCGCCTTGCGAGCCATCACGGGTCACTCGCTCTGGCGAGTTGGGCTGCTCGCCTTGCGAGCATCAGGGTACTACTCGCTATGGCGAGTGGGGTTGCTCGCCTCGCGCGCCACTAGGGGTTACTCGCTATGGCGAGTGGGTTTCTCGCCTCGCGAGCTGATGAAGAGCACTTGCCATGGCGAGTTGATTTCTCGCTGTGGCGAGCGATGACAGAACAGTTACGGAGTTACGACAATTTTCACCCAAAACCCCAATTTTCATCATATTCCTCCCAAATTTTGACTATACTGATGTTTAAGGGTTATCCTATGGTCTGTAATCAGTTTTCTACATTAATGGTATTGTTTCTCATCATCTAATCATCAATTCATCACTTTTTGACCTAATTCTCAATTTCTAATTTCTCATGAATTACTCCTAAAATCTGTTAACTATAATCATGAATCACAAGTTTAATGGAATTGTAATGCTAGGCTCACCCTTACCTTAAGAAAATTGAGCAGCAGCCTCTCTGGTTCTTCTCTTCTGTTTTCTCCCTTTTTCTCCCAAAAACTGAATTGTACGTTTTGATAGTTTCTAAACCTAGGTTTTCCCTTTTTATGATTTCTAACTAATTTATCTTATTTCACTTATTCCCTCATAACCCTATCTAATTCTAAAACAGCCCCACAACTTAAATATTTATTTTATTCTCAAATCTTATTTTATTAAACAATAAAATAAGTCACAACACCTCATAAAATCACATAAATCATATAATTCACTTAATTCACACAAAATCATATAAATATTCTCTATACTATATAAAATAATTTAAATAATCAAAACGGGCGTTATAGAACGCATGCGCCACCTATCAAAGGATGATGAACAAAGTCTTTAAAAAGGTGATAGGGGACATAATAGTAAAATCAGCCGAAGAATCCCAACACAGGCACTACTTAGAGGCGGTGTTCGCCCGCGCGTGCCAATACAAAATACGCCTCAACCCCGAAAAATGCACCTTCAGCGTCAAGAAAGGCAAATTCTTAGGGTTTTACCTATCAGAGAGGAGAATTGAGGCCAAGATAGACAAATGTCGAGCCGTCCACGAAAAAGAACCCACATCGTCGAAAGAACGGATTATGAAGTTGAACGGAATGCAGACGGTGCTCACTAGATGTATCTCCAGATCCACTCAACACGCGCTCCCTTTCTTCAAACTCTTGCGGAAAGAAGCGAGCTTCGAATGGACCCAAGAATGTGGAGAAGCGTTTGAAGAAGACTATCATTTCACAACTCTCTGTCTTATCCAGGCCGATGGGGGGAGAGACCTTATACCTTTACTTGGCAATCTCAGTAGAAGCAGTCAGCGCCATCGTGGTAAGAGAGATAGGGACAAACTTGAGCTCGATCTAATTTTGCTCGAGAGCCCTGGCGGGACCAGGGATACGCTACCAAAATATTAAGAAGGTGGCGCTTGTAACGCCCTACTTTTATTATTTATTAATTTATTAAGATTAGATATCTTTTTATAATTTAGTTGATTTATTTTGATGAGTGATATTTTGTTATGTTATATGTTGGTATTTATTAGTATAATATATTTGTTATTTGGTGTAGAAATATATATTATTTGGTGTAAAAGTATATTTGTTATTTGTTATAGAAATATATGTTATTTGGTGTAAAAAATATACTTGTTATTTGCTATAGAAATATATTTGTTATTTTGTGTAGAGATATATTTGTTATTTTATGTGGAAATATATATTATCCAGTATAGAAATATATTGGTTATTTTGTGTGGAAATATATATGTTATCTAGTATAGAAATATATTTGTTATTTTGTGTAGAGATATATTCGTTATTTTGTGTGGGAATATATGTTATCTAGTATAGAAATATATTTTATGTAGAGATATATTTGTTATTTGGTGTATTATTATTATTAAGTGGGGGAGAGATATATTTAATTTAGAAATAAATAAGATTACGAGGAAAAAAGTAGTTTTGGGGTGTAGGAGAAATTATGGTTATTATAAAAAGGAGAGTTAGAGTTGGAAAATAATATGACGTGCAAACTGTTTTGGAGAAAGAGGAGAAACCTAGAGAAAGAGAAGAGTCAGATAATAGAAGTTTGTAGAATCTTTGCAATCAATCAATCTAAGGTAAGGGTGGGACTAACCTTCTTTAATCATAAGCATATAATTCTAAAAAAGGTTTAATCTTGTTGTTGTTGAATTTTGTTGTGGTTGTAGAAGTTAGGTTTTGAATTGAATTAGGTTGTTAAGAGTATAGATAATCTCATAAATTTATATGAAAAGTTGTTTATATGATATTTATATGAAAGTTGTTTACATGTTATTTATATGATATTTATATGAAGAAGATTGTATATATGATATTTATATGAAAGTTGTTTATATGTTATTTATTTGATATTTATATGAAAGTTGTTGATGATTAAATTATGTTTCCAATAGCTTTGGTTTGACATGAAAATCTTTTATAGATATTTTATTATGCGAATTTTAAGTGATGCTTTAAGACGATGTTTAAAATATTGTTATATCTTGAGACTAATAATGTGCTGCCATGTTGTTGTTTACATTTGTTTAAAGTTGCATGTGTCTGTCTAAGTTGTGATCCAAATTATTGAAGTCATATAAGATGGTTGTGTTGTTTAAGTTGTAAGACGTTGAGTCCATGCATATGCATCCAGAGACGAGGGCTCATGCCCTAGGAGCTTTTGCTCAATAACGACGAGAGTTTATGCTCTAGGAGTATTTTTATACTCAATAGCGATGAGAGCTTATGCTCTAGGAGTATTTTTATACTCAATAGTGACGAGGGCTTATGCCCTAGGAGTATATTTATACTCAATATGGTACCACATGCATGAGTAAGATTATTAAGTTGCATAGTCAAGTTAAAGTTGCATTGTCGAGTCAAGTGGTTAAGTAAATTTTTGAAGTTATGAAGTTGATTAAGATGATGATGATGTTACCTGATACTTGAAATAAATTAATTGATGATTTATATCTGTAATTATATGAAGTACTGATGATGATTTGTTGTTGTTTTATGCTGATTGATTCTCTTATATGATTTGTTGTTGTTTTATGTCGATTGATTCTTTTATATGATTTGTTTTTATTTATGTCGATTGATTCTCTTATATGATTTGTTGTTGTTTTATGTCAATTGTTTCTCTTATATGATTTGTTGCTGTTTTATGTGGATTGATTCTCTTATATGATTTGTTGTTGTTTTATGTCGATTGATTCTCTTATATGATTTGTTGCTATTTTATGTTGATTAATTCTTTTACATGAATTTTTGTTTATCATTATAGAATGTGAAATCTCACCCCTTCTGTTGGAATTGCCGCCTTGTGGGCAAGTGCAGGTAATTAAGCTTTAGTTGTTGTTGCTGTTGTGAGTGGCTACCCTCACTGTGTCCTTAGGTGCTCTGATACGTAACGGGATGAGAACCTTTATAACCATTTTCTATTCCTTACGTATTGGTTATGATTTAAGTTTTCAGTTGAATTTATGTTGAGAAGTTTTTATGAGGCCTGCGTGCCAAAACTATTTTGTTAACTTGAATTTTATCCGCTGCGAAGTTTGAATAATTTTGACTAGAATAAATTATTATTTATTCTGTTTTTGAGATTTTAAGAAATGTAGCATTCCGTTTGTGTGATACTCTGATTTTATTTAAGAAATTTTTACTTTGGGAAAACGGGGTGTTACAGCGCTCGCTCTCATGGTGGCCGCCAGGAAACTGAGGAGATATTTTCTAGTTCACTCCATCGTAGTTCAAACCGACCAGCTACTCAAAAACGTAATGTTTCGACCAGACTTGGTGGGAAGGATGACCAAGTGGTCGATATAGCTCTTTGAATTTGATATAACCTTCGAAGACAGGAAAGCATTGAAGGCCCAAATGTTCGCAGACTTCTTAGCGAAATTCACTTAGCCCATGGTTGAACCGTGCATGTAGTGGATGGTATTTACTAATGGATCTTCCAACACCAGAGGCGGGGCAACGAGCATCATCCTCGAAAGCACGGAAGGATTGACAGTTGAATTATCCCTCCGATTCGGATTCTCGGCGACCAATAACCAAGCAGAATGCGAAGTTGTGATAGTAGGACTCGACTGAACACAAGACATAATAGCACAAGACAAACTTAGATATTAAATAATATTTGTTCTTATACAATTTTTTGGATAAAAGACTATTGTGATATTTTAAACAACTTGTACGTGTGATAAAAAGTTGTGTTATGGTTTAGTGAGGGAGAAGAATTTGAGTTTTTGTTATCTCCCTTGCCTTCAGTTTGTCATGTCTCTAATACAGTTTTACAAATCAAAGGTGCAAATGAAGTTATCATGTCCTTCATTTTTTTAACCGATCAAATGCACTCATATAGTTTCTTGGGTTAAATATACTTTTAGTGCCTATAATATATCAACTTTTCATTTTAGTCCCTCTAAAAAATTTCTTCAACTTTTAGTCCTCCAAAAGTTTTCCATTTTCACTTTTGGTTTCTTCTTTAAAGTAAACTCATATGTAGAATTCATATTTTTTAATAAAATTTTGCTGAAAATTTCATAATATTATAATAATCTGTCAAAAAAATTAGAATTTTGCGGTTAGAAATTCATTTTTAATTTATGCTTTGTTTATATTTTTTTTTTGAGAGATATTACAATATTCTACACATACATTTTTGCACAATTTTATTAAAATATACAAAAATTAACTTAAAAATATGGACTAAAAGTAGTGATTGAAAATTTTATAGGGATTAAAAGTTGAAAAAAAAATTTAGAAGAAGTAATCGAAAAAGTTGTTGTATTTATAAAGATCAAAAACATATTTAATCCTAGTTTCTTTTTGTTTTCCCACTATTCTCTTTAAGAGATGTAATCGCAATTGAAACAACATTAAATGTTAGCATTCTCCGATCCGAAGAGAAATCCCCTCGTCATTTAATTTATTTTCAATCATTATAATTGAATTATATTTTTTTGTTACATCAAACATTATTGATTTGAGATCATATAATAATTAAATTCACAACTTCAAACAGTTAAAACAATAATAATAAATAATAATAATAATATAAAGCTCTGTTTTTATTACTTTAGGACGTGAACCAAATAAATATAAAATTACAATCTCAAGAAGAATTCTAAGGTTCCTAAATCCTTTGAAATCCATATCATGTTTTGCATACACTATATTTCTTTCTAATGGCATGTACCTGTAACAGAGCTTACAGGAACAAAAGGAAAGGATGAATCCGAAGCATAGGTAAATGTATCACTATCTGTAGGAAGCAAGTCATGACCATTATATAAGAGGCAATTATTGCCTTGCTTGCTAAGAATTGCCGAGGAGATACTCTCTGAAGATTGAAACCCATTGCAAGATAAAAATATTTGCCCTTGATGACAATTACAATTGTTGATAACCTGCACCTCCCATTGAGGCTTGCCAGCTACTACTTGCCCAGTTCTTGTTTGGACAATGTGAAGGCTGTTCAACGGACACATTGGGCCACATGATCCTGAAAACAAAAATTCCATCAAAAATTAAATTTGAAAGAAAGTATAGTTAACAACATGTGTAGTTGAATGAATTATAAGAGCATACCTTTGATAACAAGAGTAAAGAAGATTATGGAAATAAGATACGTGAATGTGGTTGCCATTCTTCTTTGTTGCTTATTCTTGTAGCCTTGGTTGTCTTATTTATGTGAAAAAACTACCAACTCAGTAGCTAGAGGAGTTGACCAAGCATTAAATTATATTATATTTTTTTAATATAATTGAAAAAATGGAGACCAAACGGAGATAATATTTTTTTAAAAGAATATATTATCTCAATCCCACGAAGATTGTCACCTTTCCTCGTTTCACACGTATGAAAATAATAAAAACTAAAAATGAAAAGTAAGAAAATAGTAAATTTACAACATTATCGTTAATAAATATTGGCGTATTCGTCTGTAAGATATAGTACATTTGACATTGTCGATATTGTATAAGAGTAGAATTGGAAATGAGTCGAGTCGAACCAAACTCACTTGAGCTCGACTAGACTTGATAAGAATTAGTTCAGCTCGAAACTCGACTCGAGTTCGATACGAACCTTTTTTTAGCTCAAGTTCGACATGTTTATAGTTCACGAACTACTCGATTCGGCTCTTTAGGTTCAACTTGTTTAAATTTAAAAGCTTTAGCTCGAGTTTGTTTCGTTTGTAGTTCATGAACAACTCAGTTTGCCTCATTAGGTTCAACTCATTTAAATTTAAAGGCCTATTAACATAGAGCCTCAAAATAGAACATAGAGCCTCAAAATTTAAGACTATTACTTTTCCCACCATGTTGCCTTCTCACACGCCCTGCAAAAATTCCAAAAATGCCCATGGTCCGGATTTTATTTTCCAATCTAGATTGTTAGTGCTTTCCGGAAACTAAAATCCGGACAAAATCGATATGAAATGTTTGTGTCTTTCTTCCATGTCAAGAATCTCTGTTGACCGTTATATAACTCCCGCATAAGCTGCAATGCAATTACATGGGTCGTATGAACGATCAACAACGACCATGACACCACATACACACCTAAAAACTACCTAATTGTTTTTTGAAGTAAATGTAAGAAAGGAGGTGAAGTGAAGAATGAAGGAAGTTGTTGAAGATCCAAGCCTTTTTACAGCCTTAAATCAGTCATAGGTCATAAGTACAGTCAAATAAAACATGTTCGACAATCAAATCCGTCCAAAAATGCATTAAAACTCCACTAACCGTCGAAACCTTTGGTGAAACTCCACCGTCAAAAATAAACTGAGGGGTTACTGATGTTATATTCCGGAATGCATGAAGTTTGTCTGGATTATAAAATCTGTAAAGCATCATACCCTGTATTTTGAGCGTTTTCATGGCGAATGACTTGGAAAAAAAATAAAACAAAGGTACATAACATAAATAAAAACAACATAAGACAATTAAACAGTTAAAAAAAACCATAATAACAGAAATGATGAATCTTTTGGGAAGGTGTTCGAAGAGAAGCTTTTGAACTCGATCATGCCGGCCTGCCAACTGACATGTTTCGATCGGCAAGCCGACAAGATCGAGTTCATAAGAACCTCTTCTTCAGAGTTAGATCTGCAACATAATGTAGAAAGCCATGATGTTTCAAGAGGATTTCTTTGAGTTAGATCATACTGCCTTGCCAAATGATATATTCATCTGGCAGGCAGCAAAATCTAACTCATAGAAACCTCTTGATGTTCATATCTATTGATCAAGTTCAGAAGCTATGTATCTATCTATCTATATATTTTTGGCAGCATGCTGAAGATCTTCATAATACCGTCAAATAGAGAGCAATCTATTTGCGACAGCATTAGAAAGATCTTCAGCACAATGACAAAAAATTTCATGGTTTCTTTGGTGTATTTGTGTGTTTTTGATGGAAATGAAGATGAAAACCGGAAACACTTATTTATAGAGGTTTATGGATGTTGTGGACCACAAAAACTTTGGGTGCAATGTGGTCCTCACAAAAGAATCCTATGTCAAGGCAGTCCGGATTTTGTAATCCGGATTGTACTTACACCTTAAAAAATGTGAGTTGAATTTAAACTATTTTAGCGTTTAAATGAACATCCTTAACGTAAATTAAAACATGATGGACATCGATATTAAACACCGACCACCCTCATCGTGTCTCAGTGGTTGAGTTGACAGTTGACACTTAGAAATGGTAAGCAATTAGAGGATCCCGTTGTGGAAATCAAGACAATTGAGGTTGAGGTAGAGAGTGAAAAGCCACAAAGTGAGAAAGTTGTAGTAATGAGAAAAAAGCCTAACACACCACCACCATATAAGCCATAAATTACTTTCCCACAAGGGTTTGATAAGTCCAAGTTAGATGAGCAGTTTAGAAAATTTATTGAAATCATTAAAGACAAATTGCCACTTAAACTTAAGGATCTAGGAAGTTTTTCCATACCATGTGTCATAAGATCCGAGATTATAGAAAGAGCCATGTGTGACTCTGGAGCAAGTGTCAGTTTGATGTCATTATCCCTTAGTGAAAGGTTGGGTATAGGTTAGATAAACTTCTTAATCGTCAAGCTAATGACGTTACTAGAGCACTTCGTAAGAGGCAACCCACAAGTTTTATTGCTTTTATTTTTTGTTATTTTAATTTGTTTTGTAGGTACTTGTCCGAATATGATGCAAAAAAGCGAAAAAATTGAAGTTGTTGACCATAAAGCTTGGCACGGCCCGTGCCTGTGGTGGCACGGCCGTTCCTGTCCAAACCCTTAAAAAAATTGCCTAGTTTAACTAGAAAGCTTGGCATGGCCCATGCCCGTAACGCCCTAGTTGTCGATTATTTTATTTCAGGTGATTTTAATAAGTTTCTATGATTTTAAATAATTATGTTGATTTTTGGTGTGTTATATTTTATATATGATTATTTGATAATTTAATCGAATAGGTGAGAATTAATATTATTTGAAGTTTTGGAGGTTAAAAAGATAGTATGATTTTTTTTAAATTAGAAATAATATAGAATTATTATTTATGTAGAATTAAGGGGGGTTAATGAGAATTAATAGTAATAAAAGGGGGTTTAATGAAATAGGAGAGGTTATGTTTTTAGTAGAAAGAAAGGTCAGACAAACATTTTTTTAAAACGTACAGTAGAGAAAAAGAGAGTTTTGAGAGAAAGAGGAGAAAAACCAAGAGGCTAGGAGAAGAGCTAGGAAGGGATCAAAATTTGCTGTAGGCTTTCAATCTTGCTGAATTAAGGTAAGGGTGGGATTCATTTCACTAATAATGTATATCATTCTGAAAATTGTGAATTTTGGTGTTCTTGGTTTTCTAGGTTTTAGAAGTTTTGTGTAATTTCTAAAATGGATAAATTGTGTTGTTGATTGCCTATTTCAGTGTTGTTTTGTTGCCTATGTTGTATACTGAATCCATAAACATCTGTGCTTACACGTTTTGGGTAATTAGGGATCAAAATTGGGTTTTTGGATGATTTAGGGTTAGAGAATTCGAGGATTTACCCTGCCCAGACGACCGTTCGCTTAAGAGAACTTCCCGTCGCTTAAGCGACCATTCAAAGTAGTTGCCCAGAACTTAGTTGAGGCTGTTCGCTTGAGCGAGCCTTGAGCGAACTCGTAAGCGAAGTCACCTTTCCTCTCGGCGTTTTGCTCGCTTAAGCGAAGAAGGTTTTTAACAGCCGCATTGTGACCTTAGTTCAAACTTAAGGAGGCCTGTTCGGGTACTCCAAAATGCTTAGGTTGAGCTGTATAACCCCTGACTAAGTACTAAACCTTATAGAAATTTCTTGTTGCTTGAAAATGAATGATTTAAGTGAAATTTTGCACTATTTGGTGAACCTTGTTGCAAGGTCTTGGTCGAGTCCTATTCAGTTGTAGTCGTACGGTATGTCATAGTTGATTATGCATGCTAGATGTTGATGTTGTTGTCGAGTTGTATGCAGGTATACACTATTGAGTCCATTTCATACTCATACCTTGTTGAGGGCTCATGCCCTGGAGTGTTTTCACTCAACCGTTGAGGGCTTATGCCCTGGAGTGTTTATCACTCAATCGTTGAGGGCTTATGTCCTGGAATGTTATTTCATTCAAACTGTTGGGGGCTTATGCCCCGGAATGCTTAGCATTCAACGCGCGTAAAATGGTACCACATGCATGATGCATTTGTCGTTGTCGATGTCGCATTGTCGTAGTCGTTGTCGTCGGTCATGTCGTTGGTGTTCATTGCTGATAATGACATTGTTGTTGTTGTTTAATGTTGTTGAAGATAATTACGTTGCTATTACATATGTGTATATTTATTCACATTATATATGAATTGAATAATGTCTGTTGTAAGATGTTGTTGTTTCATTAATTTGATGGATTATATATATTTATTATTGATCGTGTATCTCACCCCTTCTGCTGGAATTGCCGCCTTGTGGGCAAGTGCAGGTAATGAAGATTAGTAGAGATGTCGGCTCAAGTGTCTTAGGGCTCTGATACGTAACGGGATGGGATTATGTTGCTTGTTTTCTCTTTCCTTACGTAATAATTTTGATTAATGAAACCTTTGATGAGGCCTGCGTGTCTAGGATTTATTCAGTTGTTTAAAATTAATTTCGCTGCGAAGTTTTGAAGTTAATTATTATTGACTATTTTATTGGAGAATATTTATTCATCCGTTAATTTTGGAGAATTTATTTGAATGAAAAAGTAGCATTCCGTTTGGTGATAAACTCTGATTTAATTTGTTAATTATTAATGTTGGGAGTACGGGGTGTTACAATTGGTATCAGAGCAGGTCGGTCCGTCCGGCCAAGTAGTAGAGTCGAGTCGAGCCTAGTAGAGTCGTGTGACAATTTTGTATTGTCCTTGATGTCCTGGTTGTTGTTGTAGTGTAGATTTTCGCAATGGCTGGAAGGAATGATGTTGCACTTGCTGCTGCCTTGCAAGCAATGGCTCAAGCTGTGGGTCAACAGAATAATGCTGGTGGTAACGACGGTGTTCGCATGTTGGAAACCTTCCTGAGGAACCATCCACCAACGTTCAAGGGTAGGTATGACCCTGATGGGGCGCAGACATGGTTGAAGGAGATTGAAAGAATCTTCAGAGTGATGCAATGCACTGATGTTCAGATGGTACGATTTGGCACACATATGCTGGTTGAGGAGGCTGATGATTGGTGGGTGAGTGTGCAACCAGTGCTAGGTAATGGAGGAGCTGTGATCACTTGGGCTGTGTTCAGAAGAGAGTTTCTGAATAGATATTTCCCGGAAGATGTCCGAGGCAAGAAGGAGATTGAATTTCTGGAACTGAAGCAAGGTGATATGTCAGTAACAGAGTATGCAGCCAAGTTTGTCGAATTGGCAAAGTTTTACCCGCACTACACTCCTGAGACTGCTGAGTTCTCTAAGTGTATCAAGTTTGAGAATGGTCTGCGTGCTGAGATTAAGCGGGCCATTGGTTATCAGAAGATCCGCAATTTTTCTGAATTGGTGAGTAGCTGCAGGATTTACGAAGAGGATACGAAATCTCACTATAAAGTGCTTAATGAAAGGAAGAGTAAGAATCAGCAGAACCGTCCTAAGCCTTACAGTGCTCCTGCTGATAAGGGGAAACAACGGGTAAATGATGAGAGGAGGCCCAGGAAGAATGAGACTCCTGCTGAAGTTGTCTGCTACAAGTGTGGCGAGAAAGGCCACAAGAGTAATGCTTGCCACCGTGATGAGAAGAAATGCTTCCGATGTGGGAAGAAAGGACATACAATAGCTGAATGCAAACGTGGCGATATTGTCTGTTTTAATTGTGATGAAGAGGGTCATCTTAGTTCTCAGTGCAAGAAGCCTAAGAAGGCTCAGCTTGGAGGGAAAGTGTTTGCATTGTCTGGTACACAGACGGACAATGAGGATCGACTTATTCGAGGTACTTGTTATTTTGATGATACTCCTTTAATTGCTATTATAGATACTGGTGCTACGCATTGTTTAATTGCTGTTAGTTGTGCTTCTAAGTTGGGACTTACTATGTCTAATATGGACGGAGAAATGATTGTTGAAACTCCAGCTAAGGGTTCAGTGACTACTTCTCTTGTTTGTTTAAGTTGTCCACTGTCTGTATTTGGTAGAAATTTTGAAGTTGATCTCGTATGTTTACCGTTGACGGGTATGGATGTAATTCTTGGGATGAACTGGTTAGAGTATAACCATGTCCTCATCAATTGTTTTAGTAAGACAGTACGTTTCTCTTCCGCTGAAGAAGAGGGTGAAGTTGATTTCTTGAGTACTAAGCAGTTGAAGCAGATTGAGCGTGACGGAATTATGATGTTTTCCCTGTTAGCATATTTGTCAGTAGAGAATCAAGCAGTGATTGATAGCCTACCAGTCGTGAATGAATTCCCAGAAGTTTTTCCTGATGAGATTCCCGATGTGCCGCCAGAAATGGAAGTTGAATTTTCAATTGATCTTGTTCCGGGTACGAAGCCTGTGTCGATGGCTCCTTACCGTATGTCAGCAGCTGAGTTGGCAGAGTTGAAGAAGCAGTTGGAAGACCTACTTGATAAGAAGTTTGTAAGACCGAGTGTTTCACCTTGGGGAGCGCCGGTGTTGCTGGTTAAGAAGAAAGATGGTAGCATGAGGCTATGTATAGATTACCGTCAGCTGAATAAAGTGACGATAAAGAATAGGTATCCACTTCCGAGAATTGATGACTTGATGGATCAGCTGGTGGGTGCCCGTGTGTTTAGTAAAATCGGTTTGAGGTCAGGTTACCATCAGATCAAGGTGAAGGATGAAGATATGCAGAAGACGGCGTTCAGAACGAGATATGGTCACTATGAGTATAAGGTGATGCCGTTCGGTGTTACTAATGCACCTGGTGTATTTATGGAGTATATGAACAGAATTTTCCATGACTTTCTGGACAGATTTGTTGTTGTTTTTATTGATGATATTCTGATTTATTCTAAAACTGAAGAAGAACATGCAGAGCAATTGAAGATTGTTTTGCAGGTGTTGAAAGAAAAGAAGTTGTATGCCAAGTTATCCAAATGTGAGTTCTGGTTAAGAGAAGTAAGCTTTCTTGGCCACATTATTTCTGGTAGTGGTATTGCGGTTGACTCGTCGAAGGTTGAAGCGGTATCGCAATGGGAGACTCCGAGGTCAGTTACAGAGATTAGAAGTTTTCTGGGTTTAGCAGGTTATTACCGCAGATTTATAGAAGGATTTTCGAAGTTGGCACTTCTTTTGACACAGTTGACCTGTAAGGGTAAGGCTTTTGTGTGGGATACTAAGTGTGAGAATAGTTTCAATGAGTTGAAGCAACGGTTGACGACTGCTCCGATTTTGATTTTACCGAAGTCAGATGAACCTTTTGTTGTTTATTGTGATGCGTCCAAGTTGGGCTTAGGTGGTGTACTTATGCAGGATGGTAAGGTGGTAGCTTATGCTTCGAGACAATTGAGGATACATGAGAAGAACTATCCTACACATGATTTAGAGTTGGCTGTTGTAGTTTTTGTGTTAAAAATTTGGAGGCATTATTTGTACGGTTCCAGATTTGAGGTGTTCAGTGATCATAAGAGTTTGAAATATTTGTTTGATCAGAAAGAGTTGAATATGAGGCAGAGAAGATGGCTCGAGTTGTTGAAGGACTATGATTTTAGTTTGAATTACCATCCGGGTAAAGCCAATGTTGTTGCAGATGCCTTGAGCAGAAAGACGTTGCACATGTCTGCTATGATGATGAAAGAGTTCGAGTTACTTGAGCAATTTAGAGACTTGAGCTTAGTTTGTGAATTGGCACCTCAGAGCGTGCAGTTAGATATGTTGAAGATCAATAATGAATTCCTGAACAGTATCAAGGAAGCGCAGGAAGCTGATGTTAAGTTCGTAGACTTGATGGTTGCTAGTAATGAAGCAGAAAATAGTGATTTTCAGGTTGATGATAAAGGTGTGTTAAGATTCCGAGGCAGAATTTGTATTCCTGATAATGACGAGTTGAAAAAGATGATTTTGGAAGAAAGTCACAGGAGTAGCTTAAGTATTCATCCGGGAGCTACGAAGATGTACCACGACTTGAAGAAGATGTTCTGGTGGTCTGGATTGAAGCGAGATGTCGCACAATTTGTTTATGCATGTTTAACTTGTCAGAAATCTAAAGTTGAACATCAGAAGCCTGCAGGATTGTTGACACCATTAGATGTGCCTGAATGGAAGTGGGATAGCATATCCATGGATTTTGTAACGAGCTTACCGAATACTCCGAAGGGGCATGATGCCATTTGGGTAGTTGTTGACAGGTTAACCAAGTCAGCACATTTTATTCCGATCAATATCAATTATCCAGTAGCTCAGTTGGCAGAGATTTACATTCATAATATTGTGAAGTTGCATGGTGTTCCGTCAAGCATTGTGTCGGATAGAGATCCGAGGTTCACTTCGAGGTTTTGGAAAAGCTTGCAAGAGGCTTTGGGTTCAAGGTTGAAATTGAGTTCGGCTTATCATCCGCAAACAGATGGTCAGTCGGAGAGAACGATTCAGTCGTTAGAGGATTTGCTGAGAGTGTGTGTACTTGAACAAGGTGGAGCTTGGGATAGTCATCTACCGTTAATAGAATTCACGTACAACAACAGTTACCATTCGAGTATTGGTATGGCACCATTCGAAGCTTTGTATGGTCGGAGGTGCAGAACCCCTTTGTGTTGGTTTGAGACGGGTAAAAGTGTTGTGTTAGGACCAGAGATTGTTCCCCAGACTACGGAGAAGGTCAAGTTGATAAGAGAACAGATGAAAGCGTCGCAGAGTAGACAAAAGAGTTACCATGACAAGCGTAGAAAGGAACTTGAGTTTCAAGAGGGTGATCATGTGTTCTTGAGAGTCACTGCCATGATAGGTGTAGGTCGTGTGTTGAAGTCGAAGAAGTTGACTCCGAAGTTTATTGGTCCTTATCAGATATCGGAGAGGATTGGGCCAGTGGCATATCGAATAGGTTTGCCACCACATCTTTCAAATCTGCATGATGTGTTCCATGTGTCGCAGTTGCGGAAGTACGTAGCGGATCCTTCGCATGTTATACCAAGGGATGACGTGCAGGTTAGAGACAACCTTACGGTGGAGACTTTACCGTTGAGGATTGATGATCGTAAGGTGAAGAAGTTGA
Organism: Medicago arabica; assembly: GCA_946800305.1. NCBI lineage: Eukaryota > Viridiplantae > Streptophyta > Magnoliopsida > Fabales > Fabaceae > Medicago > Medicago arabica. Next base: position 21,615,633 of record OX326965.1, on the reverse strand, counting down.
GAGGCAAGGAGATATCTCTGGTGAGAGTTGTCTGGGGTGGAGTAGCTGGTGAAAGCTTGACTTGGGAGCTGGAGAGTAAGATGCTAGAGTCTTATCCTGAGTTGTTTGCTTGAGGTAATATTTCGAGGACGAAATTCTTTAAGTGGGGGAGAGTTGTAACGCCCTAGTTGTCGATTATTTTATTTCAGTTGATTTTAATAAGTTTCTATGATTTTAAATAATTATGTTGATTTTTGGTGTGTTATATTTTATATATGATTATTTGATAATTTAATCGAATATGTGAGAATTAATATTATTTGAAGTTTTGGAGGTTAAAAAGATAGTATGATTTTTTTTAAATTAGAAATAATATAGAATTATTATTTATGTAGAATTAAGGGGGGTTAATGAGAATTAATAGTAATAAAAGGGGGTTTAATGAAATAGGAGAGGTTATGTTTTTAGTAGAAAGAAAGGTCAGACAAACATTTTTTTAAAACGTACAGTAGAGAAAAAGAGAGTTTTGAGAGAAAGAGGAGAAAAACCAAGAGGCTAGGAGAAGAGCTAGGAAGGGATCAAAATTTGCTGTAGGCTTTCAATCTTGCTGAATTAAGGTAAGGGTGGGATTCCTTTCACTAATAATGTATATAATTCTGAAAATTGTGAATTTTGGTGTTCTTGGTTTTCTAGGTTTTAGAAGTTTTGTGTAATTTCTAAAATGGATGAATTGTGTTGTTGATTGCCTATTTCAGTGTTGTTTTGTTGCCTATGTTGTATACTGAATCCATAAACATCTGTGCTTACACGTTTAGGGTAATTAGGGATCAAAATTGGGTTTTTGGATGATTTAGGGTTAGAGAATTCGAGGATTTACCCTGCCCAGACAACCGTTCGCTTAAGCGAACTTCCCGTCGCTTAAGCGACCATTCAAAGTAGTTGCCCAGAACTTAGTTGAGGCTGTTCGCTTGAGCGAGCCTTGAGCGAACTCGTAAGCGAAGTCACCTTTCCTCTCGGCGTTTTGCTCGCTTAAGCGAAGAGGCCTTCGCTTAAGCGAAGAAGGCTTTTAACAGCCGCATTATGACCTTGGTTCGAACTTAAGGAGGCCTGTCCGGGTACTCCAAAATGCTTAGGTTGAGCTGTATAACCCCTGACTAAGTACTAAACCTTATAGAAACTTCTTGTTGCTTGAAAATGAATGATTTAAGTGAAATTGTGCACTATTTGGTGAACCTTGTTGCAAGGTCTTGGTCGAGTCCTATTCAGTTGTAGTCGTACGGTATGTCATAGTTGATTATGCATGCTAGATGTTGATGTTGTTGTCGAGTTGTATGCAGGTATACACTATTGAGTCCATTTCATACTCATACCTTGTTGAGGGCTCATGCCCTGGAGTGTTTTCACTCAACCGTTGAGGGCTTATGCCCTGGAGTGTTTATCACTCAATCGTTGAGGGCTTATGCCCTGGAATGTTATTTCATTCAAACTGTTGGGGGCTTATGCCCCGGAATGCTTAGCATTCAACGCGCGTAAAATGGTACCACATGCATGATGCATTTGTCGTTGTCGATGTCGCATTGTCGTAGTCGTTGTCTTCGGTCATGTCGTTGGTGTTCATTGCTGATAATGACATTGTTGTTGTTGTTGTTGTTGTTTAATGTTGTTGAAGATAATTACGTTGCTATTACATATGTGTATATTTATTCACATTATATATGAATTGAATAATGCCTGTTGTAAGATGTTGTTGTTTCATTGATTTGATGGATTATATATATTTATTATTGATCGTGTATCTCACCCCTTCTGCTGGAATTGCCGCCTTGTGGGCAAGTGCAGGTAACGAAGATTAGTAGAGATGTCGGCTCAAGTGTCTTAGGGCTCTGATACGTAACGGGATGGGATTATGTTGCTTGTTTTCTCTTTCCTTACGTAATAATTTTGATTAATGAAACCTTTTATGAGGCCTGCGTGTCAAGGATTTATTCAGTTGTTTAAAATTAATTCCGCTGCGAAGTTTTGAAGTTAATTATTATTGACTATTTTATTGGAGAATATTTATTCATCCGTTAATTTTGGAGAATTTATTTGAATGAAAAAGTAGCATTCCGTTTGGTGATAAACTCTGATTTAATTTGTTAATTATTAATGTTGGGAGTACGGGGTGTTACAATGCCTGTGGTGGCACAGCCGTGCCAACCCATCAGCAAAAAAAAAAATACATCTTCTTCCTTCATTCAAACAACACAAACTTCTCTCATCTTCAACTTCTAAACCTCCATAACCTAAACTTCACCAAATCACACAATTTCTAAACCAAAACAACTCTAAACTTCATCCCAAACCCAATCCACCCATCAAAAACAACAATCATCCATCACAACCAACAAATCACCAAATTCGTGTACCGTTTTACCCTCACCCACAAACACCAATTTCTTCACCAATTTTCACCCAAACACTCAAAAATCTTACTTAAAACCAAAACCCATCATTAAAACCACCTATCCCACATAAAATCTTACCAACACCTAACCTACACCCAAACCTAAGGTCAATGGTTTCAAAGAGAAAAGGAAAGGAGGTTGAAGGCTCATGAAGTGGTGCAGGTAAAAGGCAAGAAGCAGTCCAGAACCACCGCATCGAATTCAAGGATGCCAACCAAAGGAATAGGTATAAAACACTTGTCACTAAAACTATATATGCTTGTAGGTACCCTGATAGTGGTGCCATGAATACACTAGGTATTAGAGATAATGTGGTTAGGCTGTTGAATAACCTAGGTATAAGTTGTTTATGTTGTAGGCTATGTTGAATAATCAACTTGTGAACACATGCTACTATTTGCTTGATTATCTTGTTTCCGTTGCTAAAAAGAAACCGGATGAGAAAAGTGAAATAGTGGTGGATGGAATCATCGCCTTTTATTGCTAGGAAGTTTGTTGTGGGTGAGGAAAAAGAGATCAATCGGATTCATGGCAACAATAGGCTTGATATAGATACCCTCATCGCTATGACCTTTATTAAGCCTCACCCGCTTGATAATGTGACCTATGAGCTTAAGTTTAATGTGCCTCTATGTTTATTTATTCTTCCTAAACCACCTCAGACTGACATCGGGGTAGAAGAAAATTTGCTTTATGTTGGCACTAACCCACAGGTACAAGATGATGGTGATGATGAAGAGGAGGAAGGTGCAAACTTGCACCATGAACAAGAAGCCGGTGAGCAAAATTATGATGAACGGTGGGCATGGATGCAAACCGAGGTTCAAAGAATAAGCACTGAGCAACAAAGACAAGGTGTTGAGATCTTCGGGCTGCGGAATGATGTCCAAAGGGGCAATCGAATGACCGAGGAAAATAACCAAATGCTCGTGAGGATGATGCAACACTTTAACCTCCAAGGTCCCCCTTATGGACCCCAATGAATTGTGAGCGTTCCTCTTCCTTTCTCTTCTCTCTTCTTCCTTTCTTCTCTTTCTTCTTCGCTTTTTCTTTTTAATTTCATGAACGAATATTCAAAAGATTGAGTCTTGGAGCAAAAGAAAGGAGATTTGGAGACTAATCTGTGCCAAAAATATAAAGATCTCATACAAAAATATCTTGTGCAAAAAGTTTGAAGATCCTTCACCAAAATATAAGCATGGCGCACACCTTTATGTCCTTTTGCTGCCTTTGCTTCTTTGACAAGCTGTATATTCTAGTATTTCTGACCTAGAGCCCATGGTTTCTTGTGCAACACTTTAGTGATTTATTTCTTAGGGCTTAAGTCAATGTTAGACTATAAGTATAGCAGACATCAAGCTTGTATAATCATCTTTTGTTCTTGGAAATAATAAGTGACAATTATTTCTTATGTTAAAAGTTCATCTTTTTATTTATTTATGTTCTTCTTCTTCTTCTTCTCTATGTCTACGATGAACATGAGTGAGTAGACTCTTCTTGTCTTGGGATTGTTGGATGAGTCTAATGACTTAATCCTAATCAAACCAAGCCTCTAACCCTAGCTTTATGTAAACCTATTTTCTAATCTATTTCACCGTTCTTATAATCAATAACAAATATTAAGCAATGGATCGAGAGATGAAGTTTAATAGTTGTTATTGATTCATCACAAATATTAAGTGATGGATCAAGAGATGAAGTTTTAATATTTGAACAAGTGAATTTAGATAAGGGTTGTGAAACATGAGAATAGTCTAGCAAACCCTAAGACATATAAAGTTTCAAACTTCAAGGATTTCAATAGCAATCAACCATGAGAATAGGCGTGGTTGCTAGAGAAACACACTCACTGAGACCGAGAGGAGATATGATAGGGTAAAGAGAAACTTATCTTTAGAAAATAAGTCCAACATAAAGTCTAGGTTTAGGGTTTGGTTTGTGAAGGGTTTGTCACCATGATTAACCAATAATCTCAAGGCGCCTTTTTATTTTATTTTCTTTTAAAAAAACAAAATCAAATATTGTCAACTTGAACTCTTATCTAATCATTGTTGAAAGTCAATCAAATCCATAACTCTCTATCGGAACGATATCTCTATTACTACATTGGTAAATCATGCACTTGCGGATTTATCTCATCAGTGTTCAAAGAGGAGCTTTTGAACTCGACCATGTCGGCATGCCAACTGACATGTTTCGGTCGGCAAGCCATCATGATGGATTTCATAAGAACCTCTTCTTCAGAGTTAGATCTGCAACATAATGAACAAAGGCAAGGTGTTTCAAGGGGATTTCTTTGAGTTAGATCATGTTGCCTTGCCAAATGACATATTCATCTGGCCGACAACAAGATCTAACTCATAGAAACCTCTTGATGTTCATATCTATAGATCAAGTTGAGAAGATTTGTATTTATCTATCTATATATTTTTGGCAGCATGCTGAAGATCTTCATAATGCCGTCAAATAGAGAGCAATCTATTTGCGGCAGCATTAGAAAGATCTTCAGCACAATGACAAAAAAAATCATGTTTTCTTTGGTGTGTTTGTGTGTTTTTATATGGAAATGAAGATGAAAACTGGAAACACTTATTTATAGAGGTGTATGGATGTTGTGGACCACAAAAACTTTGGGTGCAATGTGGTCCTCAAAAAAGAATCCTATGATGAGGCAGTCCGGATTTTGTAATCCAGATTGTACTTACACCCTAAAAAATGTGAGTTGAATTCGAACTATTTTAGCGTTTAAATGAACATCTTTGACGTAAATTAAAACATGATGGACATCGATATTCAACACCGACCACCCTCCTCGTGTCTCAGCGGTTGAGTTGACGGTTGATTTGATTCAGCTGATCCTTCAACCCGAAGAGGGTGACATCGTTGCGAATCCTAAACATATAGGGTTGTTTTCCCCCGTTGTAGTAGACTGCCGCTAGCTTGGTGTTCAGATCAAAGCCAGGGAATTCCATGATCTTTTTTCCTGGTGTAGTTTACTTGTAATAAAAACAGGGACCCCTATTTATAGAGGTATATGGGCTTTGTGGACCACAAAAATTGTCGGTGCAATGTGGATCACACAAAAGAATCCTATGTTGAAGCAATCTAGATTATATATTTTGAATCAGCCCTCACCACACAAAAAGTGTCAAGTTTCCCTTTGATTCACCCAACCTCGTATTTATTCGGATTATATAATCCGGAAACCAATGTATTCCGGATTATATAATCCGGAAACCATGTATTTCAAATTATATAATCCGGACTGCATCAAATTCTTTTGGACGGTGGTCAAGTAAAAGAAAACGTGTTTTTACACGTTTTTTCACTGCGTTAATGGCTTTTAAACATTTTTTTTTACCCTCCCTCCCTATAAATAGACTTCAAAATTTCTCACACCAACATCTACCACCCTCTTCTCCTCTTCCTTCTACAACGATGTGTTTCCATCGCTGGCCTTTCATAGAAAGAGGCCTATTTGGAAATTTTCAGGGGTTATATGACCACTCAATGGGGAAGGCAACGCCCTGCAAAGAAGCATGGTTTGTGTGGGTATCATGTTGGTCTGTCTGGGTGCAAGGTTGACCATTATGGTCTCTTGTTCCCTAGAGGCCCTAGTGTTCTCGCCATCATTATTTTCTTCTTCCCCTCCCTCCTCTTCTCTTTCCTCCCCCCTCCCCCTTTTCCTCTCCACCAGTGGCTGGAGCCACTGGTATAGCTTAGGAGATTAGAAATAAATTTAGGTTCTTATGTAATAAGTTTAAAAAGCTTCAACATTATTTTAATGTATTATTCATATATCAATAAAATGAATTGTTTTTATCTTTTTGTCTTTTCATTTCTGTTTTATATATTTATTTGCATTTATTTTACGAATTTGAAAGCTTAAAATAAAAAAAATCTGGAAAAGGAGCTTTCCGGATTTTAAAATCCGAAAAATACTAACAATCTAATTCGGAAAACATAATACAGACAGGGGTATTTTTGGAAGGAAAAAAATTGGACGCAAGTAATTCAGAGAGTGTGAAAAATAAGTCAAAATGTAATGGCTAAATAGTAACATAATTTACTACAAGTCCAAAAAAAATATGAATCATGTTCTTCATCCAACAAAGTACACTCCCGCCCAGGCAAACTGACCAAAATGCCCCTGCGTAAGTTAAGTCACGTTGCGTGACTTAACTTGCACACCTGCTGTGTTCTGCGCAACTTAAGTTGCATTGTGCATGTTAAGTCGCATAGCGTGACTTAAGTCATATAACAACAACACAACAACCTCATTTCCCAACTTTACCAACTTCGAATTTTTTCACCCCAACTTCGAATTTCATCAATCTTGCACCATTCAAAGCCAATTTCTTCCACAATATGAATGAATAACGAAAAAAGCATGCAATTGAATGAATTAATGTTTATGAGTTAACACGTGCTTGAATGAATAACGAAAAATGCATGCAATTGAATGAATGAATGTATGAAAGAAGAAATGAAAAAAAAAAATTCTTGACTATTAACATAAAGATCAAAAAACCGGTTTTAAAATATAAGGATTATAATTTAAAGAATATGTAAATAGAAGGATCAAAATTACATTTAAGAGGCCAAAAACAAAATAGATTTAAAAACTCGTTTCTAAGCACAGGGTGTGTCTAGAAGGGATCAAAGAGAGCAAACATTACATACATGCTAGCAAAAATGCCAAACCAAAACAAAAAACAAACCTCCTCTATGCGCTAGTTAACTCACGCACATGTTAAATCTATGTGTGAATTAACTTGCGCAGTGTTTGGCTTAAGTCACGCAACGTTAACACATGCGTGACTTAAGTTATGCAGCGCATGTTAATTAACGCACAGTTTTACACGTGTGTTAGACGCAGGGATAAAATCGTCTTGCCTGTAGAGCGGGAATGTATTTTGCAGGAGGGAGAGCCGCATTCAAAAAATATTAACTTTATTTGGTTGTTGGAAGTTGGTCATTATAAAACCACATGCTCCAACAATGCACCTTCTTTTGCTTTTATTTATAGCTAATTTTCATTCCCTTACTTAGTAAACCTTTGATGTGGGACATCAGTTATGTATTTTACAATTGCAAACCTTATAATGAAGACTACACTATCTTTAGTTCCTTTTACTTGCAGTCTATCTTTTTTAATGGTTTTGTACGAATATGGTTTTTTATAACAAAGTTATTGGATTAGTAAAAATGAAAACGTAAATATGATGTGCATATATTATTCATCCATGGTTAAACTATTATTGCTCATCCTATTACCAAATTCATATCAATTCTCATGTAAAATTGGTTTTAGTTAAGGACCTTATGAGTAGAGAACAGAAGGATATTGAAGAAGTTTAAAACTACAGAGAACTAGTACAAATAAAATAAACAAAAATCAAGAGAGATAAGCAATTATAATTGAGAATATTCTCAAAATATATTTCTACTTTCAAAATATATATATATATATCGAGCCGACTCATGAATCAAATGAGTCGAACCATATATAGTTTAAATTTACCTCGTTTAGTTAACGAACTTGATTTTGAACTCAAGTTCAGCTCATTTGGTTCATGACCTAAGTTCGACGAGTTAATCGTCGAATCGAGTTCAGAACTATTTTCGAGTTGGTTTGGTTCATTGTCAGCCCTATAAGAGAGTGTTTCATATGTTGTTTGTCATGCCGTCTACAGACAAATAAAAAATTTATTGATGTATTTACCATTATAAATAAGGGCGCTTCTATGGTGTAGTTAAGAAACTGACTTTTTTGAAAAAATCATTTTGTTCTTCATCTTTCTTCTTTGTCAAAACACCGAAAACCATTGAACCATTTATCTAATTAGTAAGATTGCCTTTACCACACTTAGAGCAATTCTCACGAGGTGCAGAAAACACCATGGACATTCAACTAAATATGAACAAATTCCTTGAACTAGCTTATCAAAGTAAAGATGATATTATTGAGATTCTCAAAACATCAGAACCTGATTGGATTTTCTACGATTATGGTACGGTTTAGCACCAATAGCTAAAAGCCTCAACATAGCTTCTGTTTATTACAGCATAACACCAGCTTGGAACATATGATATGGCATACATAATTAAAGCATAATGAATTTTGGAGATAATTTAAATTCTTATAGATGGTGAAGGATGTTTTTGATTATGAAGATGATGATTCAATTATGTTCTTAATTGTTTTAAATATTAATTTTTCAATTATACCGTGGAGAGGACTAGCTATGAGACCAACTACACTGACCATATGGTAGCAAAATACTCCTAACCTCAATTCATTTGCACGCCTTTGTCAATAAGATTTAAATTTTTCTTATAGATCCTAACCTCAATTCATTTGCACGCCTTTGTCAATAAGATTTAAATTTTTCTTATAGATGGTGAAGGATGTTTTTGATTATGAAGATGATGATTCAATTATGTTCTTAATTGTTTTAAATATTAATTAATCAAATTAATTGAATTTTTATATTTGTTGCAATTAATGAATGAGATGAAAATTAAAAAAATGACATGGAAAATATTTTGTCCAACTCACTACTACCACATCAGCGCCACATCACTTAAATGGGAGGGGGACCATAAAATTGCTTTGACGTTTTAACTTGGGGGATCAAAAAACCTGTTTTAGAAATAGGGGTATCAAAAGTTAATAATTTTGAAAATAGGGGGATCAAAATTGCATTTAAGCCTAAAAAATATAAAACAAATATAACAAACACAATATGAATATATGTATATCTGTTTTTTTTTTTTCCTTTATCATTTAAAAAATATAACAAATTAGATGAGTATATTTATACTTACTTTTTTATTATCCCAATTATACCCTTAAACAACTTTTCTATAATAAAGATTGTTGCTCGTGTCATTAAAAAAAACAAAAAATATTTATATTTTTCCTTTTAATCAAAACCAAAATTTCATAAAAAAAATATCGTTCATAATTTTCAAACGTTAGCGCAAAAAAAAAAGAACGGAACGTGCCCGTCTTTTCGCTAGTATTAATAAAATAATATGAAAATACTAATTTTTGTGGAAGTAATAAAATAATATAGAAATATTGTTTTTGTGGAAGGGATATGAAAATACTTGGCAATCTTTATTGGTTGTATTGAGGGGAACAACACATATGTACAACATAAAATCGGCTGATAAAAAAGTAACATGAGTTTTTGTTTTGTGCTAGATTTTTGTGAGTTTGATATATGGTTAACAGAGGTAAAAGAGGGTTAACGGGGACAATTAGTTAAATGGATTAGTAATCCACATGTTCTTTTATAATTGGCTAACAGTAAGAATAATTCATAAGGAATTGTGCGTAATTTTCTCTTTAAATTAAATTTATTCCTATATATTTGTTACATGTGTTATTTGTATTTAAAATTGAAATTAAAAATTAAGGGTATTTTTGGAGAAAAAAATGTCCAACCCAAAGTATGCTGAAAGGGGTAGTTTTCTTTATATATAGTATAGATGATTTTGGAGAAATAAGCTCATAAAATATGCATCGAGTGCGGTGCAAACATTGAGCGGTGTTTTGCATATAAAACAAAAACTTAATCAATAGAAAAACTATATTAATGTTTATATTTTGAGAATATTAGAGTTTTAACGATTTGATCATATAATCTTTCTCATATATTTACGTAAAAATTGGTTTCTGTAGATAAAACATATAAAATCTACCATGGGTGTGATGCAAACATTAAACGGTATTTTTCATATAAAATAAAAGTTATTTAATAGAAACTACATATATGTTGATATTTTGAAAATAGTCATGAGTTTTAAAAAAAAAAATTATTTTATTGACTTTCTCATATATGTATATAAAAATTTGTTTTCGCGTACACACGATTCAAATATTTAACATATTTTTCTATATATAAAAAAAAATATTCAATAAAAACATTATATTAGTATTGATAATTTTCATTTAATATTTTTAACATTTGACAATATTAACAATGTAATTATTTTTTATATGATCGCCACAATATTACGTGACCCGTGCTTCCGTACGGGTCTATTACTAGTGTGCTAAGCGATTGAATAATTTTTAAACTTTATTTTCTTGGAACCTTTTGCAAACTAGTTTGATAAGCCAATCACTTCTCATATAAAATTAGTTTGTCTATATTTAGTTTGTCTATATTTTAATCATATATCAAATCTTGTCGTTTCATTTGTTAGTATATTAATTGTTAAGTTTAGGTTTGGTTTGAGGTTGCCTTTGATATTGTAATTGATTTTGTGTATTAAGTTTGATTGTTCTATAATAATTCAATTGTGAATATCCTGTATATTCACAACCTTGAGAGATAACGAAACCAATGTTATACAAAGAATATCTTATGCCATTTTGTTTATAGAAAAGAGATAAAAATAAGTTGTTCATTAAAGATAAATGTTTAAAAAGCCACGAACATATATTTAGGAACAAAATGTATATCATCTCTTGTGAATATAATGAGCTTTTACAAAAGGTGATGAATGGAACTTTAAATTGTTAATGATTAGATTTTATTTTTTAAATAAACGATTAAAATTACTTGATAATTGAAATATGAATTATACACACAAACACGAGAGGATTAGAGATAATTTCTGCACTCCTCATTCACTACAATTTTTGGTAAACTTTGAACAAAGAAACTTTCGGAGTGCATACTTCGAAAATTTTGAACAATTAAATTTCCGGAATGTGATTTTGAAGATTTCTTGTTGAGGTCATAAAAGGTCAACATTATTTTACTTATTTCCTAGTTAAAATATAATAGGACACAATTGAAATAATTGTCATCTGAGGGTTGGGGTATAGATGGGGTTTGGAGAATAAATTCATATAAACCTTGAGGTAGATACCAATGTTTTTTTTGGTCAACTGTTTTCTTTTAATAAATGATTATTAAAACAGTTTATTTTATAATACCCTAAAAAAACAATTAATTTTATAATAACAACTAGAATTTTGACCCGTGCACGGATCCTATCGACCGTAATAGAAATCGATAAAAATGATCTTTAACCCGTGAGATACACATGCATCTATCAATAAACACAAATTATATTACTAGAGATCAAATATCGCAATCAAATTCATCCCAACATGTCCTTAATGTCATTTGATAGAGAAAACATAATCTATTAAAGACTATTTATTTATTTAATCACAATATAAGTATTGGAGCAATTATTCTTTTTTTTTTATAATTAAAAAAAACACTATTTTTTGTTAATTATAAAGAAAAAAGAATCTAGTATTTGTTAGGTTAAATTGTTGTTAACCTAATGCAGCATTTTAGAGGGAAATTATTAGGTTAAAATGCTGCAGACCTAATAAAATTAATAAATAAGGAAAAAACAGTAGATATATACAAACGATGACACAACAAGATAGGAATGAAAAGCTCATCAGTAGTGGGGAGAAATAATAGTAATTGAAATTATTAGGTTATAAGTTGCTGCAAAGCTAACAAAATTAATAAATAATTGAGCCTAATTAAAAAAAATTAATATCTAAGAAACATGTGAACGAAGGTGTCACCTGCAAGTTTTTGGAGAGGATTATCTATTTTGTGTCAAACTTTTCTACAAAAAACATGAATGTGACTTCTAACTTGCTTCTTTCTTTCTTGTTTCTTATTCTTTACCTTGAACTGGGGCACCATCCCCTCACCCTCTTTCTTGTTTCTTATTCTTTACCTTGAACTGGGGCACCATCCCCTCACCCTAAAATTTATGTAAGCAAAAAAAAAATTCACTCAAAAACTTCGCACGGAAACGTGGTTTGAAAAACTTTTCCTAAAATCGATTGACAGTTGAAACAATGCGGTTGTAATAAGGATAATATTAATTAAACAATATGATTTTATACTAATTATTACAAACTTTAATTAAACAATCGATGTGAATACTAAAGATTCTAAAGACTTTTACATATTCACATCTACATTCAAATATATCAAATAGTAATTATTACTTAAACATTTTGGCGCTTGATATTGAGTAGTGGTGCTCATAGTTGTGTTGATCACGCTATATATAACACACAAGGTGTTCTCTAAGTTCACATACTTTCAATTATAGCTTCAACAACTTCAGATATCGACAGTGAAGTTTCAGCTATGGCTTCTTAGACATGAGTATTTGACATATTTCAAAAACTCTTCAAAGAGTTAAGTTCATATAACTACTACTCGAAGAATATAACCGTTGAGAGATGATGTAGGATTCGTACTAAGAGTTGTGGAAAGGCTTGTACGATTCTGCAGACACAGACATGTATAATTAAGATGATGATGTCGACGAAAAATAGAAATGCAGTATTGTTGAAATAGAGGAGAAAAAGAAAAAAAGTGAAATGTGAGGAAAGTGAAGAAAAATTGTGTGTGTGGGGGGTGGGGGGGAGTATCGGTCCAACCTTCTATTTTTTATTTTTTTTTCAATAGCCTAGTGGTTAAATCACACACTTTAAAGTGTGGAGAAGTGGGAAATCCAGGGTTCGAACCCCGGCCCCTGCAAACATTATCCCTGGAAGCAAACACTGCAAGAAAATTGTGCAAATAATGCAAGAAATGAAAAAAAAATAATAATAATAAAGTTAAGAAACAAATTGTGCAAGAAAAGAAAAAAACGAAAGCCAAGGACAAAGGATCAAAGTTGATCTGAAAACAACAAAAAAGACCAATGACAGCAAACAGAAATCAATGACTAACATTGCATGTAATTTGAACAAATCATCCTCTTCAAACACTACCAGAGAATGTTTCGAATTATTTAGACTGAATCACAGGCCTTGAAGAGCATGACTTTTTTGCTAATATTTTCTTTTTTTCTTTCAAAACTGAAACATTAACAAGGAAGAAAATTTTCCGAGAAGGAGATAAAGGTGGTAGAAGTATAATATTTGCAACCGATACCATATTGTGAATATGAAGCAGTGCATTCTTACTTTCAGTAATGAATGGTGACTACATCAATTAAATACACTTTGGATGAAAAGAAGATCAACTTAAAACTGAATCAAATAACATAATGTAAACTACTAATATCTAACTTTTATAATCAAGATTGCTACATATAGCAGAGATTCGTAATTCTATCTACACAGTTCATTTGAATGAAAAATGCAAATATGTTTTCCGAGACCTAAAATTTCGTCTGCTCCCAACACTAAAAAAAAATGTACGACTTAAAATCTAAGGATTGTGGATCAACTATCTATAGGGAGAAAAAAGGTTGACTATCTAATTGTAAAATCTATTGAATAGACGGTGCATGAGGGAAATGGGAAACGAGTGGTTTGATATCTCTACTTCTCATGAAAGCCAGAAATTGATTAGGTAGTTCCTCCAAAAGAGCTTGCACAACAGAGATTTGTCCACCTGCCAAAAACGAGTAAAAATTGTTAGCAAAATAAATAAAGTTTTTTTTAAGTATCTATTACACCAAAAATATAAGAGTAATAAGTGTTATATTTGTATTTTCAACTTTAAACTTGATGGTACATGAATTTGTGTCAATAAAACAAAGACCCAAAATAGTTATAAGATTTGAAAAACTACTAACAAGTTAAACTAGAGAAGCAACTAGTACTTACTTTGTACTTCTCTCATGGGGACAAATTGCACTATATCTCGTGTAGCTAGACGACCTGTAGAACTTTTTAAGCGACGACCATTATCAGCATCCAGTACCTGTAATGATAAATCTTAGTACATGTTATTCTCTCAGATAACAAAGCATACTTCGTGGGAGCCGTGCCAAGGAAAAGAAACATAGGGAAGGATAAAAGCAGACCTCCATGCTCGTGAAATCAGCGCTTCCAACACCAACTATAAGAATTGATAACGGAAGATCAGATGCTTTAACCACAGCATCTATGGTTTCTTGAAGATCCGTAACAACTCCATCCTGTGGGAAGATCATGGACATTTGATTGGTTAGTGTAATGTTTTTGCACATTATGAATCAATTATAGTCGTCAGATTATTAAAAAGATTAATCAAAACTATTTTGAAGTCACATAGATATATGATTGACCGTGATTGTTTGACAGTGTAAAAAGTTTTACACAAAATGTATCAAAATGATACTCTAAATCATTGTACTTAGTGTATTTCTCACCGTTATGATAAGCAATACATAGTACTTAGTGCTGTTATATGATGAAAGGGCCTCTGCAGCCATTTGTGCAGCCGTGTTGATAACAGGTCCAAATAAAGTGGGTCCTGATAGAGTAACACTGCGTAAAGCACTGCCATAAGCCTCCATTATGCCTTCAACTCCTACAACCTAAACACATAGGGAAATTATATCTTAATTTATTTAATAGAATGTATCAAGTTCATGATTAAGGAGTAAGGTAATAGTCTTTCCTTGAACAGTATACATGTTAAATTGTTATTACGTATTGTAAGAATAGTCTAAGATCAAAGAACCATTGTACTAAAAATAACAGCGAGTTTCTCACCTCGGAGCTAGTTGGACTCCCATTCAGATTAAAACAATGAGATATGGTACCTCCGGGTATCTTTCCTCCAAATCCCCAAGCAGGAAATAGCTTATCAGAATCATAGAACTGAATAACTTCTCCAACCTCCATAATAGCCTACAAAATTTTTATTCAGAACCAAAAAGAAGTTAAAAAAAGGTAGGATCATAGGGAAATCTTGAATGCGATTCTTATGTTTCACAAGTTGATGATTCAAAAATTTGAAATCTTCCGTTGATAAGTATCAAGCTTACCTTTTGGTATGAATTTAACTGACCCGATAAATCGATGTAATGCAAAGAACTTGGCTGTTGAGGACTTCCATTTGAAGCTGGACATATATATTGATTGAATCTATTAGCAAACTACAAATATGAAATTAGTACTATTATTGACCTTAATAAATGGAACTATTGACACTAACCAGTGAAATCTACCGCAACCAAGAAGTTTAGTTCAAATCCACTAGATATGTAGTCAATAAAGCTGAATTGTTCCTTTTCACAATATTGATCCACAAAGAGTTGACCCTTCAAAACCTATAATGAAGAAATTTAATTGAGGCAAAGCAGAGATTAGATCCAAAATATAACTTTAATTCGATAGCAGGGATTAATGAACACCTTCTCTTGTCCATTGCGTGTGGATGGCATGACAAAATTTGCGCCTTTTTTCTCTAGGTATAGCTTTTCAAGGTCTGCTACTGATTTTTTCAGTTTACTGTTGGCAACAAACTTTGATGTTAGTATTTTGCATCTATATATAGTATGGACTAGAAAATTTAAAGCCTAAAGATGTTTAACTTGACATTACCCGATAAGTACATGATTGCCACTGCTATTGAAATCAAAACACTCGATAAGTAATGGAGTATCCTGCATAGAGAAAGAAATTAAAAAATGTCAGAGTAATCTATATATGAATATGGTGTAACATCAGACATGTTGTGCACAAAGATCGAACGCTTACTTTACTTCCAAACTGCTGGAAATTAAGACAAAGTGGTCTCCATTTTGGGTTTAAATTGTTGTCTATAACTTCAGTCTTGAAAATAGGAACAGAACCTCCACTCTCAACCACTCTTGATATCTTCAGAAAAGGATCCTGCACGAAAAAACACGATGACAAGTTTTCATAATGTTAAAAAAAAAAAAAAGACTAAATATGCGCTTAAATATAGAACATATATATATGATGGAGAGCTAGGTATGGATGGAATTGTACACTTTTAGAAAAAAAGTCTTTGTTATCCAAGTGAGAGCAACGGAAGATAATCTCGACAGCATTCTTTGAAGCAACCGTCTCCTCAACATGAATGGTAATTGCCCCTTGATTTCTTTGAATACTATTCCCTCCTTTGTTTTGAAGCTTTAAGGTTAAGCTCCTGCTTGGTTTCGTCACAATCTGTTCCATAGTATAGACACGCACATAAACAAAAAGCTATAATCAAGCTAACCAGCTACATCTAATGGCAGATTTATTACAAACAAATGAAATACTATACTGAATTACTTACCTCTGATAAAGTGCAAGTAGCCTCTCCAAGGAATTCTTGATCATTCAGTTTTAGTGTCTGCATGAAGGAACATAACATATTCAAACTTTCAGTTTTCAAATATATAAACTTCACCAACACCGTCACGGCTTTTTATTCCAACCTAAAATACCCTATAGTTGAAGTTTATACTATCAATAATTTAGCAGGCTATAAGTTAGCCCTGTATTTTACCCCAATCTAAAATTATTCTGACTGAGAAAACAGTTCAGGTAGAACTCATGCATCAATTAATCATAAAATGTTTAAAAGACAGATTTATTATATGATTGGTTTACAAACCTTGGTGGGAACACCATGATATGATGTGTCAATGTCATAGACATGAAATCTGAAAGAAAGTAACAAAATGAGGAAGAGGAAGTTAGTAAAACAAATCAGAAAGAAGCCTCATAATTAATCTCATTGCTACATAAGCACAGGAATAGCTTACACAAGTGGTTGCACAATCTCGAAATGAAATGCAATATTAATTTTCTCTATCCATTCCGGATTCAAACAGTTCGTTATGACTTCAGTGCGTCCTAATTCTTCCAATTTTCCATCTCCTTTCTTTGCATATACCACAGCCATAGGATCACTCTGAAATTTATAAAAAATAAATAAAAAACATTGCAAGTAGCTTTGGTTTTTGGTAGATAAATATCAGAGAGAAAAAGATAGCAAATTTAAGGTCATTTTAAATAACATATGCATTCTTATGTATATAGGAATATTACCTTTGATGCAATGTCCAGATCAAGTAAGTTACATGCTGAAAGAGATAACTGCAGCAAAAGATTTGAATAACATAAGCAATTGACCAATTTGACCAAGTTACAAGAAAACAATTTACAACACATTGTCCATTTGAAATATATAAAAGTGAAGGCAAAAAAATTAGAAAACAAATGAAATATCAAAACTTATTATTCAAACTAGAAGCTGAATCGGAAACGTAATATCAGGGACTAAACATAACATGAATACATCTTCATGTAAACATTAGTTTAATTTATCAATTTTATAAGATAAATATATAATTGACTATTTCTTTAATTGGATACTCGTTTTCAAAGTTTTGAAATTTAACCTCGGGTGAAAGATAGTGAAACCAACCCTTTTCAAAATAAAGAATTTGGAAATCATTCCTTGCTTTCCAAATTAGCCGTAGCTTAATTAATTTGATGGAAACAATTATGGTTGGAACTAAAATTAATTTCAGGCTTATAAAAAATGATTATGACATGTTCAGGTGACATAGATTGAAATTGAGTTTGTCTTCAAAGTTATTCTAATTTGAATTAAGAATTTATAACCTTTTAAAATATATTATCTGTCCAAAAAAATGATAAATGTATTTATTAACATATTCGGACATAAGCCAATTCACATCCATCTATGAATCACAGATACACAAGACCGTCAAACACATCATAAACCCTGGGCACCGAATAAACTCTCGATCAGAATTGTCGGTGATACAAAACTTCACATAAATACGTACACTTGAAACAACACACTAATACGGACACGTGTGTGTCGAACATCTCTTTGATGAGTAGCATCGATCTACAAACCTTCACTTTCAGTGATGACGGATTATAAATGATACATACCTCGACATTGGTAAACAATGGCTGAAAACCTTGAGCAGTGTAGAAGAAATCGACGGCGTCATTGGTGTTTGCAGTTCCAGGAGCAAGACCTCCCACTGCTTCTTTCGCTCCTTTCATATCTGAGAGACACCCTCCCATTATAAACCCTAATTCACTTTTCACTCAATGAAACAGTTACAGTGAACGATCGATCCTTTTCAAACGTGACTTCTTTCTTTATTTATATACTAGTTAATTTCTTGTTTTCACGAAGGAACTGCGAAACCGCTGTGACTTTACGAAAACCCAAGAAAAATAGCATCAATTTTTTTTTTTTTTTCAAGAAACAGTTGGTAAGTTTTAATTGCATGATTTATTTATTTATTCCCTTCTTATTTTTCAGCCACATCTCCTCCTGAATTGTGGTAAATAGTGCATTGTGATTGGTTGCTCTTTATTTTTCTAGAGATATAGCATTGATCAAACCAATAATCTCGTTGATCTCGTGATTAATTTCAGGAAAAAATCTCCTATTTAAACTCAAATGCGGGACACGTGGGATTTTGATCTTTTTTGGTTTCAAATTTATTGGTAGTGTAGTAGTAACTCGGAAAGTGCTTGTTAAATCAAAATTTACTCATTCACCATTCTGATATATCAAACATATTTATATTGATTATTATCTTCTATTTTTAGGGGTAGGATAACAAGACTTGTTGCACAAGAAACTTGTATGCATAATTCTAGAATTCGGAAACAATGATGTAAAGAAAAATATATGAGTTTGAGATGACTTTTTTTATTACCTATTTTACCTTTCATTTAAATTATTTTATTTGATATTTTTTTCTTTAAAAATATCATTTTAAATTTTAATTAAAAAAAATAAATCTATTTGAAATACGGAATATCCTGCTACAATAGGAATAATACTATTTATACTACATATTTAGTGATAGAGATTTTGAGATGAATTTTTTATAATTTCAATTATACCTTTAAACAAATTTTTCTATACTAATGTTATATTGTTGGTATTAAAAAAAGAATTTATATTATATATATATATATATATTATGAAAGAGGAGAATGAATATTATATTTGTTAAAATAGTGTTGTCATCGGAAAAAATATAAAATTTGAAAGTCACAAATATTTGTACAAATATTTAGTTTTAGCGATGGTATCGCAAAGGTTTCCGTTCGATCTCTTAAGTCATTTGGTTTTCTACAGTGTGGGAATTTGGTTTTCAGAGACAAAGAATGTTCAGTAATTCAGGTGGTTGACAAGATTAAGTCTCTAACTTTTAGGTGGTTGAAAGCGAAATTTCATACTCTTCCCTTCAATTATCATGGCTGGTGGCTTAGTTCCTTCACCATTCTAGGCATAGGCTAAGAGTTACTCCCTCCATTCTTTTTTAAGTGTCCTTTTAGGGTGAATACTATTCATAATTAGATACGCTAGCGCAATAAAAAGAGTGAAAAGATAGGAACGTGAGCGTCAGCCTTTTCGCTAGTATAAAGAAAATAAGATGTTTTGGGTTGACTTTTTCTTCTTCCAATTAAACCCTTAAATAAATTTGACTATAAGAATGTTGTTTTGTTGATGTCATTCAAAAAAAAAAAGATAAGTATTTATATTATTTGTTATATTTTTTTAAAGATATTATATTTATTATATTTTTTTTACACACATGAAAATATCTTCCAACATCTTAATGCCCCTACTTAGGTCATAAGGGCGTTACGAAGCTCGGTTTGTTTTATTGTTGGTATCATTGAAAAATAAAATGTAGTTTTTTTTGTGGTAGTCGGCGTTTGAACTCCGGACCTTGCATATATTATGCATTGTTCATACCAACTGAGCTAAACAAATGCAAAATATCTATCTATACCTATAATTTTAATCAAAATTTGATTAAAAAAATTATTGTTTGTAATTTATACGAATTAGCATAATAAAAAGACGTGACAGACGTCTGTCCCTGTATAAACAATTTTTCGGAATCAAAAAGTTGTAACAAATTTTCTAATTTTTCTGCCTTTTTTTATATAAAATGATAAAGCATCTTATTTTATGATCCCAATATTTAAAGATACATAATATAGGTCTATCATTCATTCTAATAGAGTCTTAAAATGATCTAATTCTTGAACTACCTGACTTATCATGAGAATTTTGTATGAAAATCTAATTTTCTCATACATAACACAAAACACATTATTCTTAAACTACAAATTCAATTCTAACACAGGCTCCAATAAATATTAGTATTTCTTATACTGAAATCACCAAACAACAAACAAAAACCAACAATTCAAACCCTTAAGATCATAATAACAGCTTCCTACAAACATGCAATCAAAATCACTTTCAAATAAAAAAAATTCAGGAAAAACCATAGCTTTAAAATCCAATTAGACAACAAGAACAGAAAAGGCACAAAATTCATTCAATCTGAGACATGCATGACTTTAGATTCAAGAAAAAAAATAAAGAAATCACCTTTGATCAAGAAGAAGATGGAGTAACCCTCCCATTATACGACACTGAGGAGGAAATGAAATATGGGAGAAGATGTAGTAATATCACAAATATATAGCATTGTTCCAAAAGGTGGGAATTAACCACTTTTAATCATAAACAGAAGAATAAAAATGTTCATAGCATTCCATGAAAACACATTTGTAGAAAGAATAATTTTACAAACTACAGATTTGTAGAAAGAATGCTTTGTGTCAGAGGCTTAAAATTCTGCTTAGAAAGTTTGCTTTTTCAATAAACTTGCTTCTGTTATTTCATGTTCGGCTATTTCCCTTTGAGCTGAAATCTAATTAATAAGTGAATTTGACAGCTTATCATCTTATTATAGATTCAAAAATTTAACAAAAAATTTCAAAAACGCGATATTTAAACCTTGCGAAGCACGGGTTTTTAACTAGTTGTTTGAATATTTTCAGATAACAGATGAGGTGTTTAGTACATAACTCAATGATAGATCATATAATGGTATACCGGTATCCTTCAATCGTCTTATGGAAGGCATAAATGAATGCGAATCAAATATAATAAAAAAATATATAGGAATATGTAACCTCGTACATTTTGAATTTTTCTTCCATAACTCAACGATACAATGGTATACCAGCATCCTTCTTAATATGCATGTATCCCTTAGAACAACATGATAAAAGTTGTAATGGAGTCCTTAAAGCAATTAAATTGTGGTCATCAATTTTCCATTCCTTGGATACATGATAATGACCTATAATGATTAACAAATTTATATTTCCTTTCTATCATTATGATATTTCAAAAATATCAAAATACAATTTTTTATATTCTCCCTTTGCCTTTCACTTTCGATATAAGAAATAGTGTTACCTCTCACAATCAAAATTTACCTACTGAGCTACATAAAGTAAATAAAAAAGTAAACAAAAAAAAAAGTAGTTTTAAGTTTTAACAATTTACCAAATGATTTTTCTTTTCTGTTAGTTATTTCCTTTCCTTTTCTAATTTTCATTCCCTACATAAAGTAAATAAAAGAAATAAAATAGTTTTAACACAATCCATTTACCAATTGAGTTCATCATAACTAATAGTAAAATACATACAAAGCAATCAGTCATATACCAGTAATAAATATGACACATAAAATAGTAAAACATTTTCATACGTTGACAACAAAATATAACTTAAGAAAACTAAGAGTGTGTTTGGAAGAGGTAATTGAGAAATTTTAAAGAATTTAGAATTCTAGGCAATTCAAATGATTCAATTCAATTACTTTCATTTCTCAATATTCTTGTTTGGATGGAGTGATAAAAAATTTCATTGTCATCATTTTTGGGCAATTTTTATAAATTTGAATTTTTTTGGGCCAAAATTGAAAATTGAAATTTGAGGTCAATTTGTAAATTTCAAAAATTTTGAGGGGTCAAATTATAATTTTTAAAAAATTTGAGGGGTCAATTTGCTTTTTTTTTTGAAATTTATTGAGGTCAAATTGAAATTTTTGGAAAATTTGAGGACCAAAATAAATTTTTTGAAAAAATATAACAATGAAGAAATTTGAAATTCTTAGCTTTTAGGTGTCATTTGAAATTCTCTAAATTTAACTTGAACAAAATGATTTATAAATTTCCATCATTTTGAAAATTCTTCAAATTATTATCCAAACAATGGAATTCACCTCAAAGTATTTAAATTCCATCAAAACATTACTTTCCCTCAAAACATTCCCCATCCAAACACACACTAAGGAAATAATCAAATCATGAATGGAATTGATTGTAGAGATAAGCACAATAACTGCTCTAACTCAGCTTCTTCCAATACAGTCAAATGGATGCTTGACTGCTCAAAATAAGCACATAGGAATATACCTTCAAAGAATGATATTTTTTTTTTAAATTTAAATACTAAGAGGAAATATTACAATAGATCCATAAATACACCATCACTTACTCTTAAAGCTTATTAGGTCTCGCTAATCACTAACCCTAATTTTTTCCCTCTAATCACATCTTATTAATTGCTAATCAACCCTAAAAATATTTCCCTCCTTAAGTTAAAATTTGAATTTCAAACTATGCATTGCAATTTGTTATTTTCCCTATTTTTTGTGAGCATTTACCGAGCCTTAGTTATAGCAGTGTTAGTTGAAATGTCAAATGCAGAGAAAAAACGTGGTAGCCTTTTACTTCTGTCTTTTATAATACCCATGCATACCACTCAATTTTAAAACCTTAGCTATGTCCAATGCATGCATTTATCTGTATCTCTTCATCCTTCCTTCCTACTATACGTGTAAGCCAGAATTTGTTCACGCAAATCCTTTCATCTTCCTTGAAGCTTCAACACACCTATCAGAAGTAACTTCATGTGTATTCATCTTCTTTCATCTCAGTTTTTCCTTTCTAAAATTGATTTCTCTCTGTCTTCTTCGTTCCTCCCTCATGAATCTCACCCCTATCTTTAACCTCAATTTTCTCACCATCACCTGCCTCTCCTTCACCGTTGGATGCCACACCACACTCATACTCTTCATGTACGTCATCCTTTTTCAACCGGCTTGCACCAAATTAAGTGGGCAATCCATAACTCTGAGTCATGTGGCCGATCCATATGATTTCGACGGTTGAGGTAATCCTTAAATCTGCTTCTCCTATAATATCAGTTGATTTTCTGTGAAATTGATATATATCAACTAAATCGTTTGGTTTTATTTGGTCTTGCATCAGGTATTTTAATTTTATTCTATTTTTTACTTAAATTTATGATTGATTAAGGGAGATCAGAGAAAGACTCATCACTCTTTTACTTCCATTTTAGTGTTACTTTTATTCTATTTTGTTGTGGGTAGTTGATTCCATAATTTTTCTACAGGTGGTTTGGCAAAACTCATCACTCTTTTATAACTTCACAAAAGTTTAGCATGTAATCCATATTTTAACTCTGTTATGATTTGTAAATCTCTAATGGCTTAACTATTTTTTTGTACATATTTATTTCTTCTACAAGTTAATGCATCTATAGCATAAGACAAATCTAAACTTATGAGCATGTCTTTTCAGTTCAATTTGGTATTGAAATCTTATTTTCCCATGCCTCATCTATGTTACTATTTATCCTTTGTTCAATTTGTCTCCTTTTTTGCTTCAGTTTTTTTATTTTGTATTGTTATTTTTAGTTTTTTATTGACGTCTCAGCTATAATTTTTTTTGAAGGGTAGTTTGTAATGTAATTATTTGACATGCTTGAACCTAACCTCAAAACGTAGGTTTTTTTCTTTCTTTTTCTCTATGCTTGCTATCAGTACCATCTCAAATAATAATATTTTCAAAAGATTGTTTTTATCAATTTTCCGCTACTTATTTAGAAAATGGTTATGCAAAGGGTTACTTATTTAGAGAATATTGGTTATGTAAAAGTTTATTGTCTCTCTCTGAGTACATTTGATGCTATTTTATTTTTATTTTCTCTAATACTTTTTTGTTAGAATAATGTGGAAGGAGGAATTACCAATGATGCATTATGACACCAACAGTGAGGTATTTGAGCTATTAATTATGTTTGGGCTGACTTAGGAGCTAATGCTTGATTGCAAGGTATATACATGATTTCATTTTTTTTTTTTAAGGAACATGAGTGGTGAGGATTGCAATTTATGAAGGCAAACATTGCTGAACATGTGTGGGAAGAGGTGTTTTCTCAAGATACAACAAAAATATTTTGCTGAGATTCTATGTCATTGAATTTATTATGATAAGCGTTCTTTCATAACCATTTTTAGGTTATTATTGAAGAAGTATATGAAGGAAGCAAATATGGGTCCAACAAACTATGGTGCTTTTTTAATAGATAGAACAATGATACCACTCTATTCTACTGATATAAATGGAAAACACCTTTTTTTTCTTCATCAGTACAAGATTTTGGGATAAAGATGATTGTGATGCAATAGTTTTACTTTGCTTCTAATGTTAGAATTGATAAGCATGTATATACTGCTTAGTATTATAACTTTGAAGATTGATATAAGTTCTACATGTAATGGGAATAACATGGCAATGGTTTCTTATTGTTTCGAAGAGCACATTAATGAATATAGAAAATCGAAAGAATTATTTCTATTTTGGAAGATGAAGTTGTAATTGTAATTCGTCAAAGATCAACTTTTGATGTAATTAAGGAATTCTGAACCAAACTTTTAGACAAATCTCTCACATGACACTATTGTTGCCAATATAAAATAATATTAGTTGAGCGAATTTATTATTTATTACTTCGTTGTTTAGAAATTCTAATCACACCAAAGTATCATATTTTTTGTTTGTAAACTTTTTAAAAAGACTAATTAGAACGATTTTAATTGTTTTATGTTTAGCAAAAAGGCCCGTGCGACGCACGGGTCAAAACTCTAGTAGTGAAAAACATAGTTACTAATAGAACTATTCCCTTAGAGACCAACCTGCAAAACTATCAGAAAAATAACTTGTACACTAGCCAAAGCTTCTAAGTGGATACACTGCAAACAAAATAAGGTGTATAACCTCCAACAAACGAATCAGATAAAGAATCGCATACAAAAATATAGATGATTAACAAGTGCAGTAAATTAATATGTGCCAAATTGCAGAAAAAATTATAAAATACCGGTGATAATTTGCAATAAAAAAACTCGAAAGACTGGCACTCAAGTATATATGATTAACCAAACCAAGTAACTAAAAATGATAGCATCATGTTAAAGTAGAAATTACAAAAAAACTGCATGAGACAAAGTAAATTGCAGCCTGCATGTTTGACCTTGCAAGTTGAATTGCATACTAACAGTGTGCCTAATTTTAGCAGCTGCAGTAAATTAAATTACTGTAAAAAAAAAAGTGCGGTAAATTAATATGTGCCAAATTGCAAAAATACCTTCTTCCTACAACTTTGCAAGTCTAGTTTGAAGATCCTGATGTCTTTGTCTGATATTTGCTTTCCTTCCTAGAAAGTCCGAGCGAGCTTAACTTTGATGAGCGCCGGATTGAGTGTATCAAAGGAACGTTGTCGTCCTCTTCGTCTTGTTCGGATGTACTAATGGAATCTTCATCTTCACTTGAGCTATGGTCATAAGAAAGCTTCTTTCCTTGTATGTTTTGCATTTTCCGTGGAGGACCTCGAAGCTTAACAGAAACCCCTTCTTTTTTCTGCAAAACCTCAACAAATGTGCAATAGGGACGCCAGCCAGTGGGATTTTCATCTTTTTTTACATTTTCTGTTCGCTTTTCAACATCCTTCTTAATTTCCAATACATCTGATGCCGGGAGTTTTGACACAAAATGGAGCACTGCCGCTTCCAGAAAAGACAAATGTTTTGGAGCATCTAAAAAAGCATATTCCATACCATCCTTGACAAGTTTTAAAATGTCTGACTTGTACTTGTTCCGAGCAGCACCGATATAGGTTCTAGAAATCTTAACAGCCAGATTTTTACATTCTGAAAAGGAGTTTTCTGATGAGATATCCTCATTTCCAGAGTTATCGACAGTATGCCGGTGGTATGCCTTTTTAAGTGCTTCAAGAAATACGGCAGCCAAATCATCCTTTCTTTTTTTCAAAAATGTGATCAGATTTTTTACAATCTCAGCCACACCAGTTCCATGCATTACAAAATGCGAAATAATCTCCGGAGCAAGATAATCCTTTGGGACAACATCAGTATAAATCAGCTTGCAAGCACCAATTAAAACAGCACATCTATTTGTCTCCTCTTTGTTTACATCGTCATCTTCTACCTCGTCTGAAACATTAAGCTGTTGTTGACAAAGTTTCAAGAACTTCTGAAGCACGTCTGCATTAGGACGATATCCCAATCTTTCCAGACCCGTCTTACTAAACTTTGTCATCCGAAATAAGCACCATGTTTCCGCAAGCATTGTGCATACTCTGCCACCAAGTTCACTTCCACTCTTATCTCCTTCATTACTGTCATCAGTTACCAAATTTACAAAGTATTCAAGTTCTTGTAACAAAGTATCACGCTTAGATAGGAGAGTCTTTAATGATGCATCCAAAACACTTTCTCCGTCTAGTACAAACTTCAAACTCCAAGCCAGATCAAAATACAAGTTCTGAAGCAGCAAACCAACAACCTCATCCTCCATATTCCTAACATCGCATAGCACCATTACAATGTCTTCATATAGGTTATCAATAGGCACATATCTAGACAATTGAAGTTCACGCAACCTTCTCAAATTTACAAGAAGAGAATATTCATCACCCTCAGCCTTTACTTCTCTAGTTGCAGATTCCAACTTATCAATAGTTAAATCCTCGAGTTCCTTTAAATTGTTTCGAGAATGATCTTGCAATTCCCCTCGACTTTCTACACAACAGAAATTAATTGCCTTCACACAAGCTCTCAGAGGGTCCTTGTCACCATGCTTAGAAAATAAATCTTTGATAAGCTGGAGGAGATTTTTGAAATTATGTTCCTGCCTCTTCAAAGAATAAAGTTCAAGATTCATATACAAAACAATCTCGACCAGCAATGACACTTTAGCTTCATCCGAAATAAATTTCTGCAAGAGTAATGGGTAACTCTCCATCATGGCAATAGTTATATCCTGTTTATTATTTTCAAATACTTCTCTTTGAGTTTTGTTGTAGTACTTCTTTTTGTTATCAATAGCAGGAACAATCTTCTCTCCAACAGCCCTTTTCACGGATGCACACATGAGACGAACCAAGTTTGTTTTACTTTCGTCCGTGATTGATGAATTTTCTTCAAGGAGCATGAATATGATGCATTTCCAATCCTTCATAGCTTTCATGTAATCCCACACATCGTCAATCATATAAGTCATCAAGATTGGATTGGGTGGGAACTCATCAAAAATCCGCAACATTCTTTCAAGATGGACCTTAGAAGAATTGTCATTTTCGCCTCTTGATTCTGATTCGGAGCTATTAAATTTTTTAGCAATCAAGTAATCATATACTAATGCTCCAATGGCATGCCTGATTTCTAGAGGATCATCAGTCAGCAAATTATACAAATTACCTAAGTCATCTCCAGTAATAAGTTGATGTTTAATAAGCTGTTTAACAAGGTCTATGGCCTGAACAGCCACATCAACATCAATGTCATCAGCAAGTTCAATCATCCGGCCAGAAAATCTCTCAGTAAACAAACCAAGGGATGGTACATTATCATCCATCTCATAGAGATTTTGCAGTGCTCTAATTGAAGTTTTTCTTACACCAGCATATTTGTCATTCAGTGTCCACCCAAGATATTTCAAGTATACATCCTGCAAAAAAATTGATGGGTATGATAGGATCCATACACCGAGCGATTCGATGCATGACATTCTAATATTTGGATCGGTGTCCCTGTAACAATGCACAAATAACCTGGTAAATATCTTGCCCATCATCTCCTCCAACAATGTTATTTTCTCGTGCATATCCGACAACTTTCTATTTAGTGACTCCATTTGAGGTCCCTCGCTTTTTTTCTTCTTTTGACCATCCAATTGTCTACGAGTAACGTCTCGTTGTACACCAAGCATATTAGCAATAGTTATATATGATGTGATCAATGAAAGACCTATCAATGAAGCAACTTGACGATAAACTCGTAGAGGGGTGCATGAAAGTGCAATAATGTAGTCCATGCACTTGTCAAATAAAACTTTGTCAAACAAAGGTCCATGCTGACATCCACGTACCAAATTATCCCAGAATGATTCTAGATTCTCTTTCAAGTTTTTAAACTCCTTTATGGAATTTTGATAACATTCAACTTCACCACTTTTTGCATAGTTAACAAGAGCAACAACAACATCATCAACGTTAATCTCATGCATGAGAACCCTTTTGTCGTGAAATTTGGCTCCACATGCCTCAAACAGCATTGTTAAGAGTTCAACCATAGCAGATTTTGGATCTTTTTCATAGCTTTCAACCCAAAGTTTGACTACACGAGGAATAAGTTTGCCGTTACCTTTGATTGTTTCAAACAAAGTCTGATCAGTAGGTTTAAGCGTAGCCCTAGCAGTTCCTTTGTTGGCACGGTTTCGCTTCGATTTCGGAACCTGATGCGCTTCTTCAGAATCTTCAGCAGTATCTCCATCAGCATCGATTTCCTTTGGCGGTTTCTTCAGAGGTCTACCCCTCTTGGAACGACGAGTTGATGCTTCGGAAGGTAGAGGCTGATCTTCCATGACCTAAAGCTTCTGCAACGCAAACGCAGAAGCGGTTTTGGAATCCGCTTAAACTTTATATCAGTATTAGAATATGAAATTTTTTTTTTTTTTTTTTTGAAAGATAGAATATGAAAAATATTATTTTGTACTTATATGTATACAGTTTCGAATATGAAAAATATTATTATTATTTTTATTTTTTCCTTTTTTAATTGTTATAATTATTCTAAAAAATTTATACACAGCTAAGAGCCCGTTTGTTTTAGATTTTCTTTGTATTTTTAAAAATAAATTTTTTTGAAAATTTAATCAAAAATAGTAGAAGTTATTTTAAATTCATTCGGTATAAGTTAAAAAAGAGATTTCGATATTCAGTAATTTAAATACTCATTGTTCGAGATTTTACATAGTAAAAATCGCATATTTTTTCAAAATGACATTTTTCAAAAATTATTTTTATGAAAAGCTATTTGAAATAGCTTCTTTTATTTTAGAGGATTTTTTCAAAATTTATTATCCAAAGAAAATTATAACAAAATGGTGAAATACTTAGAATGACATTTTAAGATAAGCTATTTTAACGGATTTTTCATCTGAAGCTTTCCTTGAAAATTTCTTTGTTTAAAAAAACATAACAAAAACATATTACACTACAAATATCTATTTTAAAAAAAGCTATAACAAACGGGCCCTATATATTTTTTAAGAAAATAATCACTTTTAAGAATATTGCATCTGTTTGTTACAAGTTTTAAATAAAATCAGAATCTAAAAATAATCTAAAAACAGCTTCAAATGAGAAGCTGTTAGGAGCAGTTTCTCAATAAATAGATTATTTTTAGAGAAGAAAGAAAATATGGATCAAAAGATTGAACTAAGAGCTCGTTTGTTATAGCTTTTTTAGGAAAAAAAATCACTTTTTCTAAGAAAATAATCACTTTTGAGAGTTTTGCATCCGTTTGTTACAGATTTTTAAATCTAAAAATAATCTAAAAACAGCTTCAAATGAGAAGTTGTTAAGAGCAGCTTCTCAAAAAATAGATTTCTTTTAGAGGAGAGAGAAAATATGATTTAAAAAATTGAACTAATTTTGTAACAAAAAATCTCTTTTATATAGTTGTATCCAAACAAATAGATTATTTGATTAAAAAAAGTGATTTTTATTACTGTAAACAAACGCAAAATAGATTCTGATTTTTCACAAAATCTCTAAAATATAATCTTTAAATTATTTTATGTCAAAATCACTTTTATTTTAATCTTGTAACAAACGAGCCCTTAACAGCTTCTCATTTGAAGCTGTTTTTAGATTTTTTTTTAAGATTATGATTTTTTTTTAAAATCTGTAACAAACGGATGCAAAACTTTTAAAATTGGTTATTTTCTTAAAAAAAGTGATTTTTTTCTTAAATAAGCTATAACAAACGGGCTTGGTTGTAACCAAAGAAACTAAATTATTTGTTTAAAAAAAGTGATTTTTATTACGGTAAATAAACACAAAATAAATTCTGATTTTTCATAAAATCTCTAAATTATTTCATGTCAAAATCAATTTTATTTTAATCTATAACTAGCAACAAACCCGTGCTAAGCACGGGCCCGTGCTCCGCTCGTGCTAATTCAAAGTGGGGGAGTTATGCATTACAGCGCATTACAATGATATATAAATTGAGAAAATAAGAAAAAAATAATGATAAAGCCGACATTAATGATAAAAGGGCAAATTATATTTACTTCACTTGAGATTTTCTTAAATAACATAAGTACCTCTTCTAATTTTTCAAACACATCGATCTCCCCTCATTTTATCCATTTCAATAACTTTATAAATATACAATTTAATATCATTAATTTTTGTTTGTTCGTATCTATTTTCTCTTTTTCACAATTAAGTTAAATGAAGTTTTTTTCTCGCAATGGAGAAACAAATAACAACATTTTTTTACCATCAAATAGAATCATACATCGACAATTACAGAATAGATTAAAAGATAATATAGAAATGAGAAGAATTTTGGTGAATGGACATCGTGGTTGATTATTGAAAAGGAAATAATCTTCGATATATCTGTTTTATTACATTATAGTTTAAAAATTAAACTACCTTTACTGAGGAACAATATGTTGGAAAAAGTTTACCTAAATGAAAAATTGAAAGAAAAAATGGTCGAAAATTAAGTTGCTAAAAAAAATGAAATTAACAAAGTTTAAACCATGTTATATTATAAGGGAAGTGTTTGCCAATTTGATAAAAAAGATAATGGAGATAAGTGTTTAGTTAAGATAATAGAGCGGATTTTTTTTTGTGTGTGGTGGCTGGGGTTTGAACATTGGACCTTGCATATATTATGCATTGTCCCTACCAATTGAGTTAAACTTACGAGGACGGGTGTTTGTGTTATTTAAGAAGACCTTAAGGGGGGTTAATGTAAATTGGCCATGATTTCTTTTAAGAAAGTAATTTGCCCATGATAAAATCATTGAAATAGTTGTTATTATAATATTATGAAGTGGTAAACTAAAAATATGTAAAAATAATAAAGATTTCATTATTGATAAAGATGTCTTTATGATCACGTGTACGAATTGTAAACCTATATTAGTAATTAGTGATTCATTTATCATTTTTAGTGTTTTTATAGTCATATTTTTTACCGTTGGATTTGAATACCGTGTTGATTGTCGATCCAATAATTGTTCTTCACATATCTTCATTTTTTATATTTTTTGTAACACGGTTTCGCGCCCGTATACGGGTACGCTGGGTTGCGCCCGTGATTAATGAATCTTTTTTGGGATAGATTATAGTCGATCCAATTGGTCTGATTTATTATGTTGTATTCCAATTTTTTGGTACTTGAGTCAGATCTAATGCCATCAGTTTCTTTATCTATTTCTTTTTATTTACTACTCCCTCCGTTCCTTTTTAAGTGTCATTTTAGGGTGAATTTTTCATTCTTATTTAACAGTCATTTTGGTATTTTAAGGGTATAATTTGTCAATTATACCCTTTGTCAATTACTCTTATATTTTTCAATAAAACTAATTAATGTTATATGTTTGGAAAAATTAAAGTTTGTTTGTTTTGTTTTGAAACAAAATTTGTTTTTTGTTATCTTCAAATTTAAATAAAATTTTGTTACCTATGATAATGGTTCCACGAAGAGTTAAAACTATAAATAAGATGAGTAGTACTTGTTAAAAATTTCAAGTGCAAAGTAAAAGAATAGATTTATATCACACGGTGTGAATCTAACTTTGGTTGAAGCCATAGTTGAAGTCTTAATTTTGATTAAAGGAGTTGAAGGAAAGTTAATTTTTTATTAACTTTTGATTAATGTAAAGTTGAAATAATTTTGATATAGACTTAAAATAATTAAAGAGACATGCACAATATTTAGAAAATTGAAAATTGTTTGTTACGAGAGAAAGATAAAACGCACAAAAAAATAGGAATTTGTTGGAGAAAGAGAGTAGTAACTAACAATTGTTTGTTACATATTAAGGGCCCGTTTGTTATAGCTTTTTATAAAATAGATTCTTGTACTGTAACATATTTTTGTTAAAATAAATTTAACAAAGAATTTTTTAAGGAAAGCTTCAAATAAAAAATTGGTTTGAATAGCTTATCTTAAAATGTCATTATAGATATTTCGTCATTTTGTTATAATTTTTTGGATACTAAAATTTTGAAAAAATCTCTAATAAAAAAAAAATCTATTTCAAATAGCTTTTCATAAAAATCATTTTTGAAATATATCAGTTTGAAAAAATATGCGATTTTCACTATGTAAAATCTCGAACAATGAATATTTAGGTTAGTGAATGTCAACATATCTTTTTTTAACTTATAACAAACGAGTTTGAAATAACTTATACTATTTTCGAGTAAATTTCCAAAAAATCTATTTTTAAAAATACAAAGGAAAATCCATTTTTTTAGAATCTATAACAAACAGGCCCTAAATTTATTGGAAATATAAAGCGTGTACATAAAAATAGAAAATTATTAGTGGAATAAAATGAGGGTATAATAGGAAAAAATATGCAAAAATACACTTTGTTGTTTTTGTGTTAAAATTCTAAAACGACACTTAAAAAGGAACGGAGGGAGTATAATTTTTCTTTTGACTAAAAAAATAATAAAGAAAAATCTCTAAGATATAATCTCTAAATTATTTTATGTCAAAATCACTTTTATTTTAATCTGTAACAAACGGGCCCTAAATCATATTTCCTCTCTCCTCTAAAAAAATCTATTTTTTGAGAAGCTGCTTTTAACTACTTCTCATTTGAAGTTGTTTTTAGATTATTTTTAGATTTTGATTTTTTAAAAAAGTTGTAACAAATGGATGCGAAAATCTTGTGTTTCCAAAGAAAGTGTATGAAGTTCACACATCACATATTCAACTCTTTCTCTTAGGATTGTCCATTCATCTTCATAATTTGTCTTGTGAACAAGGTTGCTTCTGGTCTGTACCAGTTTGTTCAGATCCTTAAATATGTTCTCACAAACATCCTTTAATATAATAGATTCTAATAACAAGGTAGGTGGGGGGTGAGACATTTGTTTTTAAAGGTTGAGGGATGGTTTGGGATGAAGAACCAGGTTCATCTGTTCTTGTGATAGCAGCAGATTGGTTTAGCAAGGATGTTTCACATGGATGATCATCACATGGATGATCATTTACTAGTTCTAGGATAAATGGTGAAGATGAGCTTAAAGATAAGTTTTCTTGCATAACTTTCTCTTCTTCAAAATCAGAATCCTCAGTAGTGATCATGCATTCAGGTTCAGAGGGTGGTTCAGAAGGGTTAAGTGTAGCTTCTGAAGAAGGTGGGGCTACACTAATTGGTTTAGGGTCAATTGTAGCTTCCGCGACATAAGCAGGCAGAGCCACAATGATTGGGGATGCAACAAGGTTTTGGTCATCTGATACTGAGATGTCAGCATCAGAGATAGTTTGATCAGATTGTATGTGGGTGGGACAATCTGGCCTTTGTTCAGGTTGTTGTTGTTGGGGGTTTTCTAAAACAACTTTATCAGAAGCTGTTTTAGAGGCTTTTTGTGAAGTGACAACAAAACTAGGCAATTCTCCTTTGTAATGATCAGGCAATTGATCAATTAAAGAGTTATCATTTGGTTTGTTGGAAGATTGTGGTTGAGATGATGTTGATGTGTTAGTGGCAGACGCTTTTAAAATAGTTTGGATTGGATTCAAGAATCCAAGTCTAAACCAAGGTTTTCAGGCAGCTTCTGACTAACATCTATGGTTTTCTGTATCATATCATCTATTCTTTCTTGAACATATGGATACATAGGAACATAGGTATCAACATTCTTTTGGTTAGATGGTGATGGGGTTGAGGATGTTTCTGAGCTGGATGAGGGTGAGGAGATGTTTAAATCTATTATATTATTAGAAGTATTTTGAGAAGGACGGTTACCTTTTGTAGCTTCTGAAGAAGCAACTTCTGAAGTTCCTTCTTCCTTCTGATCTTCAGATGCAGATTGTAACAGCTCAACAGCCTCTTCATTAGCTAACTCCTGCACATCTTCAGTTAGCTCAATCACCTTCTGAGCATCTTCAGCAATGGCTTCTCTAACCAAGATTTTTACAGGAACCTCAATCTCACTTGCAATCTTCAAGGCTTGTTGTAGAGCTAAAGCATCATCAACTTTCTTTTTCGTTACCTCCCTTGTAACCAACTCTGTTGCTTCAACCTCAGCTTCTTCTTGCATCACATATTCAGATTCTCTCAACTTCCTAATAGTTCATCTTTTTTTTCTTATGGATGGTAGGTTGAGCAGGTATTGAACTTGAGGACCCAACAACCTTGTTTCCTCTTGTTCTCTTTTCCAGAACCTTCACTGGCTCCAAGCCTTGTACTTATTCTTGAATTGTTGGAAGAGCAGTTCCAACTTTTGTGACATGAGCAACAACCTTTTCCTTCTTGACCTTCATAGGCCGAGGTTCAGGAGCTTCATCTTCAGTAGCTTCTGAGATAACTTTCTTGATTTTCCTCTTCTTTGTTGCAATTCTTAGAGGAGTGCCAACCATTGTATCAAGAATAGAACTGAAGTTGATGACCTCTCCAGTCCTCTGAAAATAATCATATACAAAGGCAGCTCTTACTTCGGGAGGGTCTTCTCTTGAAATAACTGGAGAATCAGTTATAAGATTTGATAATATCCAAGACTCCTTCAAGTCTTATTCCAGCTTGATTACCTCCTTAACCATTTTCATGCTCTTCAGGGTGTTGGTATTTATGTATTTTCCAACAACTGTTCTTAGCTGATTATCATTTACAACCTGAGAATCTATTAGAGCTTGTAAAAATACTCCTTGATGAAAGATTTCAGACAGAAACCTTCCACAGGGCACAAATCTCCTAATTTTCTCTTGACATTCTCTTAAAGCCCATAACATGTGAGTGAAGATGTACCTTGGCAGATTTACCTTCTCATAGGTGATAAGGTAATGCAAGAACACCTTGTGTTCTAGAGATGGTTGATCTACACCTCCTCCCTTAGGCAAGAAGCATTCCTGCATCAGCTTTTGAAGAACCTTGTGTTCTTTCTGCATGTCTTTATATTTTCCCTTAGGTTGATTGTTGAATAAAGTAGCACGAACAATTCCCTTCCAAGGGCTAGTTTTGCTGTTCAGATTCTCTTGAAATGAACCTTCAACATCCCTTCTGCAAGCTTTTCCAATCACTTCTTCAGTGATAGTGATAGGAAGTCCCATGACGTTGGAGCGAATTTCTGTACTTTTGAACTCCTTCAAGCCCATTTCTTCTCTAGTATTTCCAGCCAGAGTAGGATCAAGTAACACCGTCTGATCTTCTTCCAACTTAGCGACACATTCATCATAGATTTCCGCCCTTACCAAAAAATATTTCACCAGGTTCTCATAGGTAGGACCATTCAACATGTTGAAGTAACCGTTCATCTCTTGGATATGATTCTCTTAGAGAAATAAAATCCACTGGATTCTCCACTTGAACTTCCAGTTCTGCTTCAGTAATCTTTATTGTTCTTCTCTTTATCTAATATGATTCTCCAAACTCAACTTGCATAGAGGTTTCTTGACTAGAACTTGAAGATGCTATGGATTATTTGATAAAGTTTTAGGGTTCTTACGGTTGGTTTTGAAAAATAATAGATTTTTGCGAGTAACTGCTAAAATCAGAAATGTGTTGGTAGTGAAGTGAGAAGTGTGTGTTTTTTGTCTAAGTGATTTTTAGTCAAAACGATTGTAATTCAGAGGGGACAAACAAACAAAACATTAATGACATAGGGGGCGCGAGATAGTACGTTTAAAGCTAGAAATCATCATTTCCCTCTTAAGTTAAACACCAATTCAAATAAGCCACGTCAGAAATTTTCAGAGTAACTGCCATGCTAATGGGATAGGTGTTACCAAAAGGTAACTTCCAACGTTTCCACTAACATTGCTATTCAAAAGCAAAAAGTCCAGACTCTGGAGTTCAGATGTTGATGTCATCAGAAGCACATTTTCCTCAGAACCTCAGTGAAGAGCTTCTGATGAACTATGACTTCTGAACAACTTCAGAACCTAAATTCCTATTTAGAGGCAAGCAATTTTAATCAGACACAAAGTGCATGTTCAGATTATTCTTTATAAAATCAAATCTTTCAACAGTTAAAGGCTTAGTGAATATATCAGCCCATTGATGTTCAGTATCAATGAATTGTATATCCAAGATTCCTTTTAGAGCATAATCTCTGATAAAGTGGTGTTTGATTTCAATATGCTTGGCTCTATAATGTAAGATTGGATTCTTTGACAAACAAATAGCAGCAATATTATCACAATAGATGGGAATACTACTAGCTTTAATCTGATAATCCTCTAAATGATGTTTCATCCAAAGTAGTTATGTACACCAACTTGCAACTGAAATGTATTTTGCTTCTGCTGTAGACATAGCAATAGTTTCTTGTCTTTTGCTAGCCCAGGATATCTGATTCCCACCAAGAAACTGACAGTTTCCACTGGTTGATTTTCTTTCAATCCTGTCACCAGCATAATCAGTATCACAGAATCTAACTAACTTATAATCTAAGGATTTTCAATAAATGAGTCCAATATTTGTTGTTCCTTTCAAATACCTGAAGATTCTCTTAACAGCTGTTAAATGAGATTCTCTAGGATCTGATTGGAATCTTGCACACAAGCATACACTGAATAAAATATCTGGCCTAGATGCAGTGAGATATAACAAAGAACCTATCATATCTCTATACAGCTTCTAGTCGACCTTTGTTCCAGTATCTTCTTTGCTTAAGGTGCAGGTTGGATGCATTGGCGTGTTCATCTCTTTACAATTTTCAAGCTTGAACTTCTTTAGAAGCTCCTTTGTGTATTTGAAAAATTCATCTTGCATTAACTTGAAAAATTCTTTGCAAAGAGATGCATTAGTAGAACCAAATATTATATCATCAACATAAATCTGTACAACAAGAATGTCCTTCTCAAGAGTTCTTCTGAAGAGTGTTGTGTCAACCTGACCTCTTTTTAAATCATTTTCAATCAATAAATTACTTAGTCTATCATACCAGGCTCTAGGAGCTTGTTTAAGACCATATAGTGATTTCTTGAGTTTATAAACATGGTCAGGATTATTAAGATCTTCAAAACCAAGGGGTTGTTTGACATACACTTCTTCAGTTATCACACCATTAAGAAATGCACTCTTAACATCCATTTGATATAATATGATGCCATGATTAACTGCATAGGATAGAAGTAACCTGACTGCTTCCAATCTTGCAACTGGAGAAAATGTTTCAGTGTAGTCAATGCCTTCTTGTTGACTGTAACCTTGAGAAACAAGTCTGGCTTTGTTTCTCACTACTTCACCTTTGTCATTCTGCTTGTTCCTGAATGCCCATTTTGTTCCCATTTTGTCTCACTACTTCATCTTAAACAATTCATATTGATGAACAAACATAGTAGCCTTTTCTTCTCTAACCTTCTTACTATCTTCATAGTTTTCACAAAGTGAAGCAAACATTGCCTTTGCAGTAGATTTGTCACTCATCTTCATGTACTCTGTGTGAGGTATAGAAGCAACAAGTTTTCCTCTGATCTTGTGATGTTTCTTGTAAATCTTCTTCTAAGCAGGAGTATGTTTCTTTCTATCAACAGCGGCTCCTTCTTCATTAAGGATCATGTCACCAACTCCATCTTCAAGAATATCCCAAAGCTCTTCATCCAAACCCATGATGTAACTATACATGTTAGTTTTCCACCAAGAGAATTATTCAGGATCTCCATTGAACTTTGAAGCTTTGTTGAAGTCAGATTTCTTATCATCAGCAGTACCATAGTCATAGTGAACATCATTGTTACTATTTCCAGGAATAGAGCTATCATCAGACATGTTTATCTCAGATCTTTTTCTGTTACACTGTTAAGTGTTAAGACAGCAAACCAGGCTCGAGATACCAATTGAAGGTGAGAAAAACACAAGAAGGGGGGTTGAATTGTGTTTTATTTTTCTTCTCCTAAGACTGAAATCACTTGTTCAAAACCTGATAGAGTTCAGCTTTTGAAGTAATGCTCAGAGTCTAAATGCAGCGGATAAGTAGAGAGAGAGAGAGAGAAAGAAGAAAGACACCAAGCAATTATACAGGCTCCTTCCACAAACCGGAAGTAGTCTTGTCCCCCTTACACTTCCAAGGAGAGTTCACTAAAACCAATATCTGATTACAAATGCTCAAACACTAAAGTAAGAGACTTCAAACTACTCAAGCACAACTGCAAGAGATTTCCTATGCTCAAGAATAAAATCAAGAGACTTCCTATGCTCAAGCACAACTGCAAGAGACTTCTATTCAAACAGAAATACAAAGAAAATTGTTTGAGGTTGAACACTTGATATACAATTAGTGGTGTTCACAAATACAAATCAGATAAGACTCTTACGACTCTAGAATTTCTAAGATATGAAAGTTGTTAAGAAATTCTAAGTGAACTTTGATGTGGAACAATTTCTACAGAGGTTTGGCTCTTATAAAATTGTATGAGTCTCTTGGAAATCTTCAATTCTTCACTCCTTTATATAGAGGTGTGAAAGAGACGTTGTTGATTGCCAGCACATCAAAAAGAATCGTTGTTGAAGCTTGATAATCATCAATGATCTTTTGCTTGATTTGGTTATAGTCCTATGAGGGAACAGTTTCAAATCCTTTCCTTGTTTAGTGAATCACCAGCTTAGTCACAGATGTTGTTCTTGTACTATTGCAGACAAAAAACAGAGTAGTGGATAAGGTGGTTGTACAATTGTATTATTGTCCTTTTTCTTGCGCTCTTCAAAGAATAAGCATCCAATGCCTTCAATTTCTTCTAAAATAGTCGTTGCTTCAAGCTTCTACTCCTTCTGCAATGATAGTCATGAAAAATGACAGCTTTAACTAATTCTGATGATGACGTCAACTTCTGATAAACAACTTCTGATGAGAGTGCTTATGATGACGTCAGCTTCTGATGATCTTCAGAACCTCCCTTTTTCAGAACCTCTTGTTTTCAGATGCTTTCTTGCAACTCAAGCTTCCTCTAATGTAGATTCCATTATTCTCATTTGTTCTTCCAGAACCTATGCTTTTGTTAGAGACACTTAAATTTTTGTCTATGGTCCTGCACACTTGAACAAATCTTAGCATATCCAATTGACAATTTTTAATACATTGTTATCATCAAAACTCAAAGGGTAATGTTAAACACATTTTGTTCCAACAACTTCTCCCCCACTTGGCTCAAACCCACCTAAAAGAATGGAACGAGTATTGACGGTACTTTCGTACATGCCGCCTACAATGGGAAAAACCACCAACATAAAAGAACAACAACACAAGTATTGAAGGTAACTTAATAACATTCGCATGCAACAAGTAAAATCACCGGTTTTGGTCCGGACTAGACCGAAATGGCTCGGATACCACGTTGTAACACCCTAAGCCCTTAAAGAGATAATTCACGTAAATAATACAATCATATATAAGATTTAGATGCTACACAAATAATAATGAATGTAGGAATACTTTTTTTTGCTAAAAAATACACAAATACCTTATCAAAGTAATTTTTTAAAGTATCATTATCTCTTTTCATTTATACAATTTTTTAATTTATTTTAAATGTTCAAATAGTCACTTGATATGGAACAAAAAAGTATATTTTATAGAGAAATGTTATCAATACTCTCCTTTGAACAAGCACACACTTTAACACTTATAATTTTATTGGATGAAACATATGTTGTCCACTCGATCATGTTATGTGGGACCCATTTGTATATTGTTGGATCCATAGTGGTAACCTCTCATCAAGCTGTATTTGTAGTTTATGAATCAATTCTAGCATCTAAGGCTTTTTTTCTCCCTATTCTCATGATTGCATCACACTAACTTTATTCCTTTCTAAGGCCCCACTTACAACCTCTACTCATTACGACATCACACTACCTTTCTTTCTTTTTACAACTTTTTCATCTTATCACACTACCTTTATATGTGTTTCCAATATATTATTTCTTTCTTGTGCCCCATTTTTAACCTATTTTATGCGGGCGGTGGTTTTTAGAGCCATATATAAAGTTATGGCTACACAGTGGAAATTTTTTATATACACACATATGTAGTTCATCTAAGTATTCCCAACATCTATGGCTCTTTCCCTCTTCTTTATAGCATCACACTACCTTAATCCTTTCAAATACCCACTTTTAACCTTTTCTTTGGGGGGTAGTGTAGAGAAATTTCCAACTGTTTCCCTCTTCTCATCATGGACATCACGTTATCTATTTTTCTTTCATGGCATCATGCTACTTTTATTTCTTTCTACAGTTTTCCCCTCTTTTTATTATGATACCTTTATTTATTTTCTTGTGTTTTTGTTCCAACTTTCAATAATTTTTTTAAGAGAGGTGGTTTGTAAATCCGGTAAAAATAAATTATAATCTAATAAAATTCGTGGTTTAACATTGTTCTTTTTTCTAGCTATTAATAAGAAATTTTAATTGAGCAATCCTAAGAGATAGAAAATTAAACGCATTATAGGCTCCTAAAAAACTCATAATTTAACTTCTAGAACTTAGATCAAGTAGCTTACAAAATAGAATAAAAATTGAACTTACTCAAATAGAAGATAACTGGTTTAGATTATAAAAGCACAAAATCTTAACTGATCTGATGGTTATTTATAAATGATAACATCTCTCGTAATAAAACATCCTTTTAATTTTTTTATGGTACTATGACTGCTCTAATATCAACTATGTAACACACTACGACCCTGATTTTTATTTAAAATGATAACTCTTCAAAATAGATGCTACCCATACTCGCCTAATGATAACTCTTCAAAATAGATGCTACCCATACTCGCCTAATCAACGTTTCTGCAAACATAATTATAATATATAAAAAAGCAGATAAATATCTCAACAACTTCAAATAAAACATTTAATGCTCTCAACATCCATACTTAACAAACGTAGTTTTAAAGAACTCTTAGAAACATAAATTATAGCAAAAGTGTCTCATCCCGAGTGTTACAAAATCAGAGCAACGACCGATTGAGTAGTTCTAAAAATAATAAATTACTAAATGAAAGGGCTCTCAATGCCACCTTCCAACCCACATCAGTTATTGCTCCTTTACCTGAGTATATGTATAACGAAGTACAGACACCACAAACATACAACACCAAAGTAGGGGTGAGAATATATTCATCAGATATAGTAAAAATCCAATCATTAACAATTACATATTCATCATCAATGCTCACCAATCATAAGTATAGTGTGTGTGTATATATATATATATATATATATATATATATATATGTGTGTGGGGGGGGTGTGTGTGGGGTACTAATCTACTTACCAATTTTGTATAACAGAGTTAGAGTTATGTTACTGAGCCATACATGCACCAATCTACTTACCAATTTTATATGTCAGAGTTATGTTACCGGATAATAAACTCACCAATCTCACAAATATTACTATCTCAATCTATATGATACATGAGAAAACTCACCAATAATATATACAGCAAATCATCACCAAAGGTACGTAATTTAAATAAATATTTATCTCACCAACGACAATACCATAACACAATATAATAATTCATATAATCCTCTATATAACATCACAACGACACACTCACCAATAACGACACCATATCATGTTCAAAATAAGTTTTAAAAGCATCTTGAGTTTTGATGATAACAAGACATTAAAAAATCATTTGGATATGCTAGTATTTGTTCAAGTGTTCATGACCATAGAATTTTTTTATAATATCTTAATCGTGTATTGGTTCTAAAAGAAAAATGTATAGAAAATAACTTTCAAGAGAAGCTAAGTATCAAGTCAGAATCTGATGGAGTCGGAATCTGATGGATTTAGACTCTGAAGGCAAGCCCGATTCTGAAGAAGTCAAACTCTGAAGGCAACCCAGAAGCCAGAGCACTCAAAAGCTGAAAAACTCAGACTCTGGAAGCCAGACTCTGGATAGCTGAAGACAAAACGTGCATAAGTCTCTACAAGTCCAAACTATGGATGTTCTGAAGTCTTAGAGAGTCAATGGATGTCATTATCAATGAAGAACAACAGTATAACCATTATCTCCAACATCCCATGTGCATTTGTATGAACCTACAGTTGTGTCTCTATTGGAAAAGAGCGGTTAATTTCATATAAAAGAAAGGTTTCAAATTCATTCCTTCATAGGATATTAACCAAATCAAGCAAAAAATCAATGATGTTTGATCAAGCTTCTCTAACAAATCTAATGATGTGTTGACACCTTTAACATCTCTTTTCAACCTGTATAAAAATAATTGAATAGTTGAAGAAAAGTAATAGACTATGCAATACTTTCAAAGTGCCATTATTCTATCAAATGAATACGCATCAAACACTTAAAAAAATTTATAAACTTCTACATCTTAGAAATT
The DNA here is from genome assembly GCA_946800305.1 of Medicago arabica. Classification (NCBI taxonomy): domain Eukaryota; kingdom Viridiplantae; phylum Streptophyta; class Magnoliopsida; order Fabales; family Fabaceae; genus Medicago; species Medicago arabica. Next base: position 21,572,848 of record OX326965.1, on the reverse strand, counting down.
CATAAGTCTTAGAGTCTTAACTGTGTTGTATTTTGTGAACACCACTGGTTGTATATCAAGTGTTCAATTCAAACAATATTCTTTGTAATCTTTGTTTGTTAGAAGTCCTTTTATAGGATGATAAATTTTACCATGTTTTAAGGTGAATTTATTTAAATTGAAACTTTAAAGAGTAAGTTGATTTTAGCTATAGCTGTTAATTTAGGCTAGCTCGTATGAGTCAGAAATAGAAATTCCTGCCTTAGATTGAGCCACCTCAATATCGAGAGAAAAACGCAACTGACCTAGATCTTTAACCTGAAAGTGTTGGACTAGATGATGTTTAAGTCCTCCAATCCCATCATGATCATCACTTGTAATAACAATATCATCAACATACATGACCAAATAGATATATTTGTTAGATGAGAATTTATAAAAACACATAGTGGTTGGCTTCACTTCGAATCATGCCCTATTGCAAAGTCTGAGACACATCTACATTGTTGTTTGATAGTGCTCCTTCACCAGCTTCTGCTTGTTGCTCAAAGCACTTCTTCAGATTAACATCTTCTTTCTTAGAGACTATACCTAGTTCCACAACCTCTTTTCTAAAGCCACAAGAAGTGACTTGGCTATTGCGGAAGCAACTTCTATCTTATCCTTAACTAAAGAATCTTGCATTACACTCTTAACCAGATTGGGATATTTTGTTGTCAGTACTCTATTATCGCCAGACTTCATCTCAAAGTCTGACTTAGTCATCTTCAGTTGTATGATCTTCTGAGGCCTCTTAGGTGCTTTCCTGTTGACTCTAGAGCTTGCAATAGTATGTGTCTTTGGCTGAGGAGGAGCAAGAGTAATACCACTCATTATCTTTGTTCGTCTTTTTAGAAGGTTCAGTAGTATTGCCTTTGGATTCCTTTAGGGTTTTTCTAGAGGCCGGTTTGTATTTTCTTCCCAAGGAAGAATTCATAGGATAATTAATTTGAAGTTTATCTAGTCCAAGTCATGCATGTTGAGAGCCTTGTCACTCTTATGGTTCCAGTAGAGCCTGTTCTTGATTAGCTCCCCAAACTCCAAAGGAATGGATTTGTTGTTGGTTTCAAGCAACCTGGTGTTGTCAACTCTCAGCATCTTATCTATGGTGGATTGAGTTATGGCGATCTCAATCCCCATAAAATAAGAGTGAACCTCAGTCTCATGTTCTTTAGTAGAAGTCTTAACAACTTCTTCCCTAACCCAAAAATCCTTTACTAATGTTGTGTAGCATGGTCCATTTAGAACATTGACGAATTCCATCCATCCTTGCTTCACAAACATCGCTTCCATATTATACCCATTTTTGGTGAATGATTTAAAATCCACAATTTTTTCTTTGACGAGCTTTAAATCTCTTTCCAGAACTTTTATTGTTCTGCCTTTAACAGTTGTAGTTCCTTGTCCAAATCTTGAAGTTGATAATGCCATAGTTATGCAGTTTAGGTTTTAATAAACTTTCATTTTGAAAAGATTGGAGGTTTTTCAGAGAAGGCTTGAGAACGAAAGTGTAGGAAGTTAGAGTGAGAGTGTGTGAAGTTGTATAAGTGTTTTTGTTAAAACTCTTTAACTTCAAAACCGTAAATATTCATTAATGACAAAGGGGACGTGAAAATACAACTTTGAGTATTCAAAGTAAAAACATCATGGCCTACCAGTTTTTGTCCAACAGTTGCAACCTATATCAGAGACTTACTCAGAAACATGACATAATTGGACAGGTGTTGTCGCGGTGATTAGCGTTGACTGTTAAATTTTAGCTCACCACCGAGCTTTTATTATTTCCAAGGTAAAGGGGAAAAGTTCGAATAACCCTAAAAATGACGAGATTAAAAGTTTGGGGATTGGTTACGTTAAGGGAAGGTTTTAAGCACCCTAAACGTCTATAATACTCTATAAGAACCTCTTGTTTTTAATTATCTTGTGCTAAATTGATTACTTGCTTGTAAATAAATGTCTAAGTGTGAAATAAAGAAAGAAAATGTTTTTGTTATTTTATTGATTTGGAAAGACAAAGTCATTTACCTACGTACCCGAAGCGGGATCAAAATCACGTAGTTCGGGATAAAAAGCCGGACAATTTGTTTGATTGATTTTAAAGTTTGAAAATGTTTTTAAAGGTAAAAAGAGCCAAAGTGGCAAAAGAGTGAAGTTGATTGATTTTAATTGTAGAAAAATAAAGGTCTAAATATGATTAAAATTGATTGAAGTTGATTTTAAAAAAAGATGAGGAATCACTTGGTTTGAAATCCAAGGTTTGTTTAGAAAAAGGTATTTTTGATGAGATTTTGAATATTTGAATGTTTTTGTGATTTTAAATTATGCTAATGAAAGTCTAAAAATTAAATGTGACGGAATAAAATAAAGCGCGAGGGATTTCACAAGGACGCTGAATCCAAAATGAAAGTTCCCTTTTCCTTGGATTAAACTACACTAATTATTTGATTTTAATTTTTCTCCTTGATTTTTCTTGATTTAGGTCTTGACACAAAACAGAATAAATAAATATGGATGCAATGCCATTTTCCTCATTTATATATTTACATTGTCCCTAAATACATTCTAAAGCATAATAAAATAAAGAAAATAAAATGATAAGGCAATAATAAACATAAAATTACAATTGCATGAAATAAATAAATATGCTACAATAAAGCAAAATAAAATAAATAAAATGCATGAGATGATGTTGGTCCTAAATAAACTAAAAAGAAAGAAAATAATAATAATAAAAAGCACTAAATAAACTACAAATAAAAATGCACTAAATAAACTATGTTTGAGCATAATATGGAGTCGAAGTTAACAGTTTGAACCCTGTTTGATTAGCAAATTGTACTACTTTTAGGCATGTGAAGACTGATCCTTGATCAGTGGTGATAGTCTCCGGAAATCCAAATCTACATAAAATGTAATTTTGAATGAATATAATAACTGAATCTTGATTCACTTAACGTAATGGAATTGCTTCTACCCATTTTGTGAAATAGTCAATTACAACTAAAATTTATTTATGTCTCCCTAACGAGCTAGGTTTGACTTCACCAATTATGTTTAAAGTTCATCCTCTAAATGGCCAAGGTTTTACAATCGAGTGCAATTCATAAGCAGGGACATGTTGAATTCCCGCATACATTTGGCATTCTTGACATCCTTTTGCAAAATCTATGCAGTCTTTTAATATGGAAGGCCAATATACACCTTGTCGAAACAAAAGCCATTTCATTTTGTGGCCTGCTTGATGAGAACCACATGTTCCACTATGAGTGTCGGACACTGCTAAATATGCTCAGTTTCATTGAGACATTTAAGTAAAACTCCTTCTGGATTCTTTTTGAACAGTTTGTTTCCAACAATCACGTAGCTCAAAGCTTTGTATCTAGTCTTTCGACTGCTATTCCCTGTAGGATTTTGAAAATATTCAACAATTGGTTTTCGCTAATCATTATCTGATAAATTGTCAATGGCAAAAATTTCAGCATAAGTTTCACCATTTTTATTTCGCTTTCTTTCCGCCTAAGTTTTGGCATTGATAATTTGTCTGGGGCTATCTTTTTAAAGGCATGCTTTTCTATTATTTTAATGAGCTCTACCAATTTTATCTCGGAAATTCTATACCCAGAAGCGATCTGAGCTAGATTGTTTGCTTCTTGATTTTCGATTCGAGGCACATGTTGAATGTTGACTTGATCGAAGCGTTTTAATAACGCCTTAGCAGTAACAAAATAAAGGATTAAGTTATCCTTAATACATTTGTATTCTTTTGTCAACTGATTTACAACGAGTTCAGAATCTCCTTTTATTTCGACATTTTTGTTTGCTCCCAGTTCAAGTAACATTTCAACACCTGCAGTTAAGGCTTCATATTTAGCCTCATTGGTAGAGCAAAATTTATCTAGTCGAAATTTACATTTAGTGGGAACATTTTCAGGTGAAATAATTAAAATTCCCACTCCAGTGCCATTTTTGTGGATGAAACCGTCAAAATAATGCCTCCATGGTTGAACATCCACAAAAATCAATGATTCTTCAACCATAGAATGATCAATAATAAAATCAGCAACGATTTGACCCTTAACAGATTTTAAAGACTAGTAAGTCAATGAATATTTTGTAAGTGCCAAAGCCCATTTACCAACTCTACTGTGTAGTATTGGTTTCGACAATATATGCTTGATTATGTCAAAATGAGAATAAACATAAACATCAATAGGCTTTATATATTGCTTAAGTTTGATACGAGAGAAATATAAACAATGGCACAACTTTTCGCTTGGATGGTACCTTGTTTCAGCATCATTTAAAACCATACTAAGATAATAAATGGCTCTTTCTACGCCATTCTCATCCTCCTGAGCTAGCATGCTCCCTATAGTATTATCTGAAGTAGCTATGTACAATTTCATCACTTTGTATCTAAGAGGAGGTAACAAAATAGGTGGGTTCATTAAATAAGCCTTGATCTCTTCGAAAGCTTTTTGATGTTGTGGTTCCCACTTGAACACATTTTCTTTCTTCAGTCAGAGCAGTGGCGAAAAAGCTTCAGTTCTGCCACTTAGATTCGAGTCAAAGGCGGTTTTGTTTCCAAAATCACTTTTGTTTATGAGAAAGTTGATTTTTTCCCAACAAAGATTTGAGTTCTTTCTTTGTCGAAGGCATATTTGTTTCCAAAATCACTTTTGTTTTATTTTGATTGATTTCAATGCCTTTTTTGTGCACAACAAAACCTAAGAAGTCACCTGCATGAACACCAAAGGCACTTTTTAATGGATTCATTTTCAATCCATATTTTCTCATCCTTTCGAATGATTGCTAAAGGTGATCTAAATGATCATTCTTAGCAGAAGATTTGACGACAATATCATCTATGTAAGCTTGCATAAATTTTCCTATGAAGTCATGAAACATAGAATTCATTGCTCTTTGATAACAAGCACCATCATTTTTCAATCCAAAAGGCATCATTATCCATTCATAACAAACTAAAGCCCTTTGACATCTAAAAACAGTTTTCGACACGTCTTTTTCAGCAATATAAATTTGATAGTAGCCAGAATAACCATCTAGCATATTTAAATATTCAAAACATGTTGTTGAATCGACAAGCATTTTTGCCACTACATAGGATATTCATCCTTGGGAGTAGTTTGGTTTAAATCTCTAAAATCATTACAGAATCTAAGAGTCCAATTTTTCTTAACAACAAGAACTATATTAGCTAACCAATCTACATACCTTGTAGTTCTGATGAATCCGCATTTCAAGAGCCTGTCGATATCCTCTTTGATCTTCTACTGGATTCATGGCGCAAATATTCTTGGAGTTTGTTTCACTGGTTTCTTATCACGTCAAATAGGTAACTTGAGTTCCACTACTTCTCAACCCAAACCTGGCATTTCATGATAATACCAAGCGAAACAATCTTTATATTTCTTCAAAAGCTCGACGATTTGAACTTTAAAGTCTTTGCCAATCTTGGTGCTAATGTATGTTGGTCTTTTGACTGAACGATCACCTAGATCAACCTCTTCCAAAGGGTCTTGTGTCTGCATTCTTTTGGCTGGTCCCATTGGATATTTCCCAAAACCTAAAGGTTCATCATCATAAATGCAATCTAACCTTTGGTTTTCAATCGAACTGTATTGAAAATCGTCATTAACATTCTTGATATATTTTTCTTGTTCGATTTCGGCCTCTAAATCCGCTTTTTATTTACTTTCGTCCACATAAGTCGTAATCTTTTCCCAAACATTGGGCTCTGACATAACTAATCATCATTATCTTCCCACCTAGTTGGTGGGGTTCCAGGACGTCCCCAAATTGAGGCTTTTGAGTAAGCAGAAGCCCTGGTTCTGAGTATACTTTCTTCATTAACAATCTCTTTGTTCCATATGAAACCATCTTTTTGGTGCAGTTTCATGGACCAAATGAAATTGTCATGGTTTTCATAACCAAATTCAGAAGCAACACATGGCGCAATGTTCGCCAATTGTTTGTCAAAGGTCTTTTGGTGATTGTGTCAACTTCGGTAAGAAAATAACTTTGGTCTGCCTCTATGTTTTCCAACACACCATCTTCCTTCCAAAGAGTAAGTCTCTGATGCATAGTTGAAGGAACAACTCCAACACCATGTATCCACTCCATTCCTAGTAGCAAATTGTAATTAACTTTAGAACCAACCACCAGGAAAAGTGTTGATCTTCTTACAGTCCCCACCACCAAGTCAACTTCGACAACTCCATAATAACTTTGATACTTTCCTTCATAGTTGGAAAGTATGACATTATGTGGTTTCAAATCAGATTCTGACAAACCAATTTTCTTTTATTAGAAATTGTGGCAATAGATTTACAGCAGCACCACCATCGACAAGCACCTTTTTTATTCCAACATCATTGATCTTAGCTTGAGATGACTTTTATGTGATAATTAGGTTTCTCAAACATGGCTTGATCACCTTCGATGCAACCATTGTCCATAACATAATAGCACGGTGGTTTATGAACGGCCATTTCTTTAGTAAAATCTACCTCATCTTCAGTGATTTCTGATGTTAAGTCATATTCAATCAGGAGAATTGATATCACGCAAATAACATCGAAATCAAGTTCAGAACTAGTAAAGTTCGACGTCATTTCATCATCATCTTTTGTAAGATTCTCTTTTACTACAGAAAAGGGAGGAAATATTCTTTCAGTGGTAGGTTTCCTCACCATTTCGAAAGCAACCACTTGTTTTCCTCTTCCTTTGTCAATATTTGTAACATCCTTTAAAGCATCAGCCTTTTTCTGGCGTTGGAATCTCCACCATTGAGTTTTTGTCATGTGATTTTTCCATTTATAATTATTGTTGTAAGCAAACTTCTTTGAATCAGATGTCTCTTTCTGAGCATCGGTACTGGTAACTATCTTCACCCATTTTGTAGGTGGAGAAATGTAGTTGGACTTTATCCAACCAGAGAACACCCATTCTTCAGTAGGGGATTTCAAAGGTGGAGTAAAAGTCTTCATTTGACTTTTCTTTAAAAATTTCTTTTGGGTTGAAGCTTTATAAGTTAAATCACTTATGTTGAAATCAAATTTATCCCTTTTGTTAACCCATTTTCCTTTCCTCTTCGACTGAAGTTTGAAGCCTTCAATACTTCTTGCAGCTTCTTTGTCGAAGACAACACTGCACCTAGGGCATAGCATAGTTCGTGAATTTGAGATTTTGCACCTCTTCAGGAAATCAATCAGATCATCTTCTAATGTTGGATATGCAACTTTCATCTTTTCAGCATACTGGCTTTCAGTAACCATTTCATTGTTGCAGACATGATCCTCAGTAACCATTTCAACATCATTTGTTTGATAATTAGAAGTGTTTTTAGTAACGTCAAATGTATAAGTTTTCGACGGATAATTAGACATGGTCTATAGTAACCATTTCAACAACATTTAGTAACGTCAAATGTATAAGTTTTCGACGGATACTTTTCATTTTTTCGTTCTTCGGGATTTTTACCATCAAATGGTCTCAACCCTTTACATGTGTAAGGAGCACCCGATTTTAATTATGTGAGGTTAACTTCACTATCATCGACACCATAAAAACTTAGTTCAAATTCTTGATCATTGTCATTTGTGTCGACAGAAGCAACTTTTTCTCTTTTGCTGAAGTTACTGGTCCTTACTTTCTCAGCTTTAAGTCTTTCGACTTGTCGGTGTAACAACCCAATTTTCGTTAGTATTATTTTAATTTCTTTTTATTATATTTAATTGTGCTCGTATGTGATTAAATGCTTTTTGTGTGCTTTCGTAGATTTGGTGTAGAAGGGTATTTTAGTCATTTTAGACTAAGGGGTATTTTGGTCATTTATTAAGGTTTAGTAAACTTAGAATTATCATTATTTTAGTATTTTGAGGTGAATAGTTATTTTGCTAAGTGTCATACCCCAATTTTTGACCCAAGATACCACGGACACGCGTCGTTTAACCCTAATCGGTCTCTGACTTTTCAGTAAAATTTCGGCAGAGAGGTATTTTAAAATACCTCATTTTTTGTTCCGAGTCGGGCCCTCTTCTCACTTTTTTTTATCAGTCCTTTTAATTTTTATTTTAATTCATTTCCATCTTTTTATTTTCTATTTCACTTTTTAATCTAATTTTAGTTTAAACATATTTATCTTTTATTTATTTTTATTTTTATATGATAGGTCCAATTTTTTATTTATTCTTTTTTTATTTTCCAATAAGTCCAAGAGTTACAGCTTCTCATCCAAATCTAGAAAATAGGGCATGTAACAAACTCCCTTTCATCTCAATCCAAAGCCAGTATTTTTCTCCTCACTAACAAACCCTAAACCTAACATTGTCACTATATAACACAAACCCAGCCGTCGTGAAGGGGGGAACCGAGTCTTATTTCAATTTTAGTTTTATTAGAAAAATCTTAGTCCGCCGTAATTTGTTATTTAGGTTCTGCAAACTACTTTCAATTTCATTCACAGTTTCAATTGTCGCTTTATTCTTTGCATTCATGCTGCCATTGTTATTGCTCATTCATGTTTCTAATTTTAATTGTTTTTAACATTTAATTCATGATAGCTATTGCATCATTTAGAACCTGGAGAACTTTTGTCTCACGTTTATTTAATTCCAATTCTTGTTAGTTTTGATTGCTATGTTAATTCATTCCCAATCCCATTAATTCCATTCAACCGTACATACTCAATTGATTTCAATTGCCACTTCCATACAATTACTATTCGTCCCATTTCAATTTCATGTTTTGTTATTCCATTTAAATTCTATTTCCACTACACATTTATTTTCATTATGTTCAATTACAATTCTGTTAACCATATTCTGTTGAATTCCAATTGAGTGTTTTTGGTTGCCATTGTGTGTCGATTTGTGTGCTGCTACATGCGGTTGCGAGATAATTTTCGTTGCTACAGTGTTAGATCGTGTTGCTTACTTTATTCTCATTATTGTTGCAAGGCTGTTCTATTTCAAATTCAATTTTCATCATTAACAGGTCTTTGTCCGTGGCTGTTTTATTCCTTTCCAGTTGCAAGGTCATGGCTGCTCTCCAAAGTTAAAAGATTACATCCTAAAGAGAACTAGTGGGCCCTTTGCATTTTTTTTAATTTTTTCTTCGTGCATTTTTTCTTTTCTTTAGCATTGTATTTTTCTTCATGCATCGTTATTAGTTTAGGTTTATTATTCCATTTATTACATATTTATTTTCCGTCATTTATTTTTTATCGCAAACCATAGAATGTATCCTAGGACAATGTAAATAATAAATAAAACGTGTGTGTGTCTGGGTGGGGATGTGTGTGGGTGTTTTATTTTTATGCTTCTAGTTTAGGTTAAAGGTTTTTGTGGTGATCCAACGTCACCACAAAATACCTACGTTTTATTTTCTTGCTCCGTTAGTTGTAAATCTAATTTATTGCAAACAACCACAATGAAACACAAAAAACATTTTCACAATAAACCTTGATTCAAAATCAAGTGATCCCATTCTTTTATTTTATTTTCTTAATCAAATCTCAATCAAATTAATTATACTTTGAGTCATTTTTCTTTTAATATTAAAAAATACAAACCAATTACATTTTGCCACTTTGGCTTTTTACATTTTAAAACCTTTTTCAAAACTAATAAAAAATACAAAAACAAATCAAACGGCAATTTTTACCCCGAACTACGAGGTTTTGATCTCTCACGGGTACGTAGGCAAAGGACACTCGTCCTTCCAAATCAATAAAAAAAATGTAGATAATAGGCTTCTCTTTTTTCTTTTTCTTTTAACATTCTAATTCCATTTTCAAAAGCAAGCAAGTTTATAGCATAAAAATTAAATAAAATCAAGAGGTTCTCGTAGAGTACTACGAACATAAAGGGTGCTAATACCTTCCCTTTATGTAACTAACCCTCGAACCCTCAATTTTTAAAAATGTGGTATTTGAACCTTTTTCCACTTCTTTTTGAAAAAAATTAAATGTTCAGTCGTGAAATAAAATAGTGAGTCAAACGCTAATCGAATAGCCTTGATCTCCGAAAAATGACGCGACACTAAGATTAGAAGAACTTAGTAGTAATTATTTTGTTTTGGTGATAATTAGATATTTTACTAAGTTAAGTGAGTAGTAACATTTCTAATTAGATGAGAGAGTCTTAGGCCCATTAAGAGGAGATATACCCTAACTGTAACGCCCGTTTCGATTATTTAATTAATTTTTCGAGTTTAGAATATATTTACATGATTTATGTGTTATGTTGTGGTTTTATTAGGCGGGTTATTTTATTATTTAATAGAATAAAGGATAATAATAAAAATAAATACTAAAGTTGTGGGGATTAATGAGATTAGAAAGAGGTATAAAAGGAAATTAGGTTTAGAGAGGAACAGTCAGTACGTTACAGACTTTTGGAGAAAAAGGGAGAAAAGTGGCCAGAGAGGAGAGACCTGCGATTCTGCAATATTATCAGGTAAGGGTGAGCCTAGCTTCAATTATGTTATACTGTAATTCATCTGTTTGTGTTTAACCAAGGATTAAAGAGAGTTTTTGAGAGAGTTCTAAGTTAGGGTTTCGGTAGATTTGGTGATGAATTAATGTGAGAATGATGTGAATTGATGTAGAAACCTGTTACAGAACCTAGATTAATCACTAGGACCTTAATTCTGAATGATTAGAACCTTAGTATGAGAGATTGGACGAGTTTTAGCGAGGATTTGAGCGAACCCGCAGCCTGTTCTGCGACCGCTCGCCGTGGCGAGCAGAACAGTTTAACTCGTGAGGCGAGCAACATCACTCGCCGTGGCGAGCAACCCTTTAGTGCTCGCGAGGCGAGCAACATCGCTCGCCGTGGCGAGCAAGTGGCAGAATGCAATTTAAGTAGCTCGCCGTGGCGAGCAGTCCCACTCGCCACAGCGAGCAACGTGGTCTCAGACCACTATAACTTGAGTTTTAGAACTCCGTTTTGAGCGGGACTTTGAGGGTAGACCTTTGTATAGTATTAGAGATGTTTAAGACTTAAATTATAACTTGTAATGATGCTGTGAGATGGTTTTAATTGTTGGCATTAATCCATGATCTATATGTTGTTAAGTGAACTATATGAATGAAGTTTTAAATGATGTTTGCGATGATAAATTTGTGCTGTATATACATATGTTAAGTGTACTGAGTTGCTGTCATGAACTGTTATAATTGCATGTGTCAGTCAAGAGTCGTAAATGATGTTAAGACGTTGTGTACAACTTGTTTAAGTATAAAGAGTCGAGTTCATGCATTTGCATAATTTGAGACGGAGGAGCTTATGCTCAAAGCGACGGTGGAGCTTATGCTCAAAGCGACGGTGGAGCAATTGCTCAAAGCGACGGTGAAGCTTATTTAAGCTTAAAAATGGTACCACATGCATGATGTTTAAGATGTTAGAATTGCATAGTAGAGCTGCATTGGTCGAGTCTTGTGTCTAAGACGTTAAGAGATGATTTGTTATGTGAAGAATGTTTTAAGATGACTTGTATACGTGGATGTTTGAGACGTTTCTGTTCTATGTGATAAATATTGTTGTTGTTGTTAAGCATAAATATTTGAGTTATATGTTAATATAATTGATGTGAATCTCACCCCTTCTGTTGGAATTGCCGCCTCGTGGGCAAGTGCAGGTGACCGAGCTTAGGATTGACGATGTGAGAGGTCCTTGTGGAGTCTTAGGAGCTCTGATACGTAACGGGATGGGGATTATCTTTTGTTTCTATTCCTTTATGTATCATTTTTAAATTAATTATGACATTGGTGCGAGGAACTAATCTTTTAAAGAGTTTGAATTATGTTTCCGTTGCTACATTTTGAATAAAGACGAGGAATAAATTATTATTCATTTTGTTTAAAGCTGTTTTGAAATGTGACATCCTGAATTATTGTGATATACTCTGATTTAATGCATGAAATTTTTATGTTGGGAATTCGGGGTGTTACACTAACCCATTTAGATGGTGATTATATAAGCTTAACTTAGAGAGGCTAGGTTAAATTTTCATTCATTTCATCTGAAGAGGCTAGAGATAGAGAAAAGGGTTAGAGAGAAGATTCAAGAGGAATCAAGCTAAGAGCAAGGGGGAGTGAAAGATTAGCTTAGCTTTGTGAAGATAAAAGGTAAGGGGGCTAGTCTTCATTCATAATCAAATGTTAATCTCTTCTTCTTCTCAAATTCATAAGTGCTTATTTGAATAAGTGATTAATTGAATTTAATTGTTGAAATTTGTGTTCTTGTTAAGATGATATGTTTGAGTACATGCATTTGATGATAACTGAATTGTTGTTGATGAAATTGCATGCTCGTGATATGTATAAATGGGTATATTGTGAATTGTGTGCAATTGGTGAATATTGATGTGTTGTTGTTGATTTATGGTTAAATCTGTGATTAAATGATGTTGTTGCTATTGTGAGATGTTGTTGTTGTTGATTGAACCTATGGGTATTCATAACCATGGAGCCTTGATGTGGATTTGTGTTGTTCTTGAAGATTTTTATGAAAAGGGGTCAATTGGTTATTTTTGTCGAAATGATGTTTTGATTCAAGCTTCATATGGATTTGAATGTCTTTTTGTGTCTAGAAATGTTTATACAAACTTTGGAAACCAATTTGGGCAATGGGGAACTATAATTGGGAGTTTTTGGGTGAAAATGAAGTTTTTCCCGTGTGTAGAATTTCTGCAACTGATGCAACTCGCAATGGTGAGCTGGAGGCGAGTTGAGGGGTACTCCCTGTGACTAACTCGCCATGGCGAGTTGCACAGTGCAGTTACCCCTATTTTGTCGTTTTTAGGGCTTTGGGTCGATCTGAACCATTTTGAACTGATTCTTTTGATGTAGTTAAATGTAATTGAACTTTTAAACCTCTGTAAACATCAAGTGAATGAGAAATTGGACTTGGTTGCTGATTGTACCTCAAGCTTTGAAAACGTCAAAAACATCGATTGTTCCAAAACTTGTTTCTCTTAAGATAAAGGGGTGAGATTACGTTGTATACTAGGTACATGATTTTCTGAAAAAAAATAGTTGTGAATGAATTCAATAGAGTCTAACTTATTTTGCTTTGAAAATAGAATTCTTTTAGAAAAATGATAAGAGAAACAAACTTTGTGATTTCGATGATTTCGTTGTAATTAGCCGGTGAGACATGCATGTATGCTCAACTGCACACATATGTGATCTAAGAGCATACATAGTCGAGGCATTGATGTTGTTTTACTTTGAAAAGTATATGTTAGTTGTTTTGCTAAACCATAGACGAACTTCGTCAAATTTAATCCTTAAGACCGATTATCTCGGAAACCTTTTGATCTAAGATAGTGATTTCCAGGTTGATGATCAGGGTGTGTTGAAATTCCGAGGCAGAATCTGTATTCCCGATAATGATGAGTTGAAAAATTTGATTTTAGAAGAAAGTCACAGGAGTAGCTTGAGTATTCATCCGGGAGCTACAAAGATGTATCACGACTTGAAGAAATTGTTTTGGTGGTCTGGATTGAAGCGAGATGTCGTGTAATTTGTTTATGCTTGTTTGACTTGTCAGAAATCTAAAGTTGAGCATCAGAAGCCTGCAGGGTTGTTGACACCATTAGATGTGCCAGAGTGGAAGTAGGATAGCATATCCATGGACTTTGTATCGAGTTTACCAAATACTCCGAGAGGGCATGATGCCATTTGGGTAGTTGTTGACAGGTTGACAAAGTCAGCGCATTTTATTCCGATCAATATCAATTATCCGGTAGCTCAGTTGGCGAAGATTTACATTCATAGTATTGTGAAGTTGCATGGTGTTCCATCAAGTATTGTGTCGGATAGAGATCTGAGGTTTACTTCAAGGTTTTGGAAGAGTTTGCATGAGGCTTTGGGTTCAAAGTTGAAGTTGAGTTCGGCTTATCATCCTCAAACAGATGGTCAGACGGAGAGGACGATTCAGTCATTAGAAGATTTGCTGAGAGTGTGTGTACTTGAGCAAGGTGGAGCTTGAGATAGTCATCTACCGTTGATTGAGTTCACGTCCAACAACAGTTACCATTCGAGTATTGGTATGGCACCATTTGAATCTTTGTATGGTCGGAGGTGTATGACTCCGTTGTGTTGGTTTGAATCGGGAGAAAGTATAGTGTTGGGACCGGAAACAGTCCAGCAGACTATAGAGAAAGTCAAATTGATAAGAGAGCAGATGAAAGCGTCGAGTCGGCAGAATAGTTACCATGACAAGCGTAGAAAGGAACTTGAATTTCGAGAGGGCGATCATGTGTTCTTGAGAGTCACTCCTATGACAGGTGTAGGTCGTGTGTTGAAGTCTAAGAAGTTGACTCCAAAGTTTATTGGTCCTTATCAGATATCGGAGAGGATTGGGCCAGTGGCATATCGAATAGGTTTGCCACCACATCTTTCGAATCTGCATGATGTGTTTCATGTGTCGCAGCTGCGGAAGTACGTAGCGGATCCTTCGCATGTTATACCAAGGGATGACGTGCAAGTTAGAGACAACCTTACGGTGGAGACTTTACCGTTGAGAATTGATGATCGTAAGGTGAAGAAGTTGAGAGGCAAGGAGATACCTCTGGTGAGAGTTGTCTGGGGTGGAGTGACTAGTGAAAGTCTAACATGGGAGCTGGAAAGTAAGATGCAGGAGTCATATCCTGATTTGTTTGCTTGAGGTAATATTTCGAGGACGAAATTCTTTAAGTTGGGGAGAGTTGTAACGCCATAGTTGTTATTTATTTATTTCGGTTGATTTTTAATAAGTTTATATGATTTTAAATAATCTATGTTGATTTTATGGTGTAATGTATTTTATTATATGATTATTGGGTTATTTAATAAAATAGGTGAGAAACTATAATTATTAGAAAGTTGGGGATTAAAGTAAATTGAATAATATTTTAATAGGAGTTAATTAGAAATAAGTGGGAATTAATTAGAATTAATAGGAGTTAGAAGGAAGGGAAAGTCAGAAAACAGTTTTCACGTAGAAGAAGAGAGAAACAGAGAAAAGGGAGAAAAACCTAGAACAAGAGAGAAGAAGCAGGAAGAGAGAAGAACGCAGCTTTGATTTCAGGAAGATAATCGAAGGTAAGGGTGAGACTAACTCTCAGCTTTAGGTCTTATGATTCGTTGATTAATGTTGGATTGTTAGGGTTGATGAATTGAATTAGGTTAAAGATGAATAGATGTTAATAACTTGATTAATTCATGAAATTGTTGTTGTTTATTGCTGTTCTGATGTTAGTATGCATAGAAGTAATGCAATTCATCAAAATTAGGTTTTTAGGTGTTGAAAATGGGGTTTGGGGTTGAAAAGGAGAAGTCTGTTCGTACAGTTCGTAGTTCTGTCAGTCGCCACTCGCCACGGCGAGCAAGCCTGTGTAGCTCACCACAGCGAGCATACCCACTCGCCAGGCGAGCAGTGAACCTATATTGCTCGCCACAGCGAGCAAATGAACTCGCCGCGGCGAGTTGCTTAAATTAAAAAGTGTTAATTGTCTTAATGATGTTTTTAGGTCAATTTTTATATCAACTTGAGTGCCTTAATATATTTGGGAATGAATGGCACCTTTTTACAGAATCAAATTTGGGTTTTGGGGACTTAAAAATGAAGATTTTAGGTGAAAAATGTCAAAAATGCCGAGAGCATCCAGTTTTGCTCGCCTCGAGCTCGCCCCCAACTCGCCACAGCGAGTAGCTCATTTTCCTGAACTCGCCACTGCGAGTAGTACAGTAGTTGCCTAAATTGTTGAACTTTGTTGTGAGACTTTGTTGTACCCTTTGGTTGTGTCCTGTCGGTCAAGTTGGAGTTCATGTCATAGTTGATTATGCATTTTGTAGTTGTTGTTGTTGTCAAGTTGTATGCAGATATACACTATTGAGTCCATTCATACTCATACTTGTTGAGGGCTCATGCCCTGGAGTGTTTTCACTCAACCGTTGAGGGATTATGCCCTGGAGTGTTTATCGCTCAATCGTTGAGGGCTTATGCCCTGGAATGTTATTTCATTCAAACTGTTGGGGGCTTATGTCCTGGAATGCTTAGCATTCAACGCGCGTAAAATGGTACCACATGCATTTGCATTAGTCGCATTGTTGTTGTCGTTGTTGTTGTTGTTGGTCGGGTCGTCGATGTCGTAGCTTGGTAATGTTGTTGTTGTTTTGTCTTAATTATAAATTGACAGTTGATTAACAATGTATTCCTGTTGTTGAATTTAAATTGATGAATTTATAATATCTATTGTTGTTTGTGAATCTCACCCCTTCTGCTTGGAAATGTTGCCTTTCCCATGGGTAACTTGCAGGTAACAAAGATTAGTAGAGATGTCGGCTCAAAGTGTCTTAGGGCTCTGATATGTAACGGGATGGGGATCTTATTACTTGTTTCTCTTTCCTTACGTATTGTTTTTGAATTATGAAACTTTTGATGAGGCCTGCGTGCCAAAGTTTAATTTTGTTGATTGAAATGAATTCCGCTGCGAAGTTTGAAGGTTAATTTTTATTGACTACTTTTTATGAAGAATAAATAGTTATTTATTCATTTGGAGTTTTTGTTTTAAGAAAATGTAGCATTCCGTTATATGAATACTCTGATTATATTTATGAATTTTTATGTTGGGAAAACGGGGTGTTACATAAATGGAGGTGAACTTTTACATTGTTGTTGTTGAGGTGATTTGAATTGTCCAGTCTTTGCTTGTATGTCCATGCATCATAGTCTCATATGTGACGTAAGGGGAGGACCCTTACGTAGGTGTTAATGTAAGAGGAGGTGTACTCTTACATATGATGTGCAGTTGGCATCATGGGGTGACGACCTTTGTTGTTGGTGACGGTACTGCATGCATTTAGAATCATGTCTAGGTGCATAAAAGATGTAGCATGTGTAACAGCCCGATTTTGCGATTATTTTATTTTAATTTTTTTATGTGTGTTTATTTATGTCTGTGTGCATTTTCATGAGTTTTCGTATTAGAAGGGTATTTTGGTCGTTTTAGACTTAAGGGTATTTTAGTCTTTTAAGAGGAAGGGTAATTTAGTAACTTGGTGATAGTTATTTTCTTTTAGCGTTTCAAGTTAGAACCGTTATTATTTGTAGAATACTAAGTTGTCGATATAATTTAGTTAAAGTCGAGGTTTCTAATTAATTACCGTTGGTGAGTTAGAGTTAGCGGTTTAGTGTATTTAGAATTGAACCCAATTAGTTTGTGTGGTTTAGGCCCATTAAGGGTTGTGAACATTTGACCCATGACTTTGAGCAAAAAGGGTTAGAAACTTTGTCATTCACACAACACATAAGAATAGAGGAAAAGAGGCAAGAGAGAAGAACAAGAGAAGAGGGTTGGAGGCTAAAGGGGAAATTGATCCTAGGAGCTAAAGTGAAGCTTGGGTTAGGAATTCTTGGTGTTAAAGGTAAGAGGGATAGTTTTCACACATAATCTTCAATTTTTCATTTCTACCCATTTCCATTATTTGATTAATTGAATTTGATTCTGTAAATTCGTGCTTGAATGTTGATGATATGTTTGTAGCATAAATTACATGATGATTGTGTAGTTATTGTTGAATTAACATGTCAAAATCTATGAATATGAATATTTTGAGTTTATGTGAAAATTGATGAGAAATGAAGTTGTGATGTTGAGTTATGTATGAATTCATGTTCAGTTGATGTTATGAACGAATTGTGAACTGTTTATGGTTGATTTGTTGAACTGGAATCATTGTTATGGATTGAAGATGAAATTTGTGGTTATTGTTGGTGTTTTGAGAAAATTATGAAATTTGATGAAATGAGTTAGATTGTTGTTCATGATGCATCTTTTGAGTCCCTTTAGGTGTTTTATAACGATTGTGACATATAAACACTTTCTAGAACACGTTTTTGGGATTTGGGGGTTTAAAATTGGGTTTTTGAGTGAAGAAGGGTCAAGAACCCGTGAGCATCTGGTCTGCCCAGATGAAGGTTTGCTCAAGCGAACATTCATTGAGCTACCCATTTTGCTTGAGCGAGCTGTAAGCGAGCTCCAAGCAAACAAGACTTTGCTCTCGGGGTGCTGGTCGCTTAAGCGAACCAGACTTCAATTAAACGAATTGTGTCCTGTTCAGCCCCATTTGATTTTTGATTTGTGAACCTTGGGACCTAACCGAGCATTCCTTAATGTTCCTTTCAACTCATATAAACACTGTGTGCATACTTAATCTCACTGGAACTTCTCCATGATCAAATTGAATTGAATTTGTGAAATCGAACTTGATTTTGAATAATGCTCAAGAACATGAATTTTTCCGAGATGGGTCTTTTTCAAAGAAACAAAGTGAGATTAGGCTTGTACCTTGTTTATATGCATTCTAAAAATGATTTCAATTGGTTCCATTGGTTTATGTCTTACTTTGTTTTGAAAACTTAGAATTTTGGAAAAGTGACAAAGTGAGACGAACTTCATGATTTTTGTGAATTCGTCGTGTTTGGCCGATGAAAGGCTTATGTAACCTCTACTGCACACGATTGTGACTTAAGAGTATACATGGCTTAGGCAAGTAACCTTGTTGGGTTGGTTTCGATTCATTACTTCAAATATTTTCAAAGTTGCGAATTATGAGTAGAACTTTGAGGTGACTATTGTATGAACATATGCATTGAGTCGAGTCATATGTTCATGCATTCATTGTTTGGTGACAGACTTATGTCCAATGTAAGGCGGGGCGTGAAACCTTACATATGATGTTTTTGTTGAATCAAAGGTGACGACCTTGAGGAGACTTGGTACCACATGCATCTAGATGAGTCTAGAACATTACATACATTTGTTTGGTGAATTGCATTGAGTTGTGATGTGTGGTTAATGCATTTGGTTCATGTAAACTGGAATTGATGAATTGGATTGATATTGGAATATTGAGTGATTGCATATATGAGGATGTTTACACTGTTTAATATTCATTATATACATGATATTCCTAATTATTTACTTGGTGAATTATGTTGATGTAATGCTAACCCTCAGTGGTTTACCACCTACCTTTCCGTGCGGACAGGTAGATGGAGTGCAGGATTAGTAGCTTGTTTGATTGATGTTGCTGAGGAGCAGGAGTTCTCTTTTTCTTTTGCGCGCGTCTAGATTAGGGCTCTGATCTAGGATAGCGTTTATATGTTGGAATTTGTTTATCATTATGTTGGTCTGAGGAGTTATGACATGATTTACTTATATCCGATGTTTGAGGATGAGATTTATGTATTTATTATCATGAGATTTGGAGATATTTTTATATGCTTGATATATTCCGATGCTATGTTTATGAATCATGATAATTTATAATTTTGAAGTTTGTTGTTGACGTAAACATCTATTTCTAGAATATGTTAGTGTATTCACGCGTTTTACCGCTTAATAGGAATAGGGTGTTACAGCATGAGTCTTTATGATTGTTATGCTTGTTGATTGGTGAACTTGGTGATTGACATACTTGGTGCCTTATAAGTGATGTTGCGTAATTGTGACGTGATGAATTATTGATGTTCTTGATATATGGTTGAATGAACATGTAACTTGAAATGAACTACTAAAGTTAATTCATTGTTTATGTCCTTTTATATATGTTGATTATTATTGATGTAAAGCTAACCCCCGGTGGTTTTGACCGCCTACCTTTCTATATGGACGTGTAGACGGAGTGCAGGAGTAGTTTGCTTGCTTGGTGAGTTGATTCGAGGATAGCGGATGCTTCCTCTGCTTTTCAGTCGAGTCTAGATTTAGGCTCTGATTAGGACGTTGTCTTTATATTTATTGCTTTGACTTATGTTGTTGATTATTGCCCATATGTTGGGACTTGGAGACTTATATATTTATATGTTGGATTATTTGATGTATGATTTATATCCACTGCGACTGTTGAGAATTTTATATATGCATGCATGTTGTTTTTGGAAACTTGTTGAAGACGTAGCGTCTATTTCTTGAATAATTATTATATTCGCGTGTTTTATCGCTTTAATAGAAATATGGTGTTACAAGTTGGTATCAGAGCCGTGGTCAGTCTTGTCCGGACTAGTATTCGGTAAATTTCCCGTTTGTACACGAATGGTATTGAGTTACATTCGGTACTTGTTTTGTTGTGTTGCTTTCTTATCTGCTGGTTTGGTTTAGTGTAGAAGTGAGATGGCTGGTTGTAGAGATGATGCAGCGATTGCTGAGGCTTTAGCTGCAATGGCACAGGTGTTGGCTCAAATCAATGAGCAGGCGGCGGTTGGTCATCAGAATGAGGGGGAAGCTGAGGAGCGGAAGCTTGATCGTTTCTTGAGGAATAATCCACCAACGTTCAAGGGAAGGTTTGACCCAGAGGGAGCTCAAACTTGGACGCAGGGCATGGAGAGGATTTTTCGTGCTATGGTGACTAGTGATGATCAGAAGGTCAGGTTGGCTACCCACATGCTTGTTGAGGAGGCTGAGTTTTGGTGGATGAATGCCAAGGGGAGGCTTGAGGCCGGTGGAGAGGTCGTGACTTGGGCTAGGTTCAAGAGTGAGTTTTTGAGGAAGTACTTTCCTGAGGATTTGAGGACCAAGAAGGAAGTGGAGTTTCTGAACTTGAAGCAAGAGAACTTGTCAGTTACTGAGTATGCTGCTAAGTTTGAAAAGCTTTCGAGGTTTTGTCCCTACATCAATGATGAGGATGCAATTGTGTCGAAGTGTGTGAAGTTTGAAAGCGGTTTGAGGCCAGAGATCTATCCGTACATGTGCGTTTAGGAGATTCGGGATTTCGATACTTTGGTGCGTAAGTGTCGCATGTTTGACGACGCCAGTAAGGCTAAGGCAAACCATTACAAGGCGGTGCATGACAAGAAGGGAAAGAGCCATGGATTTGGGAAACCGTACAACAAGGACAAAGGAAGGAAGAAAGAAGTTGGTGGAGGCTCTAAGGCGAATGCCTCGGATGTGAAGTGCTTTAAATGTGGAACTTTTGGTCATTTTGCTAATGATTGCAAAAAGAGTGATAGTTGCTACAAGTGTGGTCAAAAGGGTCACAAGTCGTTTGAGTGCAAGAAGGATATTACTTGTTTCAATTGTGGAGATAAAGGTCATATCAGTACTGAGTGTACCAAGCTGAAGAAGGCGGCGGGAAAGGTGTTTGCTTTGAATGCGGAGGAAGTGGAGCAGCCGGATAATCTTATCTGAGGTATGTGTTTTATCAATAGTACTCCTTTGATTGCAATTATTGATACCGGTGCTACTCATTCTTTTATCTTGGTTAGTTGTGTGGAACGTTTGGGTTTAGTTGTAACTCAGCTGTCGCGTGGAATGGTCATCGACACCCCGGCCAATGGCTCGGTGACTACTTCTTTGGTGTGTGCTAAGCGTCCCGTTAATTTTGGTAACGTTGATTTCAAGTTGGATCTTGTGTGTCTTCTGTTGAAGCATATGGATGTGATTTTTGGTATGGATTGGATGTTATCTTTTGGTGTTAGCGTTAATTGTTTAACCAAAAGTGTGACGTTTTTGAAGTCGGTGGCTGAGGTAAGTGAAGGGTTCATAACCGCGGAACAAGTGAAGAAGTCTTTGGATGGTGAAGCTAGTGTGTTCATGATGTTTTCATCGTTGAAGGAAGGTAGTGAGAGAAGAAGTGATGATTTGTCGGTAGTGCAAGAGTTTCCAGAAGTCTTTCCGAACGACATTACCGAATTACCACCGGAGCGTGAGGTGGAGTTTGCAATTGATTTGGTACCAGGAACGAGTCCTATTTCGATTGCGCCGTATCGGATGTCTGCATCTGAGTTGGGTGAGTTGAAGAAGCAGTTGGAAGACTTGCTTGAGAAACAGTTCATTAGGTCGAGTGTTTCTCCGTGGGGTGCTCCAGTGTTGTTGGTTAAGAAGAAGGATGGCAGTATGAGGTTGTGTGTGGATTATCGGCAGTTGAACAAGGTGACGATTAAGAATCGGTATCCGTTTCCGAGGATTGATGATTTGATGGATCAGCTGGTTGTTGTGGAAGTGTTCAGTAAGATTGATTTGAGGTCAGGATATCACCAGATTAGAGTGAAGGCGGAAAATATATCCAAAACCGCGTTCCGAACGAGGTATGGACACTATGAGTATTCTGTGATGCCATTTGGAGTGTCTAATGCCCCAGGTGTCTTCATGGAATATATGAATAGGAAGTTTCATCTTTATCTGGACCGTTTTGTGGTGGTGTTTATAGACGACATTTTGGTGTATTCTAAGTCAGAGGAGGAGCATGTTGAGCATCTGAGGATTGTGCTGAGTGTCTTGAAGGAGATTAAGTTGTATGCTAAGATGTCAAAGTGTGAGTTTTAGTTGCGAGAAGTAAGTTTCCTTGGTCACGTAATTTCTAAAGGTGGCATTGCGGTGGATCCGTCCAAGGTTGATGCGGTGTTGCAGTGGGAGTCGCCGAAGTCCGTCTATTTCTTGAATAATTATTATATTTGCGTGTTTTATCGCTTTAATAGAAATATGGTGTTACAGTCGGACCCTATTAGCTAATTGTGCCATATCCCTTAAGTATTAGGTATCTAGTTTCTTTCGAATAGAATAATCTATACCACTAGCAGTCATTTCAACTAACTCATGTTCAGGCACTTGGGTAAAGCATCTAGCTCTAGGAGTCAGAATCTATTCAAATAATCATCAATAGACTCTGACATCTTACGTCGAACACTGGCCAATTCCTTAAGACTAATTTTAGATTGGCCCATGTAAAATTGTTCATGAAACGCCTTTTCCAACTGACTCCAAGTAAATATGGAATATGGAGGTAAAGTAGTAAACCAAGTAAAGGCAATTTTGGTTAGAGAGCTTGGGAAATATTTCATTCTTAAATTATCATTGTTTGTTATATCTCCAACCTCAGTTAAATAACGGGCAATATGTTCAACAATAGACTTAATAGTTTCTCCACCAAACTTGATGAATTTAGGGATTTTCCATCCCTTGGGTAAGTCTTCTGCTAAGACATACTCTGACAAGGCCGACACAAAATTAGGCATTTGTAAACCCATGTTGAACCCATTTTGGTCTAACAAAGTTTCGACTATATTGGCTATGTTGTTTCTACAATCGAAATTGTTTTGCTGAATTTGTCAAACTACTTCATCAGCATCTTGGTTCCTTTGAACCAACATTGGGGCTGGCTCACGCTCCCCTTGCGTTTGTGGTTCGATAACAGGTTGTTGCATTTGGGCCACAAGGATTCCATTATTCAGTCTCTCGACATTAATTTGGACGGGCCTTTGGTTTTGATTTTGAGGCATTAGCCTATTTTGTATGGGAGGAGCGCCAAAGAAATCAGCAATTCGCCCCATTTGGTCAGTTAGTGTTTGGTAAACTATGAGTTTGTTGGATCAGTGGGTTAAACATTGTACCTATTTGTTGGGTTAACATATTGACCATTTCAAGATTACTAGCTTCTGTTTGTTGTCGTAAAGCCATTAAGGAAGCATTAGTTAATGTTTGTTGGGGGTCACCAAGCATACCTACCCCAGGGTGAAAAAGTGGAGAACGCATTGCTTTCAAACTCTCTGAAAAAGAGGATGGATTAGTATATAGGCCTACCATAAAAGACGAAGGCATGCCATATGGTTGGTTCCTATGGTTGACTGGATCGAAAAACCTTGTATTTGGATGCGATTGGCTTCCAAAACCAAGCTGGGATTGTGCGGCTACATCAACAATTGATATTGCCGCGGGTATAGTTGAAGAAACGTGAGTGGGCATCGTTGCCCCCATTGTTTATGTGTAACTTGCGCCAACAGTTGGGGTTCCTTGTGAGTTTTGTTGTGAAACTGTTTCCAACGTTGCACTACGCGTAGGACGTACTGTTTCTGAAAGTTTTTTCTTACTTCTTAAGAACATACACAACAAGAATCACAAGATTTTTAAACATGACAAATTTTTAGGAATTTTTTAAACAAAAGCACAAACAGTCCCACTGGGCGTGCCAATTTGTTTACCTTGGTTTTTGGTAAACAACCGCTAGTTTCCAAAAATGGTTACTTGCAAGATTAACCAGTAAATCTTAGGACATATTGTGCTTGTTATTTTCCAAAAAGTGAAGAATGTTCTTGGTTTTAGATATGAATGTAATTGTCGGAATCAACAAGTATCGAATCCTTCGGACTAAATTGTTTAGAAAGAACGAGTAAATTGCAAGGAATTTAAAGAAACAAAGAAAAAGTGCATTGAATGAATGTAAATTGGTACACATATTCATACATTAATGACTCGTTGCTCGTTTCTCTTTTGATGTAGTTTGAGTGTAAGTTTTCTGTATGGTTGAATTGTGGCCTATTTTTCCTATGAAAAACTATTATTTATACTAGATAACTGCCTATATAGAAACGGTCAAACATAGCTGCTAATAACTACCCCAGACATCTTTTGAATTTCAAATTACATCTCTCGACAGTAACTGTTGCTTGACTTATTAATTTGGTACCAACTTATCTTCGACATCTTACTTGCTTGTCAAAGTCCTACCATCAAACAACGAAATCTTTCCAAATCCGTAAACTCAATCTAGCTTGTGAGTCGAACTCATTTAATTCTCTTCAAAACCTAAGTCAAACTTAATTGACTGCATTTATTGTAGACTGTCGAAAATATAGGCTAACAACATCATAGTGTGATTTCGATTAATTCTAAAAAAATCCCTAAGTTTGTCTCATTTTACCACTTTTCAAAAAGAATTACATTTTCCAAAGTAAGACCAAGTTAAAGCTCACACACACCTTTCAAAACTATTTTAAAATCATTATTACAGAAAAGGAACCTTAACCCTAGCATTTCACTTAAGACAAACGATTTTCGGAAAATCTTATGTTCTTGAACATTTTTAAATAAATTTCAAATCAATTCACAAAATCAAGTTCCATCCAATTCATTTGATGTTTTCAAAGGTTTAGAAAGCTTATCAACAGTTAAATACATCAAAAGAATCATTTCATAAAGTCCAGATCGACACCCGACAAGCTGCACCAGAACAGGAAGCCCTGTTCTTGGGTTTCCTCTCGGGAACCCATCCATTTTTTCATCCAAAACCCCATTTTTGATCCCATTTGCCCTAAATTCATCCCACAAACCTGTTTACTAGTTAACATCTAAAAATTTACTATTCATAAATCAAATACACACAGAGGCAAATAAGAACATATAAACACACATAAATACATATGATAATTAAATAAAATAATTCTAGCGAAAAACGGGTTGTTATAATATAGGTTAAGGAATGGCTTTAAAGATGTGAGAAGTTGTAGAGTGGATTAAGGAAGTATCACTAAAGATTTGGAAACCTATAGAGCCTTGGGACTCTATCCGGGTCATACATAATACGAGTACATGGGTCCAGTTTGTCCATTGCTTAATGAGGAAGAATATGACTTGTCCCAAATGATTGGAATCCTAGGAAGAATAAAAGAATATTCTGGTGGGTAGGTAGGATTGGATAAGGATGGATGGATAAGGACATACCATGTAAAATGACCAAAGGGTACAACTTGTAGTGGGTGGACTTGTACTATAAAAGGACACCCATGTGTTAATGCCAAGAGTCCAAAAATTCATTTCCATTTCCATGGTTCAGCTCACCATGAGCTAAATCCCTTCTAGTGGTTTAGACATTGTGAGGTTATGATTTGTTTATTTACATGTGATATATAAAGCTGTAGCGCCGAGCTTTACTCTAACAAACTGTTTTAACTCAAAATATCAAGGTAAAAAATTTTGATCACTTTTATTTCTAATGATATAGCTCCCCGATCCCGAAAGGGTATGTGAGTGGAAAATATTTGTTATATATGAATTTGTCCTTAAGGACAACACTAGTGAAAGGATCAAGAGAGACTGCTTGAATGATTATCTTGAGCGTAGAAGAGCCTTGAAGCTATAGGAAGTTATAGCTAAGTGCTACGTTCCTGGTAAGACTCTTGTTATAAGGTATATAGGCCCTCATAGCTTAATACCCCCGTGCGGAAAGCCGAGAACCTGAACCTAACCAATGTTGTGTTTTAAGTCTCGTGATCGATCCTAAAAATTAGTGTCGTTACGCCCTTAACATGATGGATGAGGTAGCCCTCCCTAAGACCAAATGGTTCGCCAAGAAGTCGGTCATTGAGAAATATAGCTCTTAGAACAACAGAGTTGGGGGAAGCTAATAAACAGCTGCAACTTTGTGTATCATAGGAAGCTATATAAGGATATGGCCCTATCTATCTCTGGTGCTAAAGATACTTTGAACCGGCTATAGCTTTGAGCGACACAGGAAGCTATACCTAAGGTATAGCTATGTACATTTCAATAATGTTTTATCATAACTGAACCTAGATCTAAACCACACTTTCCATCTTGACATTTTCTAAAAAAATTTAACTACTTTCCCAAACTTAACCTTTTACTTTTACTATTGTGACAAATGTTTTATTTTATTTTCTTACAAACAACTTTTATTCTAAAAAGATATGCGAGGCTATAGCTCCACATTCCATGTGGGATCGATATACTTTTATACTATAACTTGGACATTGTATACTTGCACTTAGTCTTTCCACGTTAAAAGGAGACACCTGCGCTTTCCTTCTCTGACTTGTCTTTTTGTAACTCAAAACGGTCATCAATGAAATGACCAAGTTTCTTGCAGTTGAAGCAACCCATCTGATCTTCTTTCTTGTTCTTAATACTTGATCCTTTTGACCCACTACTTCCACCTAGAAACATTCTCTTCTTTGTCAGGTAGTGAAATCTTTTTGTTAAATATGCCATCTCTTCAAAACTTGAATCATCCAAAGAATCTTCATCGTGAGCTTCTTCTTCTGGATCAACAGTCTTTAAAGCTTTAGCAGATTTTCCCTTGGATTCTAAAGCAATATTCTTGGACTTCATAGTTGGTTCAACTCCAGCAAACTCAATCTCATAACTTTTGAGAGAGCTTATGAGATTCTCCAAGCTCAATGTGTTTAATTCCCTTGCTTCCGGAATGGTTGTAACCCTTGATCTAAACTTGGCAGTAAGACTCCTAAGAAGCTTCTTGACATAATCAGATACAGTATAGCTGTTACTCAAAACGTGAAAGCCTGATACAAAAGTTTGAAACCTTGAGTACATGGTTTTAGTATATTCACCTTCCTTTTCAAAAGCTCATACTGATGAACCAACTGATTGGCCTTAGCTTCTTTTACCTGCTGGTTTCCTTCATAGGTTGAAAACAGTGACTCAAAAATGGCTTTTCGAGTGGACTTATCCACAATCTTGGTATACTCATAATGAGGTAGTGCATCTACCAGAATTCCTCTTACTTTGTGATGCTTTTTGTATTCTTTCTTTTGAGTAATTATTCTCCACTTATCTGGTGTATGACATACCTAGGTTAATTTCATATTCAAGTCTCTCACTACTCCTCTTGACATACCTAGGTGTATGACAAAACGACCCTGAAGGTTTCTTTGACAATCGGTGATACCCATTTCCTACTCCTCTTGTTCAATTTTTATGCATAGTATGTCGCCCTTGATGGCTAGAACTCATAGGTTTGCGTTGTCAATTCTACTGTAGCCACACAAAGCTTGTAGGAAAGATCTATTAATGGCTTGTGGTGGTTGTTGTTGCGAGTCTGCTACACACAACCATGGACAAGAAAAGGTCATGACAGCGAAGAAGAGCGTGAAAAGCTTAGATATGTGTGACTGCTTCCTTCTCTCCTACACCAAAAACCCAACCAACCCAAATCTCAATTTCTCCCAATAATTGAGAAATCAATTATGTTTATATTTGAAAAATGTTACATTTTTTCCCCTAAACAAAATGTTAGGTTTAAAATCTAGTAAAAAAAAATTGTTATTTCCTTCTAACTCCATGAACGTCTTGGTCATGTAATAAAATAAAAGTTGTCATGCATGATCGTTATGTTACTTTATAATTTTTATTGTTTTATATATAGTTGAATATCATTATATGGAAACATATTTTATTCTTACTTTTAATTTTTTTTAGAAATAATTAAACTTTTCTTAAGCAACTCGTATAATTTTTTTATAAAGTATAAAAACTGAAATTAATATAAATTTAAAATTAAATTTCAGCAAAAAAATAATTTATATTAAATTAATGATTTAAATTATTAAACTCTAAGTATCTTAAATATTAATTTATATAAATTTTATCTTGAATTAAGAATTGTTGGAGTAAGCCCTAATAGCCAATCTATATTTAATGAGTTTGGCTTTGTATCATGATATTGATATAAATATATATTGTGAATATATAATAATAATAATAATAATAATAATAATAAGGCATTTCTTTGTTGATTTTGTTTTGTTTCAAAATAACAAAGTCCTTAGAATAGTTAGTCCGTTTAATGGAACATTAAGTATAACTTAATTGTGAGACACCATTAAACATAAGGACATTATTCTAAAAGCATCCGTAGTCAAGCTTTATTGTGAAGTGGGATATCATTAAAGCATAGAGACTATTATGTGGATAGACTGATGATCACATCTCACAGATCATGGATAAAGAGTTATTAAGTCTTCACATAGATATAAATCTTAGGAGTAATATTTATATTAGATTGACCCACCATGAGAATACTACATAGTAAAAGTTATGAAAAGTGTCATACGATATTCTCATAGTGATAGTGGTGTATTCCACCCTTTGACATGAAACCACTATGTACCATAGATGTTGGAATTGAGTGCCTTGTCACCATTCAAACGTTGTCTGTAACAAGATAACTATAAAGTTGGTTGATGGGTACTCCACGAATCATGCTAAGAGACATGAGTGACCTAGATGGAATTTGTCCCTCCTACATAACAGGAGAAATGTCTAAGGGCCCAATATTGAACTGGACAAGGGTGACATGCTATGCCTTGTGTTCAATATAGACATGAGGGCAAAAGGGTAATTATACACATGAACATTATCACTGAAAGGTTTCGTCAGATCACATGACACTCTCGTCACTTGGGTAGCAGTGATGTGTTGCTAGATACCGCTCACTGTTTATAATATTATAGATGTGATTTAATATTATTGTCAACGTTACGAGAAC
The DNA here is from genome assembly GCA_946800305.1 of Medicago arabica. Lineage (NCBI taxonomy): Eukaryota > Viridiplantae > Streptophyta > Magnoliopsida > Fabales > Fabaceae > Medicago > Medicago arabica. The sequence continues at coordinate 21,543,738 of OX326965.1, read as the reverse complement.
CTATAGGGTCACACACAAAGGACAGATAAATGAGAAAAATAAATAAGTAAGACTTATTTATAAAATAATAAGTGAGACTTATTTATAAAATAATAAGTAAGACTTATTAGTAATTAAATAATTTAATATGACTTCATTATTTAATTTACAAAAGGAATAGAGAAACGCGGTGCACCGTAAGGTACGGTGTACTTAAGTGTTGTCTTGCTGGCCACACAAGTGATTCTATAAATAGAACCCTTGTGCTGAAGCATTACTAACTTTTTGTGAGTGCTTAAACTAATTCACAAAAGTTGTGAAACCCTAGCCGCCGCTCTCTAAACCTTGTTCTCTCTGAATCTCCGTTGGAATTGGCTAGCACCGGTCATCGGAGAAGTTCTGTTCGTGTGGACTAAGTAGAGGCATCGCTACTTTGCTTTGCTCGTGATCAGAAACAATTCTACTACAAAGGTTCTTCTCTTCAAGAGGTAAACACATGAATCCTTAAATTGTTTAAGTATGTGTTTGATTTGTGATTAATGATTTAATCAAGATCCGTTTCAATGGGATTTCTTCCGCAAAGAGGATTAAAATTTTGAAAAACCTCTCTTAAAATCCCTTCAGTGGTATAAGAGCTTCTGGTTCTGATTAAATCATTAAATTCAAATTTTAGTTGTTTGCCTCGTATGCTTTTTCCTTTTGGATGTGATTCAATCGGTATGCATACAAGCAATTATGATTTGTTTATGATTTCGTTTTAATTTGGATCATATGTGTCGTGCGCTTTAATTTATGCTGAGGATCAATTATGTTTGTGTATATTTGATATACGTCTGATATCTGTGGCTTTTACCTTTTGAATATGATTCAGATTTTTGTCCTATTTTAATCTTTCATACGTACCTTTGGTAAACTACAAAAGAAAAGTTCTCGTGAAGGTCACTATGTTTACTAGAAACAAAAGAAAAGGTTTTTGAATGCAAATTTGATAATAATGGTGATAATATTAAGTGTTAATATTTCATTATTTAAATAAAAGGAATTAATTAAAATTAATTGATCAATATCATATATGTGATATATGATTCTAATACAACATCATTATATGTGATATATTGATGATGTCATTCGTTCAATAGGTTTTATGAAATTGATTGTGAATTTGTAGACAATTTGTGAGATTGAGCTTCGATATCCGAATATCCGATTCTGGTGAAACATCAAAGATCCGGTTGCCCATACTGAACAAATAATTTTTAAAACTATTGATATTTGATTGTCGTATTAGGGTACCTAACTATACAAGAGTTGTATTATTATGGTTGATCAACTGTTTTCAAGATGATTGTTGTGACTTTGAACAATTCGTGAGATTGAGCTTCGATATCCGAATCTGGTGAAGCATCAAAGATCCGGTTGTTCATGTTAAACAAGCAATTCTTGAAATTATTTATTTTAATTAATTTATTCAAATTGGTGAAAGGTAGTAAATTTAAAATATCATATTTTGAAAGAGTTTCAATATCACATATGACTTTTGAATTTGGTAATAAAATATTCGCTTAATTTTATCACCATAATTTATTTTGGAAACAAATTGGTCGCCAAAATAATGCATATTTAATTATAATCTTATAAAGAAGCCATGTACACAAACCATATATGGATATTGGTTATATCATCCAAATGAGTATGACTCATAAGATGAATGTGAGTTTTCTTGTAGAAAACTGACATGGATGGTATTATGAATACTTTTAAGATATGATTGATTGTAGAAGGTTTCATGCAACTCATGATGCAAATCATGACGAAATTATTACATCATCGTAATTCTTAAATCTAACGATCCTAATTGTCATTGTTATATAATATGAATTCTAGGAGATGGATAACGACGTTGCATTCTTTAATTAGAATGATCTTATATATGTATTTGACATATATGCAGGGTTTTGTTAATCCAAAGGATGCTAGAAAGGTATATATATTACAAAATTCATGTATGAATTGGAACAAGCTTCATGAAGTTGAATTATTTGTTTTATTAATGAAGTTTTATGAAAACCTTGATTAATAAAGAAATCTTGTGCACACAAGGAGATTAGTGGGAGCATTGATATTAGTTTCGTGGAGTATGTGGATGACATACTAGTTGCCAAAACAATTTATCTACACATGTAAGACATGGTTAGAAAAATTATTTTCAATATGTACCAAAATTGATTATAGTGTTCGACACTAGAATACATTCAAGAATATCCTTGGATGTCTTAAAGGACTATGGATTGTTTCTTTAACACGGATGAGAGAAACATTGTAAATAAGTTACAATGATGTTGACTTTCATATCGGTGTACAGTATATCCAAATCGTAATTTGGAATAAATGTTATGCTAGGATATCAACTATGAAATTTGTAAAAGTACAAGCTACAGATAGTTGTTGTTTCTATTACAGATGTCAAATATATATGATTTAGATTGTTTAGCTCATAACTGAGTAAAAACATATGTTTCTTGCGTTGCGGATTCCATTGATCTCATCTGAGGTAAAATTGGTTTAATCTTGCGAGCAATGAAAACTTGATCTCACCAATGATCCAAATGTATACTTTGACAATTCAATTTCTTTTGATAGAAGATCAAAAGTGGAAATTGAAAGTAGTGTAACCTACCAACATAGGAAAGGGTTCCTTATCTAGTAGAATAGTATCATACCCAGAGTTTGCTTGATGCTAACACTTGACACAATAAATATTGAGTTAATATTTGATTGGCTTTTAGTGCTAGTGGGAGATTGTTGGAGTAAGCCCTAATAGCCAATCTATATTTAATGAGTTTGGCTTTGTATCATGATATTGATATAAATATATATTGTGAAATATAATAATAATAATAATAATAATAATAATAAGGCATTTCTTTGTTGATTTTGTTTTGTTTCAAAATAACAAAGTCCTTAGAATAGTTAGTCCGTTTAATGGAACATTTAGTATAACTTAATTGTGAGACACCATTAAACATAAGGACACTATTCTAAAAGCATCCATAGTCAAGCTTTATTGTGAAGTGGGATATCATTAAAGCATAGAGACTATTATGTGGATAGACTGATGATCACATCTCACAGATCATGGATAAAGAGTTATTAAGTCTTCACATAGATATAAATCTTAGGAGTAATATTTATATTGGATTGACCCACCATGAGAATACTTCATAGTAAAAGTTATGAAAAGTGTCATAAGATATTCTCATAGTGATAGTGGTGTATTCCACCCTTTGACCTGAAACCACTATGTACCCTAGATGTTGGAGTCGAGTGCTTTGTCACCATTCAAACGTTGTCTGTAACAAGATAACTATAAAGTTGGTTGATGGGTACTCCACGAATCATGCTAAGAGACATGAGTGACCTAGATGGAATTTGTCCCTCCTACATAACAGGAGAAATGTCTAAGGGCCCAATATTGAACTGGACAAGGGTGACATGCTATGCCTTGTGTTCAATATAGACATGAGGGCAAAAGGGTAATTATACACATGAACATTATCACTGAAAGGTTTCGTCAGATCACATGACACTCTCGTCACTTGGGTAGCAGTGATGTGTTGCTAGATACCGCTCACTGTTTATAATATTATAGATGTGATTTAATATTATTGCTAACGTTACGAGAACCTATAGGGTCACACACAAAGGACAGATAAATGAGAGAAATAAATAAGACTTATTTATAAAATAATAAGTGAGACTTATTTATAAAATAATAAGTAAGACTTATTAGTAATTAAATAATTTAATATGACTTCATTATTTAATTTACAAAAGGAATAGAGAAACGCGGTGCACCGTAAGGTACGGTGTACTTAAGTGTTGTCTTGCTGGCCACACAAGTGATTCTATAAATAGAACCCTTGTGCTGAAGCATTACTAACTTTTTGTGAGTGCTTAAACTAATTCACAAAAGTTGTGAAACCCTAGCCGCCGCTCTCTAAACCTTGTTCTCTCTGAATCTCCGTTGGAATTGGCTAGCACCGGTCATCGGAGAAGTTCTGTTCGTGTGGACTAAGTAGAGGCATCGCTACTTTGCTTTGCTCGTGATCAGAAACAATTCTACTACAAAGGTTCTTCTCTTCAAGAGGTAAACACATGAATCCTTAAATTGTTTAAGTATGTGTTTGATTTGTGATTAATGATTTAATCAAGATCCGTTTCAATGGGATTTCTTCCGCGAAGAGGATTAAAATTTTGAAAAACCTCTCTTAAAATCCCTTCAAGAATATTCTATGTCATTTTACGTATATTACCTAATTGAACCGCTAGTTTTATCAAACGGTTCAAAGATATTGAAATGGTGCTTTTGAAAATTCCTACTCTTCCTTACATCAAGGTGAATACGGATGGGTCACTTCGGAAAAATAGTGCAGCTTGTGGTGGAATATTTCGAGACCAAAACCGGTGCTTTTATGGGTGGTTTTTCGGTCTTCCTTTGTAATATTTCAATGTTGGAGGCTGAAATGATGGGTTTCATTTTAGCGATGGAAATGGCAGCTAGACACCAATGGCGTTACATATGGATTGAGGGCGACACAACAAGTGCTCTTTTGGTGTTTTCAAAACCCTCGTTGGTTCCTATTAGATGGAGAAATCGTTGGCACAACTGTTTTATTGGCTTGCACGTGCTCTCCACCCATATTTACCGTGAAGGCAACGGTCGTGCAGATAAGTTAGCAGGATTCGGTCATTCCATTTCACACACGGTTTGGTGGGACTCTTTTCCCGATTTTTCTAGGGACCGTGTTGGTTTACCTTCTTTTCGTTTTCCGTATTTCTTCCTTTTAGACTTTCTTTCTGGTTAGAGAGTTTTGGTTCCCCCCCCCCCCCCCCCCCCTCCCCCCTCTTGTACATATTTTTCCCTTTTTTCTTATATATTTTTCCCTTTGATGGAGCACATAATTTTGTTTAGATCATGTTGCAAGCATATATTTTTATATTAATTTGTATGTGTTTTTATGAATTTTTTTTTTAATATTGTGAATTTATTGTACGATGATTTTTAATATGTTGAGTTCTAAGTTGAATGTATGCATCATTCTTAACACAATTTTAGAATGATTGATTAAAAATATTTTTTTTTTAAACCTGCAAAGATGGTCATTAATGTCACTTGATTAAAAAGTACTTTTTTATTGTAAATAATGACAAATTAGTTGTACACGAGTTATTATTTCATTACCGTCTGCAAGGTTCTTTTTGTTTTAGTGTTATGTATGTTGAATTTTGAATTATTATATAAAAAAAATCAACATGAACAACTATAGAAATAGAGAGAATCAATAATTCAAGAATCATTAATCATTTATTTAGTTTTCCATGACAATAACATGGTCGTCTATGAAGATAATATTTGTACAATGATGGGACTTTTGACATTGTGAATTCCATCTGACCAAATAAGTGATGAAGAAAACACAGTTTGATTTGATTTTACTCTTCCAAAAACAGTGATAACAAAGGATTGTTTCTCATTTAATGATTTGAATGAGAGACGTTTTGGTTCCACTCTAATCTTGATTTTTGGATTATGATGATTGAGAATAGCCTTGTACGTTGAGTTAGAAAGGCCAACATTTGTGACTGTTCTTTGAATATGTACATTGAAATGCTTATGTACCGGAATAACCATTGCAGGATAGTTTATATCTTTCACCAATGATCTTTTAGAATATCCATGGCAACTTGAATCATCTCCACTAATAAGTTTAATTTTTTCACCATCAAAACCATAGTTACAGAGCATTTCCACATAATCTTTCTTAGTAATGTCATAAATAAGTCCAGGGTGAACGGCTTGTTGTGGATTGATATTCCCAGAGCCATAAGCAAACTCACCAGCCAAATCATCATAAGTACCTTTCATTGGTGTAGCTGTTGTCATGATAGCAGATTTTATAGCTGCAGGTGACCAATCAGGATGAAATGACTTCACATATGCAACAACTCCAGCAACATGAGGGCATGCCATAGAAGTTCCGGATAATATGTTGTATTTAAAATTTCTTTTATCACTTATATCCATTGTGGGTCGCGCTAAAGGTGAATATGCAGCCAAGATTTCCACTCCTGGGGCACTTATATCTGGTTTCATTATTTCTGGAACAAAAGGATTTGGGCCGCGGGAAGAAAAACTGGCAACTCTCGGAGCATTCATGTCATGGAAGATTTCACTCTTTAAAATTTCAGCTATAGGGTCTTTAGCCGAATTTGTGTAATATTGAACTTGAAAATAGCTTTTTGATTCCAAGTTAAGTGCAGGCTTCTTAGTGACAAATGAAGTATCAAAACCAACGCGTGACGCGTTAAGGATTGAACCAACTGCACCACTTACCCAAGTCAGTATTTGACCTACTGGTGATCCACACAAAATAAGCTTACCCTTCACCCTCTTTTTGTCTTTATAATTACACTTTTCAGGAGAAAATGTATTTCCTCCAGCTGAGCAAGCTTGTGTGTTGCACACAACTATTGGAAATTTAGTACCATTTGAAGGTATAGTATTAATTGACTTACCTAAATATGTCTTTCCATTTCCAAGAATCATCTTAGTAATGAATTGTCGATCTATGGTAGTTCCAGCAACACTAAATATCCAAGGTGCTTTACTACAAACAGTACTTGGAATAGGGCCACTATTTCCTGCAGCTTGCACTGTGAGTATACCCTTCTCCATGGCATGAAAAGAACCAATTGCAATAGTATCATTCAAAAATTCAAAGGAATTAGGGTAACCAAGAGAGATAGTAATGACATCAACTCCATCAGCAATGGCATCATCAAATGCTGCTAATATAGCATGACCGCTACAAGCCCTTTTGCAAACTTTGTATGTGGCAATCCTTGAAGATGGAGCTCCACCTCTTGCAATACCTTTTGCAATACCATAAAAACTCACACCTTTCACCTCACGTCCACCTACTATTGATGATGTGTGGGTTCCATGACCAATTGTATCTCTTGCACTCACATCTCCATCAACGTAAAATCGTGCTCCGATGATCTTCTTGTTACAATTGAAGTCACTACCACCTGCACAAACTCCCCTCCACTTCTTTGGGATTGGACCAAGACCTAGTCAATTATTAAAATGAATAATCGAATTAATAATCTCATCGTATATAGTTAGGTACTACAATCTTCTAATCTTATTACAATATATTCATATTTTCTTCATGTCTTAAGATACTCGTGATAAACAACATTATTAAGAAATCTATGTAAAAGAGGAGATTAATTAAATATCATAATCAAAAATTAATCTAAGTAATTAAACATGTATTCTTTAAAGTGGGTTGAATAATTCATACATATGATAATTATTAGAAAAACAATGTATTATGATTATGAAAAATAATAATCGGTGATTATGATTATGATTACGAACATATATACCTTTATCATTGAAACTTTTAGACTCAGGCCATATTCCGGTATCTATGACTCCAACCACTAAATCACTCTCAATAGTTTGATCCCTTTTGAATGAGTGAGGAAGTCCAAGGAAGTCCCACGACCTTGTGGTTTGAAGGTTAAACTCTTGGTTTGGAAAAACCGAGACCACGCCTCTCATTCGGACAAGTTTTTCCCTCTGTTGATCATTGAGTATGGCAGCAAAACCATTGAAACTCCTATTGTAACTTCTCACTAAGTGGTTTTCTACATCACTACCATCAATGACATGTTGCAACAAGTTGATATGGTGAGAGGTTGGGGAATATGATTCTCCTTTTGGAAGTGAGCCCATGTACACAATGTAAAGTTTACTACTTTCATCACCACTTTCAGTAGCATCACATACCAATGGAATAAGTGATGCAAAAACTAAATAAACAAAGACTGATAAAACAATAGTATGTTTTGCCATGTTTGAAATGGGGAATACTTAACCCAAACCCAAACAATGTATTTATACACACAAGAAAGTTATATAAATGGAGATATTTTTAATTGATAAAATATAATTTATTTAGTAAATGACAATTGAATTAAAAAAATTACTCCCTTAATTCCATAATAAGTGACCCATTTTGTGAAATTACTTTTTTGCAAAATAAATTTTCCTTTCAATTTCCCTTACAATTCAATTGCGTCTTCTAATTAATATTGCTTTTATCCCTAAATATAATATCTTACTCTTTAAATTTATGATAATAATGAATGTATGAATACTTTTTTTGGCAAAAAAAATATACAAATACCTTATTAGAGTAATTTTTAATTTATTTTAATTTATTTCAATTTATTTTAAATGTTCAAATGGTCACTTGATATGGAACGGAAAAAGTATATTTTAAAGAGAAATGTCATCATCACTCTTCTTTGAACACACACATTAACACTTACAATTTTATTGGATGAAACTTATGTTGCCCACTCGATCATGTTATGTGGGACCCATTTGTATATTGTTGGATCCATAATGGTAATCTCTCATCTAGCTGTATTTGTAGTTTATGAATCAATTCCAGCATCTAAGGTTTCTTTTTCCCTATTCTCATGATTGCATCACATTAACTTTATTCCCTTCTAAGGCCCCACTTATAACCGCTTTTATGGTAGTGATTATTCTAAAAACCATTTTCAACTTTTCCCTCTACTCATTACGACATCTCTTTTCTTTCTTTTTACAACTTTTTCATCTCCTTATCACACTACTTTATATGTGTTTCCAATATTTTATTTCTTTCTTATGCCCCCATTTTTAACTTATTCTATGCGGGCGGTGGTTTTTAGAGCCATGTATAAAGTTATGGCTACACAGTGGAAACTTTTCATATGTGCGCACATGTAGTTCATGTAAATATTCCCAGCATCTATGGCTTTATCCCTCTTTTTTATAGAATCACATTACCTTAATCCTTTCTAATACCCCACTTTTAGCCTTTTCTTTGGGGGAAGTAGTGTCTTGTGAAATTTCCTATCAACTTTCCTTACAAGATTAATTAATTTTTTCAATTGTGTGTTTTAATTAATATTGCTTTTATCCCTCTAAATATAATATCTTACTCTTTACATTTATGAAAATAATGAATGTAGGAATACTTTTTTTGGCATAAAAAAATACACAAATACCTGATCAGAGTAAATTTTTAATTTATTTTAAATGTTCAAATGATCACATGATATGGAACGGAAAAAGTATATTTCAAAGATAAATGTTATCATCACTCTCTTTTGAACACACACTTTAACACTTATAATATAATTGGATGAAACTTATGTTGTTCACTCGACAATGTTATGTGGGACCCATTTGTATATTGTTGGATCCATAGTGGTAACCTCTCATCTAGCTGTGTTTGTAGTTTATGAATCAATTCCAGCATCTAAGGCTTTTTTTCCCTATTCTCATGATTGCATCACACTAACTTTATTCCCTTGATAGGCCCCACTTATAACCTCTTTTATGGTAGTGATTGTTCTTAGAGCCATTTTCAACTTTTCCCTCTACTCATTACGACATCACTCTACTTTTCTTTCTTTTTACAACTTTTTCATCTTCTTATCACACTTATATATGTATTTCCAATATTTTATTTCTTTATTGTGCCCCATTTTTAACCTATTATATGTGGGCGGTGGTGTTTAGAGCCATATATAAAGTTATGGCTACACAATGGAAATTTTTCATATGCGCACACATGTAGTTCATGTAAGTATTCCCAGCATCTATGGCTTTTTCCCTCTTCTTTATAGCATCACGTTACCTTATTTCTTTCTAATTACCCACTTTTAACCTTTTCTTTGGGGGAAGTAATGTCTAGAGAAATTTCCTTTCAATTTTCCTCACAAGATTAATTAATTTTTTCAATTGTGTCTTCTAAATAATGTTGCTTTCATCCCTCTAAATATAATATCATACTCTTTACATTTATGATAATAATGAATGTAGGGATACTTTTTTTGGCAAAAAAATACACAAATACCTGATCAGAGTAATTTTTTAATTTATTTTAAATGTTCAAATGGTCACTCGATATGGAACAGAAAAATATATATTTTAAAGAGAAATGTTATCATCACTCTCCTTTGAACACACACTTTAACACTTATAATTTTATTGGATGAAACTTATGTTGTCCACTCGATCATTTTATGTGGGTCCCATTTGTATATTGTTGGATCCACAGTGGTAACCTCTCATCTAGCTATATTTGTAGTTTTTGAATCAATTCCAGCATCTAAGGCTTTTTTTCCCTATTCTCATGATTGCATCACACTAACTTTATTCCATTCTATGGCCCCACTTATAACCTCTCTTACGGCAATAATAGTTTTTAGAGTCATTTTCAACTTTTCCCTCTACTCATTACGACATCACGCTATTTTTCTTTCTTTTTACAACTTTTTCATCTTCTTATCACACTACCTTTATATGTGTTTTCAATATTTTATTTCTTTTTTGTGCCCTATTTTTAGCCTATTCTATGCGGGTAGTGGTTTTTAGAGCCATATATAAAGTTATGGCTACACAATGGAAACTTTTCATATGTGCGCACATGTAGTTCATGTAAGTATTCCCAACATCTATGGCTTTTTCCCTCTTCTTTATAGCATCACATTACCTTAATCTTTTCTAATACCCCACTTTTAACCTTTTCTTTGGGGGAAGTAGTGTCTAGAAAATTTTCCTTTCAATTTTCCTTACAAAATTAATTAATTTTTTCAATTGTGTCTTCTAATTAATATTGCTTTTAACCCTCTAAATATAATATCTTACTCTTTATATTTATGATAATAATGAATGCAGGAATACTTTTTTTGGCAAAAATATACACAAGTACCTGATGAGAGTAATTTTTTAATTTATTTTAAATGTTCAAATGGTCACTTGTTATGGAATAGAAAAAGAATATTTTCAAGAAAATGTTATAATCAATCTCCTTTGAACACACACTTTAACACTTATAATTTTATTGGATGAAACTTCTGTTGTCCACTCGATCATGTTATGTGGGACCCATTTGTATATTGTTTGATCCATAGTTGGAACCTTTTCTCTAGTTGTATTTGTAGTTTATGAATCAATTCCAGCATATAAGGCTTTTTTTCCCTATTCTCATGATTGCATCACACTAACTTTGTTACCTTCCAAGGCCCCCGCTTATAACTTCATTTATGGTAGCGATTGTTCTTAGAGCCATTTTCAACTTTTCCCTCTACTCATTACGACATCACGCTACTTTTCTTTCTTTTACAACTTTTTCATCTTCTTTCACACTACCTTTATATTTGATTCCAATAATTTATTTCTTTCTTGTGCCCCATTTTTAATCTATTCAGATGTTCAATGCGATGTTCCAACACCGGACAAACAACAAAGATGAATGTTGAGTTTAATGTTTAAACATCATGCTAACAATAATAACCAGAAATACGAAATCGTAAAAGACAAGAAAGTAAATGGCACGGGTGACATGTTAACCCAGTTCGGTGACAAATACACCTACTCTGAGGGCTACCAAGCCATGAAGGAAATTCACTAGTGTAGTCCTTATTCTAAGTTCTCATCAAACTCCATGTTTACAACTTAAGACCTAGGACCTACTCGTACTGACTTCAACCTAGGAACTCCTAGATCCGAGATCCCATCTCACTTCCACTCAATCACAGCCCCTGAGATAATCAGATTACAACGCAAAGATAAAGTTACCTTCAAACAAAAACTACCTCCGTACTTCAAAGCTTAGGAGTAGTATACAACGTACAACTCAATAAAACAGTCATATACTTGCATCAAAATGATACAAGAAAGGCTCACAATTAACAATGACTCAAAACCCTAAATCGCTATTCACTATATGTCGGCTTGAATAAATAATTAGGTTTTGTAGTCTTGAATATATATTAAAGCAATACGGGCTTGAATAACTTGTTGGGCTTCAGAACAATGAGGATCCATGAGCTGATCCACTTCACACGAATCAGGAACAAATAAAACCAACTCTTAGAATGTCGAAACATCTTTAGGAATAACAAATCTACCCCCAAAGTTTCCTAAAATAGTGTCAATACTTTAGGAACAAATCTCACAGCTAATTATGGACAAAAGCACGTGTCTTGGCCAACAAGTAACTAGGCGTGGATTCCTTGAAAAGATAAAGAGCGTGTAAAACATGGCACACAATCAGGGCACACTGAATCGTACCCAGATGTTGGAACATTGTATCCAACATCATGCATGAATATTTGTTTTAGCAATAATGAAGCCAATATACAAATATCCAACAATCTCCCCCTTTGGCAAATTTTTGGCTAAAACAAATTGAGGTCATACAAGCACAGAGAGAAATATCTCATAACCATTTCTCAGTCATCAAGAGCATACATCCATGAAGAAAGGACCATATCATGCAGACATACTAAAGAGATACCCCAGACAAAATTCTCCAGTCACAGCATAACCATTCAGACTTGAAGAAACAATAACACAACTCCCAAAACGCTGCTTCCATATTTTTACAAAACAAATCTTCAAATGGAAAATAGCAGACAAGAAAATTGTGGAGTATCACCTAAGAAAATCAGCGACATGCAGCAGCGGAGAATAGAATAATTTTGCCTCTCGGAAAAAATAACCAGAGTGGGCAAAATAAATTCCCAAACACACATAGGCAAAAATATTTGGATGTTCCAACATTCAGTAACACATCCATCCAAATGATTAACACGCCCAAACACACTTCATAGTTTCACTCCCCCTCAAAGTAACAACTCAAGAGTGAAAACAGAAGCAGATATTTCTATTACTCCCCTTGAATATATGCATGCTTAATAATAAGCTTAATAATAAAGGTAAACTTCAAAGGCAGACCATAAGTAGGAAAACTTCAAATGCATATCATAAGCAGATAGATGAGATGTTTCAACATCCACACAAACATCAGGCACCAAACTATCTACTACATGCATACTGCCATAATGAGACTAAGGGAAAACTTCGCAGGCATATTAGAAAGGATGTTTCAACATCATAGACATCATCATCAGAAACATACTAAGCCAATATCTAACTACTCCCCATTTCTAACCACAAAATAAGCCAAAATAATTCTTCATGCATAAATCACCAGAAAGTACCTAAAAGAGACAAATGTGCAGAATACCAAAGGAATATTACAGACCACAAGAGGCATATACATGCTCAATATATCCAGGGCTTAGCCCACAAATGAAAATAAAATAACCAAATCCATAGGGTACAAACAAGAAAGAGAAAAAAAATGGTACAGGGCATCAAACAACATCAGAATTGCTATCAGAGGCTTCTTCATCTTCCTCATCGCCAGCATCCTCTGCTTCTTTTTCCTCATTCTCTTCCTGCTCACCCTCAGCAGCACCATCCTCCTTCTCCAAAGCATGGATCTTTCAACCAGCATCACATATGTATCTTTTAGAGCATCACACATGTATCTTTCAACCTCAAATTATCATCATTTGCTAGATCTCCAACCTCTATCAAATATCGTGTGATATGTTCGACAGTGGACTCACTGGTATCCCCTGCAAATTTGGTGAACTTAGGAATTTTATAACCCCTAGGAAGTTCTGATTGTAATACCAATTCCGACAGAGGAGAAACAAAGTTTGGCCTATGTAGGCCAATGTTTAAACCATTTTGAGCCATTATAGTTTCAACCAAATTGTCTATATTGTTATGTGCTCCTATGTTTTGTTGTCAGACATTCCTAACAACATCATTGGCATTATCATTTCTAAATACGAAGATCACTTCAGGTTGACCTTGAATTACTGGTTTGACCTATTGGGGTTGAGGCATAGGTTGTGGCCTCTAAACCATTGGTTTGACTAACCGCAACGGTTGTTGACTTTGAACCTGTGGAACCGATTGGTAAACCGGTTGTGGGGGTGCAAAGAAATTTGTTATTCTCCCTCATTTGTGTGGTTAAGGCTTGGTAACTCCGGTTTGTGTCTCTTATCAAAGTATTAAACATGGTACCAATTTGTTGCGTTAACAAATTAACCATTTCATGGTTACTCTCATCCATTTGTTGTCTTAGGGTCTGTTTGGTAAGACCACTGAATGAGTTTATAGCTTATAGTGTATAGCTTATAAGCTCGTCTGACAAAAAAAGCTCTGTTTGGTGATGGTCTTTCACCACGAGCTTATAGCTTATTTCACGAGCTTATAAGCTATTTTTCAGACGCTATTCCAAGTAGCGTTTGAGCTTATAGCTTATTATTTTTTCTTCCACTTTTACCCTTGTCTTTTTAATTAAAATCCATATTTACCCTCTACTATAAATTAAAACCAAGCTATTATATTTTTAATGTTTCTCCTCAATCCTCATGCGTACTGTGTAACTGACATACCATTTTTTTTCTATATATACGTCCTTTTTTTTACTGTGTAAGTGGCATACAATTTTATTCTTGTTCCATAGTACGACCTTTTTTTTATACTTGTAGCATTTATCATATTAAATTAAAAACTTATACTTTTTTTAAAGAAACTTTATGCTTTAATTTTTTGTAAAGTATAAAGACTGAAATAGAATAAATTTAAAATATAAATACAATAAAAAAAGTTAATAATACAGATATTAAGAATATAATTTAATAATTTTATTACTATTAAAAATGTTGAGGAGGTGTTACGTTGAGCTTTGTTATGTTCAAAATATCTTTAGTGCAATGTTATGAAGTATAAAAACTGATTTAAAAATATAATATAAATGATATATTAAATTTAAATTACTAACTTCTAAATACTTAAATATTAAGTGATATGAATTAAAAATGTCCTTTTATGTCATTTTACATCAAACAACTAGTTGAACCGCTAATTTTACCAAACATTTCAATTAGCTTATCAGCTATCAGTCATCAGTTATCACCTATAAGCTATCAATCATTAGCTATAAGCTATCAGCTAGCTTATAAGTTATCCGCTATTTTTACCAAACAGAGCCTTAAAAAATTCATCGAATCTATTGTCAACGGTGGTAGAGTATTCCAACCAAAAATGCTAGAACTTGAGTGACTATGTATGTTGTGCAATGTAAACGGATTTGCTTGGTCTGCAAAAACGGGCACACTATTCTTTACATTCGCCGTCATCAAAGTTGGCATACCATACGGTTGTTCCCTAGGAACCTTCTGCACATTTATATTTCGATCATCAGGCCTAGGCCTAACTAAAGAGGAACTTGGAATGTTGGTAGTCGAAGAAACACCAGCAGTGAATGGGGGTATAACGATTCCCATTTTTTGTCGTGTCATTGGAACGGACGTAAAAACAGTTGAGGGAGCGGTTACTCCCATTTTCGTCGAAACTGGCATAGCCATGGTTTCCCCCACAGGGGTCGACACGTTTGAATCTCCCAAAGGAGAGGTCGCTTGTAAAGGTTGAGCATATGAAGATGATTGTGAAGAAGATGAACTAGCACAAGCCATAGGTTTACCTCTTCTCTGATGCATACACAAACAACTTGGTGTTTTTAGCAATAAAGTTACCCGGAAATAGTAAAAAAATCCCAAAACCGGATCTCTCAAAGAGATGGATTTTTAAAAATGTTTTTGAAAATCAATTGCACAAATTGGGTCCCACTGGGCGTGCCAATTTGTTTGCCTGTGTTTTCAGCAAACGGGGGCTAGTTATGATTATTACAAGCGAGGCCGAACTAGAGATCTCAAGAAACATTGTGCAAAGGTTTTTATCGAAAAGGAGTTTGAAAAAAGGGGCCGCAAGATGCACTCGGGTTGCTTTAAAGGGCGGGACGGGTCTGAAAGTAAAAGGCACTGTCTCTCGACAGGTTTGAGATTGCAATCAAAAAGCAATGTAAATAAAGTTAAAGATAAAAACAAAGGGTTTACGCACGTACACTCAAAGGAAAGGTAAAATGCATTGCATTAAAAATAAAGGTTTGTGGTCTACAAATTGAAGCCTCTAGTTATAGTTTTGATGATGTTAGTCTTTCTTCTTTAGCCGTTATTCTTTAGCTTTGATGTTGTTACCCTTTATTCTTTAGTGATTATTTAGATTGTATGGTGTTCATTTAGATTTTGCTAAAGCACCCTAGATTAGTGTCTGTCAAATGTTTTACTTTGCATGAATCGATTCATCCTTGTCTGAATCGTATCATTTATGTACCTGACTTGATTTAGGGTTTTCTTTAATGTTACTTGAGAATTCCCTTTTGTTCTGTTCAGCTAGCTGGTTTGCCATCTGCCCTATTTGAGTTTTAAGCAATTTTCTAGAGGCTTCATTGTTCTTCCTTTCGGTTTCTTGACTCTTCTTCATTTCTTCAAAGTTTACTTGAGTCATCTTCATGAAATTGATCATAGTCTCCTCTAGAGCTGAAGGCTTCCTTGGTTGTTGTTGTTGAGGGTTTGGTAATAGAGGATTCAAAGTGTTGTTGTTTGAGTAACTCAAGTTATGATGTTTGTTGAACCCTGAATTGTAGTAAGGATTTTGTCTCTGATAGTTTCCCATGTAGTTTACCTCTTCACTTCCTCCTTCAGGAACACACTCACAATTTGCATGTCCTTCTCCATAAAAATCACACTTAACTGCAGCAACTTGTTTAGGTTTGTTGGCCATAATGTAGCTATGAAACTCTTTAGTAAAAATTTCCATTTGCTTGTTCATGGCTGCTTGGTTGGCTAGGATAGAAGTTTGATCACTCACATTAAACACACCCCTCTTCTTCTTTTCAGCATTAGCACGGTATTCTCAATTAAAGCTTGAACTTTATGGGCAGTTTTCACTTTCAGACTTCCTCCAACTGAGGCATCTAAGAATATCCTATTTTTGGAAGTTAACCCCTCGGTAAAGATTTGGAGACATTGTTTTTCTGAAAACTCATGGTTAGGGCATCTCTTAAGAAGCAAGTTAAATCATTCACATGCATCATATAGTGACTCACTCTCCCCTTGCCTGGAGTTTGAAATCACCTGTTTCTTATCCCAATATTTAGACAAATGAAAGTATTTTTCTAAGAACTTCAGCTCTAGCTCCTCCCATGTTTGAATGGTTCCACTTGGTAAAGAAAGTAACCAATCCTTAGCTCTTCCGGTGAGGGTAAAGGCAAACAATCTCAGTATCTTCTAACTTTCAGTCATCGTGGCTGGAGGTACACAAAACTCACATGTTTCATGAAAGTGGCTTAAATGTTCATGAGGACTCATAGCATCGGTCCCATCAAATTGTTTCTCCTTCAACCCATTTTGAACAGAAGTCTTGATATCGAAAGCAACAGGATTAGCAGGTTGAAAAGTGTGAGTCAGTCGATCACGGTTGTTAGCTAAACCATAGTCTCCCAACTTCGGCCTTTATGGTACATCTCCCATAGTGATAGATGTTGGAACAAATGGGTTTAACAATACCACTTTGAGTTTTGATGATAACAAGGTATTAAAAATTGTCAATTGGATATGCTAATATTTGTTTAAGTGTGCAGGATCTTAGTCAAAGATTTTATGTTTAGAAAGAATCCTGTAAGAACAAATGAAGAGCAAAATCCTAAAGAAGCTTGTTGCAAGTGGTTACGAAGACTTAGAGAGCCTGAAGGATCATCAGAAGCTGTTTCAAGAGGTTCTGAAGACCTGGAGAGTCTGAAGAAGCTATATCGAAGAAGTACAAGACTTGGAGAGTCTAAAGAAGTTGTTTCGAAGAAATGCTAAACAAGAGGTTCTGAAGACCCAGAGCATCTGACGAACAAAGAGAGTCTGAAGGAGCTGAAGAGAGTCTGAAGCTCATCAGAGTCTATAAGGTCTACAGAGAGTCTGAAGATTGCTAATCAAGTATTTGGTTATATGAATCTCTGAAGGTATTTCGACTGCAAAGAAACGTTTGCATGGTATAACGGCTAGCTTCAAAGTCAACTTGAGCATGGTATGCTTAACGACAAGAATGCAGATATAGGACAGAGTACTTTGTACGAACTCTGTTTCCACTACTCCACTACCTTGTACAATTGGCAGCTGTGTCTACTGGTATTTCGCTTCAAATGGAATGGAATTCAAAATATGTATTGAAGGACGATTAACATATCAAGCAACAGATCAACAGTATTTGATCAAGCTTCTAGATGACTCTGTGATGTGCTGGATTATCTCAACGTCTCTTTACAACGTCTATATAAAGGGATGAATACTTAGAGAATATATTACTGACTCTAAACGTATTGTTAAGATATATTACTATTCTCCCTGAGTCAAACAAACACATCAACAACTTAGAGAATTTTTACAAACTTGTTTATCCTAGAATTTCTAAGTATCACAGAAAACAGAGTCTCTTATTGTTTTGTATTTTGGAACACCACTGATTGTATATCAAGTGTTCAAACTCTCTTTCAATTTTCTATAAATTGTGTTAGAAGTCTCTCGCCTACGTGCTTGAGCATTTGAAGTCTCTTTGGTGTGTCCTTGAGCAAAGAAGTCTCTTGCTTGTGTGCTTGAGCATTAGAAGTCTCTTACTGTGTGTTTGAGCAACTTGTAATTGTTGATTACATTTTAGTGAAACTCTCCTTGGAAGTGCAAGGGGGACAGGACTACTTCCGGTTTATGGAAGGAACCTGTATAATTGCTTGTGTTCTCTCTTTCCCTTATCTCTTTACTATTTCCGCTGCAACAGACTCTGATCTTCCATCAGGTCCTGAACTTGCTCAGACTCTGATCCTGGATAACAGATTCATTCTCTTTAAGAGTTGCGAAAAAGTTAACACAATTCAACCCCCCTTCTTGTGTTTTTCTCACCTTCAATAGACATAGGAGAAGAGATTGATTCAGGTTCAACAAGTGTTGGATTAGGTAGTCGTTCACGTGCACCAGGTGGGACTGACTTTGATTTTGACAATCGGACAGCTTTCTGATTGGCTCTTGCAGTCCTCTCGATCTCATGATCGTATTCTAGGTCGCCAGAACTTCTTCCACCTCGCATACACAGCAAAATACCTTAGTAGTACTGCACAATGCAAAATAAATAATGAACTCTGAATCAATTTAAGATTTTTATCAGAAAATAAATTGCAGAAATCCTAAATTATAACGCAATTGCCTTGTTGAAATAAATCAACAATCCCCGACAGCGGCGCCAAAAACTTGATAGAAATTTGGCAAGTGTACCAGAAACTATCGAAGTAGTAAAAATATCGTTCTCACAAGGACTGGTTTTAATTTCAATAATTCAACTACGTTATAAAATTAAGATGTATAAAAGTTGTTTTGATTTGCCACTAGGCAGTTGATTGATTTAATTGCATAAAAGTAATAATAGAAAATAAAGTTTTGATTAAGAAAATATGGAGAGAGATGAGATCAGGTCTGTTGAATCCTCTGAGTTTCCCTAATTGGTATATTGCACCTATTCTTATGAAAAATTCTCTAGTTCCACAATAGTTAATAAATTAGTACTAATCAATCCCTTGAGTTAGGACGCTCTTCTCAAATTACATCCTTTAATCCCTTAGGTGGTCTAATATTCGTTGAAGGTTTTTAGAGCGTTAACCTAATATCACAAATAAATGATTCTCCATTCCTAGACTAACCATGTTTATTTGAACAATTCAATTAGGTCTAAGTAGAAAGTTATGGTCAGTAGTCATTCATTCTCACGAAATCATAATTATATTTGATCAGGATATAAAAAGCATTAAGAACAATTGAATTGAATAAAAAACTAGATTGTATTTCATAATAAATAGAGTTTCATAGCAACGTGGATCAATTAGGGTTACATAGATTCATCTCGGACCTAATCTCTAAGAGATTTAGCTACTCATAATTGAGTTTACAAATAGCATAATCATTGGAATAATTAAAACATACATAAACTAAGTGAAGGATGATGAAATCGGCCTTCCAGCAGTCTTCAGGTCTTAAAATCTCACTTTTTCTCTCCAAAATCGTAACCCTTATTTCTGGATTTTGCTTCAGCTTAAATAGGCAAGTTTTTCTAGGTCAAAAATCGCAGCACGGTTGATAAAATTGTGCCACGATTGCTTTAAGATTTCCATATCCTTCTGTTAAATCGTGACACGCCACTAGAAATCGTATCACGATTTCAGTGCTTCAAAAACATGCCTCTCTGCCAAGGAAATTGTGTCATGGCTATGCAAATCGCGCCACGATTTATTGCTTTCAGCACTTCCAAATTTCTTGCTTTTATGGCTCTTTGATACTTCATATTGCTTCAGAACTCTATCAACTTGGAAAAATAAATCCTAAAAATTACGTAATGACAGCATGTCATCAACCGACATTCCCTCTGTTTGCTCGAATATCTCAAACTCATGAGCTAATTGATCTCTAACACTTTCCGGAAGAAAACGAGCCATAAATAATTCAGAGAATTATTTCCATGCCATGGGAGGTGATCTCATTTGTCTTCCATGTGTCACTGTGTCAAACCAGTCATGTGCCACACCTTCCAACTAATAAGAGGTCAATTCCACTGCCCTTACATCTGAACATCCCAATGCTCTCCATAACCTCAATAGTCCATCAATGAATCATTGTGGATCTTCACTCACACTAGACCCGGAAAAAGTAGGTGGTTTAAGTTTCAAAAATTCTACTAAAGTAACCTCAATCCCCCTTGTTAGAGCTGCCACCACCTGATCAACCTGTCTAACTTCTTACTGACCTTCAAAATTTTCATGTGTTTGGTTTCCTTGTTGTTGCCCAGCAACAATTCCAACAAGTTGTTGCACAACTTGTTGTAAATCATGTAGGTTAGCATTTTCCATAGCTGGATTTCCACATCTTCTTCTAGGAACCTCGACATGGAATAACTCTTCAACAAAGGCATGTCTTCCTGCATTAACTCCATGTCCTCTGTAACACCCAAATTTTTAATATTATTTTATTAGTATTATTTTTAGATGACATTAGTATTATTGTTATTATTTGTATTGGTAGTTAATTAGTATTAATTTATTTATTTGAATTCATTGGGTAGAAAAGAAGTGTAGTTAGTGAGATGAGTAGTGTTTTAATGATTTAAATAGAGGGAGGTGTGAATAGCAAGGCAGAGAAGTTACAACAAGAATAGTAACCAAAATAGAGGTGAGGATAGTAACCATGTTAAAAAGATTAAGTGAGAAACAAACCCTTGCTGGTTATAAATAGAGGAGGAGATTAGAGAATTAGGGTTACAAAAAAAATAGATGAGGCAAAAGAGGAAAACTAGGGTTCAGAGGAAAGGAGGCATAAAGAGATGCCCATGGAAAGATTCAACTGAAGCAATTCATCTATTTGCAAAACATCTAAGGTAAGGGTGGGACTAACCTTCTTTAATCATAAGTATATAATTCTGAAAAAGGGGATTTAATCTTGTTGTTGTTGAATTTTTTATGTTATAGAAGTTAGGTTTTGAATTCAATTAGAATGTTGAAAGAATAGGTAATCCCATGAATTAATGTGCAGAAATTGATGTTCAGGTTGTAGAATAACAGTAGGTAATGTTTCCTACAAATTTTGGGATTTCGGTTGTCGAAATTTGGGGTTTTGGGGTGAAAAACTGATGTCTAATCGTGCTGTTCGTAGAACTGCCTGTCGTCGCTCGCCACGGCGAGTAATCTTACTCGCCTAGCGAGTAGATGTCAACTCGCCACAGTGAGTGTTTTCCTTCGCCTAGCGAGTGGCTCAGATGTCACTCGCCACAGCGAGTGTTTTCCTCGCCACAGCAAGTGTTTTCCCGAGAGCTACATGTTTTAGCTCGCCACGGCGAGTAGCTGTGCTCGCCTAGCGAACTGTTCAGTGGCAGATTGCCCTGTTTCGCGTTCTTGTGTTTTTTCACATGTTTCTGTTTTGAGTTGGTCTTTGGCTTAAATATGAAAGTTGTTGATGATTGTGTTATCTCTCCAATGGTCTTAGTTTGACGTGAAAATCTTTTATGGATGATTTAACATGTTTATATGATGTTAATGTTGTTGCATTTTAAGTTGTGTCATTGCATAGCATTGTTAAGCGAAGGGGGCTGTAGCCTGTTAAGCCGATTTACGGCATTAGCGAAAGGAGTTGTAGCCTTGTTGATTGTTAAGCGAATGGGGTTGTAGCCTGTCAAGCCGAATCACGGCATTAGCGAAGGGAGTTGTAGCTCTGTTGGTACCACATGCATAACTACATTGCATTTGTTGAGTCGTTGTTGTTGCATTGTTGAACGAAGTTAATTGATGATTATAGTTGAAATTATATGATGCATTGTTGATGATAAATTGTTGTTGTTTTATGTTGATTAATTCTTTTATATGAATTGTTGCTTATTATTACTGAATGTGAAATCTCACCCCTTCTGTTTGAATGTTGCCTCTACGTGGGTAACGTGCAGATATCCAGGAGTAACCGCTGATGTGAGTTGATCCTTGTGTCGTCATAGGAGTCATTCTCTGATACGTAACGAGATGGGGATATTTATGTGTTTTGTTTTCCTTTGTTACGTATCTGTTTTTTTTAAGTTGATGTTGGACCGCTTTTAAGTTTGGAATTTTATTATGATGTTGATGTTGAGGCCTTAGTGCCAAGTATTGTTTAAACATTGAATATTTTCCGCTGCGACATTGTTTTAATTATTGGAAGCAGTTGTTTTACATAAATAGTGGATTTTAACTCTATTTGTGTTGAATGATGTTTTGAAGAACGAAATGTGACATCCTGTTTATGATGAACTCTGATTTATTTTATATTATTTATATGTTGGGAAAACGGGGCGTTACATCCTCTAATGTTAACCCCACATCCACCTCGACCTCTTTGATGAGTGCCTTGAGGTGGTGCATTTGACTCATCAACAACTTCCCTTCTAGTACGGTTCCTAGTTTTGGGTGGCATCCTCACCTAATAAAGTAACATTGATTAGAAAGAGAAGCAGACAACGAGGAAAGTGACACCAAACAAAGACCACATGAATCAAAGACACAAATTCAGACAACAAATGAGACTCTCATAGAGTTCTAATAGCTTTTTGCGAGTAAATGGTGCCGCGGTTCACAATTTACTAGCAAAAATCTATTATCACTCTATGTATGCAGCTATTTGGACCTAAAACCGGGCTCTGATACCAACTTTGTCACGACCCAAGAACCATAATCGTGACCGGCGCACAGACTTATACATTTTAGTCCGGCAAGCCTAACTACCAAACCCGACAAGTGACACATAGATAATTTACACATAATCCTTTTCATCAAAATAATATTTACAAAAATTTGGACAGAGTATCCCGTGTAAGTTTAATGTTTCCAAGATATCAGTTCTATCCATAAATCTGTTTATCAGCCAGAAACTCAAAAAAAACATTTTTTACATAATTATATACAACTCAAAATGGGACACTTCTAGACTCCATTTAGTTGCAGATACACTGACTAAATATGTACCATAAGCAAAAGAGCCGTCCATCAAGGAGGCCTAATAAAAAGTGACAATGTTGAACCTCAGATCTACTTGCAGCTTCCTACTCAGCTGCCTGAGAATCTGAAAAAATAGAAAATAAAAGAGTAAGCCACAAGAACTTAGTGAGGAGACAACAACCACCACCGACTAGAAGGGAAACACACATGGGCACAAGTACTTAGTTTCTCAAATCTAAAAGTTCATTTTCAAGACTAGTAACCGTGTAAAATTCTAGAAATTCGCAACCGTTATACGCGTGAAAATTCACACATTTTAAATATTCCAACCAAATAGGTATATTTCAATCGAAAATCCAACATCGTAAAGATGTGACAATAAAATTACAAGCCTTTTAACAAAATATATATTGCCGAAACCATAAAAAAAACCTTCAAAAATACATTGCCGAAAAACCATAAATAAAGCCTTTAAAAACATATTATCGGAAATCTTGATAAAAGTCTTTAAAGAAAATATAGAAAACTCCATTTAGTTAAAATAATCAAAATAGGTGAATCGAGAACTAGCTTCATCTCGTTGATAGCCCTCTCCTCCTAATGGTGGCCTTTCCAATGGGGCGGCTCCATCTAACGGATAGCTCTTTTCTCTCGACTCAAAACAAGTGTAAAACATTTTCAATCAGTGAGTTTACCTCTCATTGATAGCCCTCTCCTCCTAATGGCGGCCTTTCCATAGGGGCGGCTCCATCTAATGGGGTAACTCTACCTAATTGAAATCACATACTAGGTGCACCTAGGTCGTCGCGTTAATACTCTTTTTTTTTTCTCAAAACATATATCTTTAAAATCATGATTCGTAAAATATCAAACTTGTGTCAAACGCACACCATCAAATTCCAATTTACAATTCTACAAGTATCAAAGACGAGAAAAATGTCCAAAGGGTGTGTTCCCCATTTTTGTAAACACTTTAACATATAAAATCAGAAAAATATCAATAATAACAATAATGAAAATAAGCGATAATGATCGTCATCCACTATGTGTGCTCTCCAATCACCCCGGGAGAAGCATGTGAAGTGTCCGGCATCGTATCTGAGTATCAAGATGAAGAGCTTTACTTATGAATGTTTGATATGAATGTTTGATTTGGTGATGTAATTTGATGATTTGGGAGAGGAAGAAACAAAATGAGGAGGAAAGTGAGAACAGAGAGAGAGTGTTACGGGAGGGAGTAAGAAAGTAACAGGAAAGTGTTATATTTGTTTTTGTATCTAGTAAGTTCTATACACATATATATAATTATTATTATTGCTTATTTATTTATTTTATTAATATATGTTATTATTATTGTTGATTTTAATTTTTTTTTCCTAACTTAAGTGAAACGGTGCGTTTCAATGTTGGTACTCTGCATATTTTAACATCTCATCTTTCGATGATTTCTTGAATAAGGTGATAGCGCATTTATATGTGTTTGGATCTTTGGTGAGATCTAGGTTCTTTAGCTTGTGTGATTGCTCCATTGTTATCATATAATAATTCAATGGGATCCCCAATACTTGGAACTATTCCAAGATCATAAATGAATTTCTTGATCCAAACCGCTTCTTTTTTGGCATTAGATGCAGCAATATACTCGGCTTCTGTTGTAGAATCAGCAACTGTTTCTTGCTTTGAACTCTTCCACCTCACATCACCGCCATTTTAGCAAAACATGTATCCAGATTACGATCTGAAATCATCATGATTTGTATGAAACATAGCATCAGTGTAACCTATAACAGCCCGATTTTCGGTAGCTTTATTTTAATTAATTTTTATATGCATTTACATGTGCTTGTATGTGATTAATTGCCTATGTGTGTATTATGGTTGGGATTGTTGGAATTCGGTGTTAGAAGGGTATTTTAATCATTTTGGACTTAGAGGTATTGTGGGAGTTATTTTTAGTGTTTCAAGTGAGAACCATTATTTTTACTAGGTTACTAGTGGGTTGTGGTAATTAGTTATGAGTAGGTAACTTCGTTATCTTTTTACCGTAAGTGAATAGAAACTTTGTGGATTAATTAATTAGAACATTTGAGGGTTAGGCCCATTAGTGGTAAGTCTTTATAAACCCATGTCATAAGAGAATTAGGGTTTTGACACTCATTCACAAAATTTTAGAAAGAGGTAGAGAGAGAAAGTGCTAGAGGAAGAGAAGATAAGGGTTAGAAGGGAAAGGCTTGAAGATCAAGAAAGGGTTAGAGATTCAAGGAGGTAAATTGAAGCTAAGGCTAGGGTTGAGTTTCTTTGAGGTAAGGGGGCTAGTATTCTATCATAATCTTTTAGTATAATCTCTTTTCTACTCATAAGTGCTTATTGTGAAAAGTGATTATTGTGAATTTAATTGATGAAATTCGTACTCTTATCTTGATGCAATGTATGAGTATGTGAATTTAATGATAATCAAGTTGTTGAGGTTGAATTACATGCTCAAGATGTTTGTATATGAATATTTTATGTTTTGCTCAAAATTGGTGATATGTGATATTGGTGTTGTTGAATTGATTGATGATTTCATGATTAATTGATGTTGTTGTTGTTATGAGATGTTGTTTTTGAAGATTCATGCTATGGGTACTCATAATTGTAAAGTTGTGGTGTGGATTGAGTTGTTGTTGAGAGTTTTTGTGAAAAATGGGTTTGATTATGATTTTGGATGTGAGCTTAATAATTTGAAGTGGTGTAAGTGTTTATTACAAGTGTTATGACCATAGACAATGTTTTGAATTAATTTGGGAGTGTTGTGTTGGAGTTTAGTGATTTAAGAGTGATTATTAAGTGAAAAACGCATTTTTAAGCTGAAATCGGCCATTGAATTGCCAAAATCGGCCACCGATTTCTGAGCTGTTTTCCAGCTTTTGGTTCGACAAAAATTGGCCACCGATTGTTGCAATTCGGCCTCCGATTTTCTGTCAGGAAAATCTAGAAAACATTCACCTTTTTCACCCTTTTTTGTTTTGAATTGGTTTTTGTAAACATGAAAGTTTTAGATAATTTTGTTAGATTTCCAATGGCTTTGTTTTGACTTGAAAATGTTTTGTGAATTTTGAGTTATGATAGAAACACTCCAACTAAGTCTTGGAAGATTTTTACGAAAATTCAGTATAACCACTTCTAAATCAACCCGAAACTTTTGGTTTGTTTCCAAACTTCAAATCTTAAGTATTAGGAGTTTAATTAGGATGTTTAAGAGTATTTAACTTAGTCTTATTGAATCAAACTTAGTTTACTTTGTGATTTTAGAGTATAAAATTAACTTATAAATAACTTTTATTTTGGGTTATTTCATAATTTATATTAGGGTTTAAAACTATATGTTAATGAATTTGTCAATAAAAAATAGTGAAAAATATGTATTCAAATTTTGATTATATTAAAATAGACCTGCAGTGTTTTTTTTCTCTTCCAAAGTATGTTTGATTATTAATTTTTTTGCTAGATTATTAAAAAAAATTGAGGGATTAAAGTGAAGATTTTAACATAAAAGGGGAGAAGAATGTCACTCAAGCTTTTCTCAAGAGTGAAATATTTTCTAATATATTTTGAATAAGAAGTGATGATAATGTATATTTTAGGCAAAATTACACTTTTAGTCTCTTAACTTAATTTCAGGTAATAGTTTGGTCCTTTATTTTTTTTTCATTTCAATTTGATCCTTTTTGTCCATTTTCATATACATTTTCAAGCTTCAAATCTAATATTCTTATGCAAACATAGACGAGGATCATAGATTTGAAGACCGAAAGACCATAGAAAAATAAAAATCATGAATTTTAAGCTTAAAAATTCATATGAAAATAGACAAAAAGGGCTATATTGAAATGAAAAAAAGATAAAGGACCAATCTGTTACTTGAAATTAAGTTAAGGGACTAAAAGTACAATTTTGCCTATATTTTAACATAAGAGGTTGATCATCTTTGAAGGGAGAGTAGGATAATTTAATATAAGACATTAACAAAAAGGACTAAAACCAGAGCAAAACATAGAAGACCAAATTGGTATATAAGTTAACGTTTTGTTAAGAGAAACTAAACTAAAACTAGGAACGGAGCAAAACATAAAGGATCAAATTGATACAAATTATAGCTAAAGAACCAAATTAACACAATCAATTAAGTTAAGGACCGGCTGATTGAATAAACCTATAATATAACTTCATTCTAGCAAGATGAGAGTATGGAGTAGCATTCTCTGCTGCAGTAAAGGATAACAATGGAAGCTTTCGGTTTCTCATTATCCACTTCACACTTTCTCTTACACTCTAACCACAATCCTTCTTCCTTCTCCCTCTCTCCCGCCAAATCCATTTCCTTCTCATTAAAACCACCTCCTGACTCCAACGACACCTCCGCCTCTCCCGCCTCTCTCCCCTTCCGCCGTCCTTCTAAACCCCCCATTCTCAAAACTACTCCCCCTCCTCCTCCTCCTAACCCTAACCCTAACCCTAAACCTTCAACCTCAAATCCTCTAAAAAACCCTTTTCATTCCTCTAATCCTCTTTCTAACAAACTCTGGCTCACTAGTAAACTCTCTCCTCCTCCACCTCCACCACCACCACCAACTCCGCCACCACCGTCACCGTCACCGCCTGAATTGGAATCAGATGATGAAATTTTGGAAGAGGATGTTGATGATGAAGAAGGTGAGAGTTCCGGTTCCGGTGACCGGAATCAATTCCGGCAACCGGGGAAAATATTTATAGGTAATTTACCAGTGTGGGTGAAAAAACAAGAGGTTTCGGAGTTTTTTCGGCAATTTGGACAGATAAAGAATGTGATTTTGATTCGAGGTCATAATGACGTTTCGAGGAATGTTGGGTTTGGGTTTGTGATTTATGAAGGTGAGACGGCGGAGAATTCTGCGATGAAGGCGGTGGAATTTGATGGTGTTGAGTTTCGTGGGAAAGTTTTGACGGTGAAGCTTGATGATGGGAAGAGGTTGAGGGAGAAAAAGAGTGAGAGGGAAAAGTGGTTAAGTGGGAATGATGAGAAGGAGTTTCGGTCCAAGTGGCATGAGGAGAGGGATGGTTCTAGGAAGGAGTTTCAGAAGGTTTTGGAAACTGAGCCGGAGAATTGGCAGGCGGTTGTTCGTGCTTTCGAGAGAGTTAACAAGGTTGATCATCTTAACTTCAGTATATTTATGTACTTTATTTATGGTTGTTTGTTCAATTGTTGATTGTGTGTTGAATATATGAACCACATACACAAATATCGGCCCAACGCTGTCACATTGATATGGATACAATAGATTGATAAAAATGAAAACGATTGAATGTAGTCAGTAATCACACATGTTCGTTTCTACGAGCAGGCTTTCAACCCGGAGAGTTGGTGCTACATGTTGATAGTTTAGTAGTGGAATCAGTTCCATAACTCTTTACTCTAGTTAGAAGCTTCCTTGAATAATGTTTTTTTAGTAGATAAGTTATTCGTAGTGTATGTGATTCTCTGTTTTAAGTCAATTGAAAGAGTTAGTTTGGCTTACCGATATAAATTGAAGGATGAATGTGCATGGATGAGTTTTCCACATGGGTGAATTTTATATGTTACATGGAAAACTTGGCCGAGTTTTCCATTGGGATGAGTTTTATATGAAAAACATGTCCTGAACTTTTCACTTTGTACTAGGCACGTAAGGGATAAAGGTGATATGTTGCTAGAAAACATGTGAAAATGACGGGTCAACAGCATTATTTTAAAAATTAGTTAACCCTCATATTTGTCCATAAGAGATTTGGCAGTGGGCGCATTAATCTTTGAGGAAGAGAAAACCCTACCCTGGTTCTTGCGAATCACAATGGCATCCATGTTACTTCTGGAAAGGAATTTTGTATTTGATGTCTAAAGGTCTAACAGTTGTGGTTCGTAAAGACCAAGGTGGAGTTTTTTTTGTTCTGCTGGCAAGTTTCACACGAACGGATTTAACGGTTTGTTATTTAACAGTTGAAGAGAAATTTGAAACTAGATTAACAAGTGCATGTGACTAAATAACCATTAAATATGCAATTTTAATTTTAATGACATCACGGTTATTTTGTAGAAAGTCCGAAGTTGTAAGCCTAAACTGTTTTGTTGTGTTATTTATTCCAAGACAAATTAATATGAGGTGGGCTTTGTTTTTGTACTGTTCATGTCAAGGGACTAGGACAGTGGGTTTGAAGAGATTGGGATGTAGCCTCTGGATTGTACCAACTACAACAGACAGATAATTGGTCCCTTGGATTTCTTTAGTTATACCAGTCTGTATGATCCATATTTTGTTTGCACACTAGTTATGTATGCAATGATATTTATTCAAAAAACCCCAGCTAATGCAAATTATTAATAATCGGGATAAAAGAATAAGCATTAGTGCAAAAGCTATTTTCGTTGTTAATTGAAAGTTCGTGTTTGCATCTTAATATTACCAAACAGGAAAGAAACACAAACCATGATAAATTAAAAGGGATTATTGAATTTGGATATTTCTTGTGTGAACTATAAGTGCAAAAGCCCTCTGGTTTTGGTCAGAAACTCTGATCTAATATGTGATTTATAATACCCTTTGTTTTACTTTTCTTAGTTATGTTTTTAAGTTTATAAAAAAGGATTTATCGTCATCTACCCTTAATTTAAATAGGAAGATATAAAAAAAAATTAGTCATAAATTTGTCAACAATAATTTGTGGTGTTTATTATTTCATTTTTATTAAGTAATTGTTCTTGATTTCATTTTCTTCATCATTTTTTTCAGCCTGCAAGAAAAGAATACGGTTTGATGATTAAATATTATGCACGACGAGGGGACATGCATCATGCACGCCAAACCTTTGAGAGCATGCGAGCCAGAGGAATTGAGCCATCTTCACACGTGTACAGTAGGTAAAATTTAAAATGAGATTGCTTGAGCTGTGGTATAATTTAATATAATCAGTTGAACTTTTGTTTGAGGTTTTAAGCTGATGCCACATTTTGGTTCGCTTGCATTATCTTTTCATAGATGAAAATGTGAGTGAAAGGGTTTTTTATTCCCAAAGTTGAATAATAATTCAAGATAAAAATATTATAGGTTAGAAAGAAAATTTGTATTATTAATTGATTGTGTAGTTCCTGTTATTTCATTTTTTACCCTTGCTTTCTCTATCAAATTTTACAATTTGTTTTGACTTTAAGTAGCATATCATGGTACTCCTTTCTTTGGTGTTGCCTCAGAGTTATTAATAGTGCAAAATAGCAACATCATATCATGTAGCTGCTGTTGGCCTCTACGAAACTCATGTTGTGTAGTCTGATGTCTGTTTGGCTGCAGTTTGTGGCCAAAAACACATCCTTTCATGATTGTTTTTGAAACTAGGATTCAGGGAGGGTTTAGCCCCATGTTGTCCCTATTTCTGACTTTTCCTGCCTAAATTTTTTATATCTTCACCATTTTCTTGAGATATTTGGGCATCGAAAAATTGGAAAACCACCTCCATTCATTTCATCATTCACCTTTGAAGCAAGGCTATTTGTCTTGTCCACCATCATGAACTTGAACCTATTGATCACTGGTGGCAAATCCAAGCGGTTTCCAGCCCCCTTCTGGCAAACCTATGACCCTTACTATATGACCTTAATCATGCTCTTTTTTCCCAGGCTTCTGCTAACCCTTTGTTTCAGTTTGCAGATCCATACACCCTATGTTCTGCTACTCAATCCCATACTGTAGTTTGTTTTTTACCATGGCTTACTACGAGTATGTTTCAATCATTTAATTTCAAGTATTCTTTTATTATTAGAATATGAATAAATCTTAAGTTATTTATGTTAGACCTATACTCTTGGACGTAGCAGTCATCCTGCTGTGTTAACCTTACCTTGTGGATTTTGAAATAGGGGCTGGATCAGATTATCCAGAGAGTGTATCTAAAGTAATGTTTCACTATAACCACTGATATCAATATGAAACAGCAACAATATAGATTGAATTAGAATGGAATGGATTATGTGCCTGGTCCAAAGGAAACAGATACAATAACACAGTATTCAGTATTCCTTACCTTAGTCATTACCTCATCATCATGTCTCACTACTCTTCTCTAATTTTATATTTTTCTGTAGCTTACTACATAATTCTCATATATGGCATTACTGTTAGTTATCCAGTCATCCTAGATGCCCTTGCTCATTTGGGCTCTGATCTCTTGCAGTTATTCATAATGCAAGGTTTCCTAAAATTCTGAGGGATTTTGTTTTGTATATATTCAAAGGGGATGGAATCTCTTTCAATACTTCGAATTTTGTTTGTTCTATTATGTTATTTTGGTTTAAGGAGAATAGTGTATCCCCTTCCCTATGCAATTCTTCTTTTCTTCAAATTAAATTCTTTTTATACATTAAAAAGCACCACGTTTCTCCTTTCTTCTGACTTTAATTATTAATACATGTTAAATGTTTGCAGTCTTATTCATGCTTATGCAGTTGGTAGAGACATGGAAGAAGCATTACATTGTGTTAGAAAGATGAAGAATGAGGGCATTGAAATGAGTATAGTGACCTACAGTATAATTGTGGGGGGATTTGCTAAACTAGGCAATGCTGAGTAAGTAAACTATCCAAGTTTCTTCCTTGACTTTCTTTTTATCGAATTTATTGTTTCTTGTGATTTGTTCAGCTGCTTATATAAAAAAAATTAACACTTTGAAGAGCATAAACTTTTACATCAAGATATATGAATTGTATTTTTCTCTAAATAATGGAGGAGTCCTTTGTGCTTGAAACTGTTGGTAGGCTTCGTATTAGGCACACTTATGTAAGGCCCAATCATAGTCTAATTTACTATTATATATGTAGAATAAGTAGAAGTAGGATGAGAAGGGTGGGGATATGCCCACATCACAGGTGTTGAAATTTTAGTGTAAATATTGTTGGAAATAAAGCTGGAAAGGATCAAACTCATACTACTTGCTTATGGAACTTTGATAACATGTATAATAAAAAAACCTCTTTTAGTAGGTGGGATCGGTTACACAGATCAATCTCATAAGTCATGTTTAACATCAAACCATTTAATGAGAAAGACTACAAGGATTAAACAATATCATTATGTCTTATTGCAAATACTGGATCATAAAGCAAGCTTGGAAAAGGAGTACAATTTCTATACTCAGTTTTTCTTGAGAAGCTTACCTAGTGGCAAAAAGTGGAATGAAGATTTCGGATTATTAAGTACATGTAAGATTTTAGCTTACCCTAAAAAAAGGAAGGATTTTATATTTATCATGTAACAGACAAGCTCAACTCAAACATTATACTAAACTGTCAACTGAAAATAAATACCCTGCTTAGTGAGATAAGAGTTGGTTGCTGTTGTCAACTGAAAATAATTAAATATGGGGATACAATTCTAGAAGCAGATTGGGCTTTATAAGTAGAAAAACTATTTCTCCAGTTTTTTCAGAAGCCTTTGAGTTTTGTACTTTTGCCAGGAAAAGGTGATCAGTTCATTATGGTATCTATTTTAGATGCCGTTAATAACCATCGTCTCTTTTGTCATAAAAAACATTATAAACTATATATTATTGCATCAATTATTATGGATATGACTAGGTTGTCTCATCCCTACGCTCCACCCCGGAAATATGTGGTATACTTCAATGGTTGGTTTCACTATTTTTCTCATATTAAGTGATTGGATTGACCTTGAACTTGCTTATTTTTTCTCCTTGTATCATGCCTTATAACCCCACTCATGTTTTCTTTAATTTTTCCTGGTGATGGTGTGAAAGTTTTGGTCTAGTTTGATTTAGGAAAATCATTTTGGTTGTTAATAAACGAATGAAGATTGAATCATCAGTTTCTATCTTGGAGATAACACTGTTTGATGTTGTTTTGGAAGTGCTGCAGATAACTGGTTTAAGGAGGCAAAAGAGAGTCTTCCATCTTTAAATGCAGTCATTTATGGGAGCATAATTTATGCACACTGGTGAGTAATCAGTCCTTTTGTTTATTGGATCAATTTTATATGTATTATCCAAAGCCTTTGTTGCCATATTTTGTAGGTGAATTATTTTTGGAGAACTATCTTTCAAATTTATGTCATTTCCTTTTGTTCGCTTTATTTTATTTCTAATCTTTAAAAATAAATTAAATAGTTCGTGAAGATTTTAGCAGCGAAATCTAAAAAATAAAAAACCTAATACAAGTAGCAATGTTTCCAAGTCAAAAACATTTACCATTCAAGTGGTTGGTTAATCAAATCAATATTTGGTTAGCTGTTAACTGCTCTGTTATTTGGTAGTGTGGTCAATGTTTGTGCCTTGGTAATTATTGTTGTTACTAAGGTTTTGGTTTATGATAAAATGATTGTGATTTCTATTCAATTTCCGTCCTCTTCCCTTTTTATTTATTGTTTTGGGTATCCTGATGTGTTTTACAGTCAAGCTTGCAAAATGGGTCGAGCTGAAGCCTTGGTGAGGGAAATGGAAGAACAAGGGATAGATGCTCCTATTGACATATATCATACCATGATGGATGGTTATACAATGATTGGCAATGAAGAGAAATGCTTAATTGTGTTTGAAAGACTTAAGGTATAGCTTGTTCATAGGTTTTTCTGCGATCATTGGCTTTGTAGATTTTTTATGCTATTGTTGTGTGCTGTCATGAATTATATCTTTGAAAAGAAAACATTCCAGATCATAAGAAGATCCACATGCATATAAGATTCTTTTTGAAAAAGTTGATCTTTTTTGCTTACTTGTGCATGTATTCTAGCCTTTCTCTTGAATTTTGTATCATAATTAAAAAAATTGAGAATTTTATTAGTTTAATAAGGCTGCCTACAATAGATTTGTAATGAGCCAAACCCTTCCCTTGATATCTTTATGGAGAGATCTTTGTAGACTATAGCATTGTGTTGCCTTGTTTTCTTTCCTCTCCCATGGTTTCTCTAGACTGTGACTCTCCTTCCTGACGTCTGTATTATGATGACTTTGGCTGTTGGAATGTTTTTCTCCTCCCACCTCTTTTAAGCACTTTCAAGCCAACGTTAGTGGCCGTACCCACATCCTCTTCATCAGGATTATCCGCCCACTGCAGTTAGAATATCCATTTCGGAAGGAACTAACCTTTTTGCGATTTCCGATCAATCATCTACTAGAATCTGAAGTCTTCCCTGTTACTGCCCGCCATGCACTTTCACTCTCTGGCATCTGGTCCTAATGGAAGTGTGTCTTAGTACACCTCTGGCATCTTCTGCACATTCTCTGCCTGTTACCAGCTTCAGTGGAACAATTCCACCACTGTCCCATGTCGTTATCCCTGTCTGCCTGTGTATTTGGCAATTAACATTCACCTGTTCCCTGTTTGAATCAGATTGATCTGTTTTGGCAACAGCTTGTATGGGTTGCTGTGTACTTGGCCCCATTTGGTTGTTTAGGATTGTGCTCTCTTCCTGCTGCTGGGTTGTTGATTAGAGCCAACTGAAGCCATTTTTTTTCTTTTCTTTTTTTTAAAAGCCAGGTCATTTTTAGCTGATTCATTTGCCAACTTGTTTTCAAATTTACCAATGTCAGAATGCAGATTTTTATAATTTTTGTTTCAGAAAATATATAATCAATAATAATATTGAGTTATTTAATCATTTTGTGCATCAAAGTGTATGAGATGTTTGTTTACTTCTTGGATTTTAGGAAAGGTGTTTGTTTTTTCGTTTTCTATATGTAACTTTTTTCTTAATTTAGCATTTGATATATTGTTCTACAAGTCACCTCTATCTATTAAACATGATATCTAAAAGAGTAAAGCTAGCAACACTCTCTTTTGAACACTCTCTCTAATACTCACTCTCTTATTGGTTTAAACTATGGTGGGTCTACACTTTGAAAATTGAACCCACACAAAGTGGTGGGACATACATTGATATCATCCAATAAAAGAGTGAGTGCTAGAGAGAGTGTTGAAAAGTGAGTGTTGCTAGCATTCCTCTATCTAAAACCTATTGTCTGCCACTCCACTTGATATTGAACGGCAGAGTAACATATTTTTTTTTCCAATGAAGGAATGTGGTTTTTCTCCCTCCATTGTCAGCTATGGTTGTCTTATTAATCTTTACACCAAGGTAAGACATTTCATTCTTAACTTTTTATTGTGTCATTGTACGTCTATCTCTTTCAGCAGTTACTGCCTGGCTTTTTTGTTAATTTAGGATTCTCGCAATATTTGATTGGAAATTCTTATCATATATGTTTTGATTACTATACCGATAAAATTTAACATTGTTTATATCAAAATGATATTAAAATTAATGTGGAAATTTTAAATTTATAAAATATGGATTATTTGATTACATTCTTGATCTCTGAATTGTTGAACATTTGACATGAAATATCATGATGATGGACAATTATATAACAGGTCCTGCATATAGGGACATGGTAGAAATATAAAATGTGAAAACAAACAAAATAGGATTCAACCATAGCATAGGAGCTAGATAGGTCCGCAAATCTACTGGGCATCAATTGTTCATTCCTTTTCCTTATTTCTTTGAAACATATAGTATTGTATTATATATCTTGGGTGTGTGTGTGTGTATTTGTCCATCTATATTAATTTTTAATTAACTAACAAAATATGAAAACAAATGAAATATTCAAATCTAGATTAATTGATTGTTTAGTCTTAATTGTACAATAAATAATTTTATTATTCACAGTATTAACTATTTACAGATATAATATCCTTTTCAGATAGGAAAAGTTTCTAAAGCATTGGAGATTAGCAGAGTGATGAAAACTGTTGGCATAAAACATAACATAAAGACCTACTCTATGTTGTTCAATGGGTTCGTGAAATTGAAAGATTGGGCCAATGCATTCTCCATATTTGAAGACATTACTAAAGATGGTTTGAAGCCTGATGTAATACTTTACAATAACATTGTAAAAGCTTTTTGTGGGATGGGTAATATGGATCGTGCCATTTGTATTGTGAAGCAAATGCAAAGGGAGAGGCATAGAGCCACGACACGCACATTTTTGCCCATTATACATGGTTTTGCTAGAGCTGGAGAGACAAGGAGAGCCTTGGAGATTTTTGATACGATGAGAAGGAGTGGCTGCATTCCCACTGTACACACATACAATGCTCTTATTCTTGGCCTTGTTGAGAAGTGTCAGGTAACTTGTGGTTGACAAACAATTGTCAGTTAAGATACAAATGACATGACATGGTTTTAACTACATTTTCTTATCTTTTTATGTTTATTTGCATTTTGAAAAGGAAACATAAACAATTAAGAGCCAACTGCAGTGATGTGTTCTTTAAGAATTGCAAGAACGTTAAAATAAAGGATAACCTTTCATGATTAAAAATGCTAAGAAAAACTCATTGTGAAGGGTAAATTTGTTGGAGTGACAATGCACCCAAATAATTAATTGGAGGACCTGATGATAAAGAGAAAAGCAATGTACCTGTGCATTATCTTATAGTTACTTGGTCTTGATTGTTCAGTATGCCTTTCGTAGTAGTTTAAAGTTGCAGTGCCTAAAAGTTTCCCTGTTTTTAGGACTAGCCACATAAATCTAATTGGTTTGGTTAGCTATTGGTTCTTAATATAGTCTAATGGCATCAATCAATTAGTTCTGTGTACAGACTTGTGGGGTAAACCATCTGCTCTATTGGATATGTGATGTAGTTCAACCCTAGATGTGTGGCTTACACTCGGTTCCATTTCATCTTATCAGCAACTATTACGTTTTCTTTGTACTTTTACACTACTTAGATCTTTTCTAGTGCAGACAGAACAAAAAACCATCCAGCAGAACCCTGATTCCTTTTTATAAGTGTTAGATATAAGGGCTGATTTCATTAACTTCTATGGGGAAAATTCAAGTTCCACGGTGACTAGAGATAAAGACTAAAAGAGTTTATTAAACGTTAGACAATCTTTACCTTTCAAACTGATTGTCCATACTTTAGGCCCATAGCCTTGGATGTGAAGAAGTTTGTTGTAAAGCCACCTTGATTTCAGTCCATCACTAGTTGCCTTACTTGCATCAGCAAGCCTCCAGCACCTTCTGTATGCTGGGTGTGAGGCAAGTGTTTGGTCCAACATTGCCTGGAGATATGACATGAGTAATGTTTATAAGTGATAAGGTTTAGGCAGT
The DNA here is from genome assembly GCA_946800305.1 of Medicago arabica. Taxonomy (NCBI): domain Eukaryota; kingdom Viridiplantae; phylum Streptophyta; class Magnoliopsida; order Fabales; family Fabaceae; genus Medicago; species Medicago arabica. Next base: position 21,506,197 of record OX326965.1, on the reverse strand, counting down.
CCTCACTCCTCACCTTACATTTTGAATCCTTTCCGTCTGTTGCTGTCTGTCTCTTTATACTAGCCTTTGATAATCAAAGTTTATTTGCTCACAAACTTTTCTAATTCGACCCAGATGCTTCCATTTGTTAAAAAGAAGGAGCCACACTGACAACCAATGTCACATATGCCTCCACTGGCCAGTAGCTTTCCAATGCATGAGGAGCCATTCTATTCAGATTTATAATTGGCTTAACATAATGTGTTAACTTTAGACATAGCTAGAACAAGAATCTCTCATGTTAGATACATTTGTGTGGTCGTATGGTTTCTTGTTTTTGTCAGTGTGAACTGTGAACATTTATTGGAAGGTACAATACTCCACCAACTTTTGACTGTGTTTATTGTCAAAAAAACTTGACTGTATTTCAGTGGGTACTAGCAACTTAATACATGTTCCTATGAGTAGTTGTTTTGCATTTTGATATTTCCTCAGCCACTTCGTAGATCTTACTGTAAATAATGTTATATTTCTTGTAGATGGAAAAGGCTCTACAAATATTGGATGAAATGAATCTAGCTGGTGTTAGTCCAAACGAACACACATATACAACTCTTATGCAAGGTTATGCTTCGCTGGGTGATACTGAAAAGGCCTTTCAGTATTTCACGATATTGAAGAATGATGGCCTGGAGATTGATGTCTACACGTATGAGGCATTGTTGAAGGCATGTTGCAAGTCAGGCAGAATGCAGAGTGCCCTAGCTGTCACAAAAGAAATGAGTTCGAAAAAGATTCCTAGAAACACCTTTGTCTACAACATTCTAATTGATGGGTATGATATGAATAGTTTACATCTGACAGAGTTTAACATGCAATTTATATTTTCATCCAACATTTAGTTGTATATTCTTCAATAATGGAATTTTGCATTCTGTTTTACTTTTTTAGTTGGGCTCGGAGAGGTGATGTTTGGGAAGCTGCAGACCTGATGCAACAAATGAGAAAGGAAGGCGTTCAACCGGATATCCATACCTACACTTCTTTTATAAATGCTTGTTGTAAAGCTGGGGATATGCAGGTATGTTTGTTGATAAATATAATTTCTTAAGAAGGGTATAGGTGAATTATTTCATGCATCTTCATCTGTCATATAAGATATTTAGTAAGCTGGAAACAGTATTGTTATGCATCTTCATCTTCATGTTTAAAATGTTTGTCAAATTATTGGTTTATGTTAATCGTGATTTTTGTGTGTGCCAGAATGCAACACAGGTTATCGATGAAATGGAAGCACGTGGTATAAAACCAAACCTCAAAACCTACACCACTCTTATACATGGTTGGGCACGTGCTGCTTTTCCAGAGAAGGCTTTGAAGTGTTTTGAAGATATGAAAGTGGCTGGATTGAAACCAGACAGAGCAGTGTACCATTGTCTTATGACATCTTTGCTATCCAGAGCCACCATTGCTCAATCATACATTTATAGTGGACTCTTGTCTATATGTAGAGAGATGATAGAATCTGAGATTACTATTGATATGGGAACTGCAGTTCACTGGTCGAGATGTTTGCGCAAAATTGAAAGAACTGGAGGAGAACTGACTGAAGCCCTACAAAAGACCTTTCCTCCTGATTGGACATCGCATAATATTCTTGCTGTTAACTGTGAAATAGAAACTGCTGGTCCTGAAATTGATGATCATGATGACGATGATATTTTATATTATTCCAGTGAAAGCGATAACGATGACTGCACTCATAACGAAGATTATGGTAATGACTAATGATATGTCAGACAGGTGATGATTTTTAATTTAGTTTATAGTAATTGGAAGTGATAATGCCATGAGTTTTAGGTATTGAATTCCATATATTTTTCTCCGATAGAAAGCGCATATGTTGCTATCCTTTGATTTTAAATATTAGTTTAAGAATCCACGAGCTCTCAAATGTTCTGAACGGCCATTCTAATTTCTTATGTTGTATAGTGATTTGCATGTAATAACTTCAAATCAAGATGTGTTTTGTAAAATTGAAAATTTGAGCAATAAACTTGTAAATGTTGCATTTCTAAATTTCTTGAAGATTTATTAGCATTCAAGGCTATTTTGAGAAAAATAAAAATTCAATAATATATATATATATATATATATATATATATATATATGATCTGTACCATATTAATTTTTTAGGATCCGACTCCTCTAAAGTGAGCAATCATCAAAACTCAAAATCACTCAAGTGTTTTCCACAAAAATATACTTCATACGATGATATTTTGCTGTAATAATAAATAAAACCCACTTTAAAAGATTCTCAATGTTTTGTTTATTGTTTAATGTAGATATCATTTTTCCTTCATTGATTGTTAATGGAATTCTGTAGGATTTAAATTGTGTTGCATCGCATAATTTAAATATCCTGAAATTCCCTTTTTTCTTTTATCTCTTAATTTTTTTTCTATTTTATTTTTAATTTCTGAACATCCACTCATGAGTTTATATTTCATTTCCTAACATTTTTTTTTTGTATTTCCTAACATAGAAATGTGGAAATATATGATCTGAAATTCAAGTAAATTTATAGACTATGTACAGGAAAGATAAAGTTCGAATTTAAAAACCCATGTTGGATACTTCGGGTGAAAGATGTTGGTTTATTCTTTTTAATAGCGTTGCACATTAATTAAAAAAGGGTCTTGTTAACCATTGTCTTGTGAAATTTCATGTAGAAAAAATTGTTTTTTACTATTTCAATAAGTTGAATGCATAATTTCCAAGATAAAGTTACTATTTTAAGTTTCTTATCAAGTGCCCTTAGGGCAATGGTTAACATTTCCCAATAAAAAATGGTTGGGTTAACTTGTGCCCTTTCCAAAAGATTAAATATTCTCTAAAATTTTGTGCATTAAAAAGTTAAAAATTCAATGTAATGCGCATTCATTAATTTGTGTCTTAAAGACACAAGTTAATATTTCCTATTAAAAAAATAAGAATTGATTCTCAAACTATAGAGAATGGAGATAGTGAATATGATATAGCTAATTATCATTGGAGTGTGTTATAGGAGTGTAACTCTAGCATTTCTCTTTCAATATCCATGGATTTCGCATCACGATGTCAAAATTCATGTATATCTTTACCTCACCTTGCAAAGGAAAAAAAAACTTGTACATAGTGTAAAATTTACCTGACTTTTGTACTGATCTAAAAAAACATTTTCTTTTGTTATTAAAAAAAATAATGTATATCTCTTTATTTAATTCTCTATCAAGCCTCAAGGTGTAATAAATATACAATGTCTGTCAAATATAGGGTCTCTTTAGTTCTTTCCCTTCAAAAATGTGAAAGCATCGGTCAAAAGAAAAGATGCAAAGATCTTTTCCTTGTAAACATTTAATTTACTTATGTTTATTTTTTCCATCAGCATATACTTACGTTGTTAATTTATCAAGTTATAAGTGTAAAGTCATTACGTGAGAGAAAAAGTGTAAAGTCATTGCCCAAGAAGTCGAGCAGCAAGGATGCACGCGCATCACTCCCAGACACGAAACAACATGGACACCACCTTCTTCGGGAAGGTATAATTGCAATGTTGACGCTTCTTTCTCTGAGGCTCTAGACATAGTGGGTATAGGTATGTGTATCAGAGATGCAAAAGGAGTTATTGTGTTGGCTCGAACAGAATGGTTCTCTCCTATCACTGATGTTGACATTAGGGAGGCTATCGGACTCTTAAAAGCTATGAAATGGGTAAGGAATCTCCAACTTTGGAATATGGATTTCGAAGTTGACTCAAAGACGGTTGTTGACAATATTGGAAGCAAACTATCAAATTTTAGCGATATTATCACATATTGTATACACCTCCTTTGTTCTGATCTTATGAACTCTCATGTTAAGTTCATTAGAAGACAAGCAAACGAAGCTGCTCATAGCTTAACTAAGGTGGCTTTGCCGGAAGCTAGTTTCCGTGTTTACTATCACATTCCAACATGTATTGAATCTATTATTATTAATGAAATGCATTAAGCTTGTTCCTCTAAAAAAATATCTATAAAACAATCGGAGCCGGATGCATCATGGATAAAGTAAAGGGTCTATACAAAGTGATTGAAGATAACATTGACGAACTGAAGGATCTTTTTGCCGACGATGTTCCCAGTTGTGTATCTTGGGAAGGCTTCAATAGCTTGGAAGAAAAGTTATCATGGATGTTCTTTGTTGCATATCTTAGAGATTGTATTCATAGAACAAGAAGAAAGAGATGGCATGGCAGACAAGCTGTTTCTTGTGTATGTGGATGTGTTTTTATTGGAGAACTAACTTCCTTACCAATTATTGAAGCTGTTATGGAAAAATGACAAATCTGATTTGATTAAAACAATGAATGAGTTTGTACAAACTTTTTGTTGGAGAACATTTGCCTATTATATAAAAGAAGAACATGGTGGCAACATCGAACTTTTGATGCCTACACTTTTGATGCCGAACACTTTTGATGAACCTACTGATCATAGATACAAGGTATCACAACATAATTATACCATAAAATATAAAATAAAATAAAAACTACTTTATCAATTTCTACCATATTTAAATTTAAATGCATTTTGGCCCCAATTGTCTAAATTTAAATTTTAGATTTTCGTATCCTAAAACTGTATTTTGGTCCTCCTAATTCGCAACTCTCAAGTGTTTCCACTTGCAACTCATTTTGGGTATTTTACTAATGTGACATCATCATTAGTGACGTGAACATATCTATTTTAATGGTTATTATTACATTAGGAAAATAAACTTCAAAATTTAGTGAGAGTAAAATCTTAAAAGTTGTTAAAAAATTGACTAAAACTCCAATGTTCAAAATGGAAGAATTAAAATTTTAATTTAAACAAAATAAAGGAGAAAAGTTTGTATTTATACCTTGTATTTATATATCTATAATGACTTTTAGACACCTTATCTTCTTCAACATTTCATTTTATCTCTATCTCTATCTCTATCTGTCTATCACGTCTATCATTTCACACTCTCTTTCACTATCAAGTTGTATACGATTATATGGGGTGTCGATGAAACAAATTTCATTTTTTTAAAATTAGAGAACATCAATCCACAAATTTAGCAAAGAATTTCATGTTTTCTCTGTAAAAATTGAAAATGTTTGATGGTAAAACACAGACACGTGTGTGTGATGGTTGTTGGTGCAAACATCTATAAATCGAATTTTAACGAACAACCAACCACCCCATATATTCTGATAGTTCGAAGTTTTGTATTATTATTTTTTATTAAAAAATAATTTTAACTCCAACCACCCCTTATATTCCGATAAATGGAGTTATATTAGTATCTTTCTATTAAAAAATGCAAGTGTTTCAACACCTTATATATAGTTTGAACCGTTTGAGATGTTTTTTATAATTCAACAATGATATGTGTATGCATTTAATTACTATACACTCATTCAAAATATTATTTTCTCTGTTTCTCTTTTCCTGTCACATTACTAACATATTAAATTATCCTATGTGTTCCTTTCTCTCTCAAGGCGTAAAATAGATATTGGATGTTCATGAAATATTTTACTTTATAATTTTTCCTTTTATTTGAAATTTTATAGTACAACAATCTTATTATTAAATGATATTATGTGATTCCATCAACTAGGCATTGGGAATGGAGGGATAAGAATAAAGTTAAAGAGTGTGAGATTTATCAACAAAGGCAGCAGAATAGACATGTTGTCATTCTCCCACGGCTGGCTTAATGGGGAATTGAAGCTTCCTGAGATTAGGTTGGACGATACAACAGTTCCTATCATCCTAAACTTGATAGCATATGAAATGTGTCCAGATTTTATACATAATTACGAGATCGGAACTTTTTTCGCTTTTATGAACTCACTCATTCGTCAACCCGAGGATGTGAAATACTTAAGATCAACAGAGATTTTATATAGTAATCTTAGAAGTGATGAAGAATTGGTCAAGCTCTTCCATTTCCTCGCCGCAGACCTCATACCTAATTCTAAAACATATTATGATGTTTCTGCTGAAATCAAAGATCATGTCACAAATAAATTGAAGACTAAAATCATGCGATTTCTAACATATATCCGTCACCCTTGGACTAATATTGTAGTCCACGCTGCGGAGCTTGGACTTGCTCTCGCCTTCGTCCAAACATGGTTTACTGCTCATCCACCCAAATGATAGCTGATCAACCCAGATTGCTACTCTTCATTTGGTACGTACGTAAATGGTGCAGGTGGTGTGCTCAAGAAAAGCATAATAAAGCATTTAAACTATTCCAAAATGTAGCAAATCATTGCGTCAATTATTCTTTTTTTGTATTGCATGATAGGGTTGATTTCTTGTGTGTTTAGAGGAATAAGTTTGTTTAGTTTATTTTATTACTATGTGTACCAACAATGTAGTCGATCTATGTGGAATTTAAAGTACCGATGTTTTCTTTTTATGAATGATATTGATTTATATATTTTATGTAAAGGGTGTAAAAAGTTCGAACAAAATGGATGAAACCGGAAAACCAACCCAAACTTAAAATTATCTAATATTTTCTGCTTTGGTTCAAAAATTGAATCAAAAAAAAAACCGAACTAAAATGGTTTCATGTCCTCGATTTTCAATTTCAAAATTCAATGAACTATCCATATGTTTACTAAATTTCGTAGCTCATTTTCACTTAACTCAAACTCAACATTTTACTAATACCCTCACCTTAAAGACATGTTATTGTTCCTACTAGGGGACGATAAGTTATTGAAATTGATCCTCTTAAAATAAAATATTGAATTGATATAGTTAAGAAAAAAAGTTGGTCTTTGAATTCCTTGTATTTTGTTTGAGTTAATTAAATGGTTGTGTTAACTGTTAAAGCCTGACTTACGATAATTTCTTGTCAGAAAGAGTTTAATTTCTTTGAATTCTCTAAGATTGAACCATAGGCTTTGCATGATAATCTTTATGCATACATGATGCATATATCTGCAAGATACACGTATAAAAACAATGTGCACTCAAAGCAATGATCCGTACAGCCTAATTTTTTATCGTCGCAAATTAAGAGGAATATGAAGTTTTCTAGTTTTTTTTTCATCAATTTATCCTATCTTGATATTTTCTACTTTGGTTCAAAAATTGAATCAAAGAATACCGAACCTGGAATCTCAATTTTGAAATTCAATCACCAATGAATTGATAAGGATTATCACGCCCCCTAAAAAAAAAATATGTAATCCGAATCAGATTGTTAGCATTTTTCGGAATCTAAAATCTGAATTTTTTCAAATTGTGATCTCAGTGTTATATTTGTTGTCAAAGGTCTATGTTGACCGTCGTAGAATCCTCGGATAAGCTGCAAAATAATGAAATTCTATGAATGGTCAGTAATGACCATGACACCATAAACACTCATAAAAACTAAAAAAATGTTTAAGAAAAGAGGTGAAGTGAAGAATGAATGAATTTGTTGAAGATGCAAACATATACATAGCCTAAAACAAATATTAGATCATACCTACAGTAAAATAAAACGTTTTTTTATCGTTCAACCGTCCAAAAATTCATTAAACATAACACAAACCATCCAAACCTTTGGTGAAACGCCACCGTCCAAATAAACTGAGTGTTTTTGGATTATACAATCTGAAACTGTCTAAAAAAATCTGAATTATATAATCCGAACCTGTCTAAAATGTGTTTAAGAATGATCTTCAAATTTTAATACAACATATGTGTTTAAATGAACATCTTTAGTGTAAAGTAAAACATGATGAAAATTTTCAGAATGTATGTATCTTTTATTGAAAATTCTCATCTGTATCGTAAGGTTAAGGGAAGAGTTTTTTTACAGCATGATAAAGACTTTCGGCTGGTCGAAGATCTTCAACATACATACATACATACATATACATGCATATTATTTAAAACGTAGTAAAACAATAAAACATAACATATCACGAATCAGCTAAATTAATGTCTTCGTATGGTGCGTCCAGGAGTGCCCGGATCTCTTTGTAATTCTTAGACCAGATCAAACTTTTATGAATTTGTTCAACAGATCTGACCGACGATGCATCCAACTCGATCGGTCTTCTAGTAATGTACTGACAAAAGATCGAGAACATGGTTCTCACATCGTCGACACTCATGAGCTTCATCCGGCTAAACCGCACACTCTCGGCTGAGTCGGTTGATGGACGTCGATACTCACATCGTCCACCCTCCATGTGTCTTGTGGTTGAGTATGCGGTTGATTTGATTCAGTTGACCCTTCACCCCAGAAAGGGTGCCATCAGTGTGAATCATGAATAGACGGGGTGATTTTCACCCGTTGTAGTAAATTGCAGCTAGCTTGGTGTTGGGATCAAAGACAGAGTTTTCCATGGTTTTTTTTTGTGTGGTTTACTGCTTATGAAAACAGTGACGCATATTTATAGAGGTTTATGGGCGTCCTGAACTATAGAAATTGTCGGTGCAATGTAGACCAAACAAAAAAACATGTCCTGAACATTTTCGAATTATATAATCTGAAACTTCCCTCACCCTACATAAAATACGAAGTTTCTCACATTTTCACCCAGTATCGAATAATTTTGAATTATATAATCAGAACACCAAGATTATATAATCTGAATCAAGTTTGTTTTTTGGCCGGTGGTCTGTACCATATAAAACATGTTTTCAAAGGTTTTTACCAGCATTAATGGCTGGTAAAACCCATTTGAAACACGTTTTTTTGACTCAGCATTGAGTGTAGCTACACTATGCACAATTTTCTCCTATAAATAGCCTTCAAACCTTCACAATTTCTCACACCATCATCTTACACTCTCTTCTCATCTTCCTTCTACAACAATATGTTTCCATCGTTGGCCTTTCATAAAAAGATGCTACTTTGGAAATTCAAGGATTGTATGAACGATCAATGGGGATGGTGACGTGTTGCAAAGTAGTGTGATCGCCCTGAGTGTGAGGTTGGTTTGTCTTGGTGCAAGGTTGACCATCAAGGTCTCTTTCGCCCTAGAAAGGAAACAAATCTTGCATTAGCCTCCCTCCTCCCATGTTTTAGAGGGAAGGAGAAAATTCAGGGAATTGTTTGATGTTTCTGAATGAAATGCGAGGATGGAAGGAATGGGTAAAAGAGAAAAAACATAATAAAAAAAATTTGAAAGTGAAAAATTAAAAGTGAAATTTGTAACATTTCCATCACAACTAGATGACACGTGGACATCACAACACAACATGCGGATTGACACATCATCCTTACTACACAGAGAGATTGGACGGATGAATGAATTTGATGGACGTTTGTTAAATTCAGAGAGTAATATGATATTTCGACAAATTGAAGGACGAAATTGATTGGTCTTTGCAAATTCAATAACGAAGCTGATGATTCACTCAAGGAGAAATTTTTAAAGATAACCGAGTGGGTCCCATTGAGGTAAAGAAATCACATACTTTTCGCTACAATTTACCCTTCTTAAATCTCCACCATTGAAATTTTAATTTATAAATGAACGGCCATTATTGCATTTGTCCAAAAAACAGGTTATTCATCCACAACCTTATATATAACCCCCCAAAAATCGTTAAACCCTAATAACACCACTCTGTTGCCGCAACCCTTTCAAACCCTAAAATGGTGAAGAGAAGCAAGAGTAAGCAATTCCCTTTAATCACTTCTTCAATTTCATCATCGTTATTTTACTCTGATCTAATCCTTTTGATTCGATTTGATTTGCAGAGAGTAAGAGTAAGAGGGTTCCATTGAAGAAAAAGTACAAAATCATAAAGAAAGTGAAAGAACACAACAAAAAGAAAACCAAAGAAGCTAAAAAGCTTCAATTGAGTGGTAAGAAGAAGGTTGAGAAAGATCCTGGTATTCCAAATGATTGGCCTTTTAAGGAACAGGAATTGAAATTACTTGAAGCTCGTAGAGAACGTGCTATGGCAGAATTGCAACAAAAGAAAGAAGCTCGTAAAGAAAGGGTATCATTTTTTATTTTTTTTATGTTTTTTTTAATGGGAGAAAAATTAATTACATTTTTGTGATTTATTGTTTGAAAATTGATGGGTAATTTTATTTAAAAATAAAATTTTGTGAGATGGGTATGTTTTAGTTTTGTGGTAGATGTATGCTATGATGATGATATAGATGTTTTTTAAGTTAATGAATTGAATATTATATTTCATAGTGAAATTGTGAAGAAATGTGTATGTATTCAGTTTTCTAGTTGAAGTATATTTTATGAGGATTAGATTTGGTTCATGCATTTTTCCCTGTTTGGATAGTCAGGATAATTAAGGGCTTATAGCATAAGTGTGTATCCTAAGTGCTTATGTAAGCTGTTATTATAAGCTATCATAGAAAGCTTATGAAAATAAGTTGAAAGCAACTTATGGACGTGTCTTCCTTCAAAAAAATGAACTTATGGACATGTCATAACCTCGCCCAAATAGTTTCACAAATGATGATGTTATAAATCAATCTAAATAGGATTTGTTGTGTGTTATGTATGCCTGTATGGTAATACTATTCTTTTGTATGCATTCTATGATTTCAATTTTTCTTATTATATGAACTTTATCATGTCTAACTCTTGTTTCAGGCTCGTAAAAGGAAGGCGGGGTTGCCAGTGGATGATGATAACTCCAATTCAGTTGAAACGGCTTCTCTAGAAAATACCGAAAGTGTTCCCACTGTTGCGAAGACTAATAAAGGTATTTTTATTTTACATTTGCTGCAAATTTTGTTCAGGTTAAAAATTTTTTGCCTTAATATCTTGTCTTATATTCATTGTGTTTTCATGTCTTCTTTTTCCATAGATAGTTCAGATAGGGCCTTTGCCGGTGACTTGGAACACGTTATTGCAGCTTCTGATGTCATACTAGAGGTCCTTGATGCCCGGGATCCCTTGGGTACTCGTTGTATTAACATCGAAAAAATGGTGAGGAAATCAGAAACCTATAAACGTCATGTATTGCTTTTGAATAAAATTGGTAAGTTTCTTGATCACCTTTTTCTCCCCTTTTCCCTTCTGGGAATATCTTTTTCATTGACTAATCATTTGTGCTTCAAATTCAGATCTTGTCCCTCGAGAGTCAGTTGAGAAGTGGCTCAAGTACCTTCGAGAAGAATTCCCTACTGTCGCTTTCAAGTGCAGTACACAACAGCAAAAATCAAACCTAGGGAGATCTAAAAAAATCAAACCAAGTAATACTTTGCAATTAAGTGATTGTCTTGGAGCTGAGACACTGCTCAAACTATTGAAGAATTATGCAAGAAGCGACAAGGTAATAGAAGATTGCTTTTATGTTCAATGTTCTTCCCCTCTCTTTTTATTTTTATGTTCTTATTTCTGTGATGTTTGCAAGTGTTCTTATAAGTATGGTTGAATTATAGTTCACTTTTTCTTATTGTGATTAAGTTATAATAGTTGTTTGTATGATTAAAGTGAGGGTTGCGCTGAATTTAAGTGCTGTTTATAATCAGAGATGTTACTTTATGTGGGATAGATGTTACTTGTGATTCACATGCTTCTTGGATGTTATCAATACTATTTTGGATTTCGTATCAGCTGTTGGAAAACTTATTATTATTATTAGGGAAATGCTAACTAGTTCCCCTGGGGCACTGGGTTAAGGAGTTATATAAGAAAACGTTATTTTGAAAATTATGCATTCTACTTATTAAAAGTTGAAAAAGTGTTTGTTTTATTGTGAAATTTGTCTTTTATTTCTATTGTTTTGAACAAGTATTTATTATTATTTTTTGCATTCATATGCTTTATATTTCTGATACTTTATTGTGTAATCAACTTCACGCTTATCATTCATGTTTCTCCTTTTGTTCTACAAACCCTCATCAATTTTACAAGATATAAATTCTGCTTTTATGTTTCAGTGTTATGTAATTTCTGTGGTGTAATAGAAGTATCAATCTCAACATATTTTATTAAATTTGTCTTCAATTGTAGTGTTGATGCTGTTCAATCTTTTTTATGTCATTTTTTATTCACAATATGTCCATTTGTTTGTTTCTTTATGCATGCATGAATTTGGCACTTATATGTTTGGGAATAACATATTCCACAATACTTTTCATGTTATACTGAATTTGATCATGCAGCTAAATAACGTTGAAAGCTTTTAAGTTAGTAAGTTAGAAGAGTATGCTATAGTTTCTTCTTTATGTGATGTTATTTCCATTCAACAGAGATTCTACATTTTAGTGATTATGTTATTTCCTCCCAATTCTTGTAACTTCACTTCTAGTCTTACAATTTATGGTGCTTATCTATTTTGCCGTAATTACTTTGGCTTTGTCTTCACAGCTCAAGACGTCAATCACTGTTGGTTTGGTTGGACTGCCCAATGTTGGTAAGAGTAGTCTTATTAATAGTTTAAAGAGAAACCATTGTGTCAATGTCAGTGCTATTGCTGGGTCGACAAGGTCAAAGCAAGAGATTCGTTTGGACAAAAATGTTATGTTGATAGATTGCCCTGGTGTTGTCATGCTGGACTCTCGAGAAAACGATGCTACTATTGCATTAAAAAATTGCAAGAGAATTGAGAAGTTAGCTGATCCAGTTAGCCCAGGTACTTGAAGTCATCTCCTTCCCCCATTAATTAATTCTCTTATTTAGGTCTTCATATTGGAGTAATGCTACTTGAAAAGGATGGTTGGAGCTTTATGTCCTCCATTTTCTTAGGCAGAAATTATTTGATGCTAATAAAGAATTCAAATGATATCAACTAATAAATGTTTAAGACCCTCTTCTAGACTCTAATACTGATAATTGTTTTTAGGATTCTCTTTTAATTAATGCAATTTTAATTAAATTTTGTGGTGAGACATCCATCTTTTATGCTCCTTTCTGGTCATGTTCTAGAGCAGAAGATAGATACTTGTTATCATGATCTCACTTGAAGGAATGGTCTCCCTTTACCTTGAGATTCTATACATGTTTTTATAAACCCTCTCAATACTAGTAACCTATTATCTTCACCTTTTGAGTGCTAAATATATTGCTCAATTTAGTTTACCCTCCCAAGCCTTGATTTAGCGGCGCCTTTAACCTCACCACCTAGTTCTTATTTGAAAGAGGTTATATGAAGTTTGGGGAAAACTTAAAGATCCATCGATATAGTGAGGGCTTGAACCCATTGTGTTCAAGTTCCGTTGATTAAAGACCTTGATATGAAGTGCCTGGTTGAAATTTGATTTATGACTTTCCTAGTTTTTATCTGTACTTTTAACTATTACACTATTTTCTCTCTGGTCTGCTCTCCCTCTCATTACAAGTGCTTCTAATGATCTTTTCCCCGCATGCCAAAAGCACTAAGACATGACTTTATCTTCTTTTTAGTAATTTTAAGTTCCTAATCCTAATCTTTTCTTGCGCTGTCACACATCCATCGGAAGTTCATTTCATAATCGACTTCACAATATTGATCATGCTTTCTAGTTAGTTTATTGTCATAATGCCAATTTATGATCTTTTTTTAAGTTAAATGCTTGGCTCCGTGTTTATTTTTCTAGATGTAAATCAAAGTTTTGTTTATTATAATTTTTTGTTAAATGTCTAGAAGTCTCCTTAAAATCTTAATTTTGAAATCCCGGCTTTCAGGCTCTATTGGGAAGTCTAATCCTTTTATCCTTTCTCTTGGACTATGCAGTGAAAGAAATTCTCAAGCTCTGTCCCGCTAGGGTGCTGATATCTCTTTACAAGATTCCAAGTTTTGATTCAGTTGATGACTTCCTACAGATTGTAGCTACTGTTAGGGGCAAGCTCAAGAAGGGTGGAATAGTTGACATTGACGCTGCTGCAAGAATCGTTCTTCATGACTGGAATATAGGTGTGATGAATTTACATGTTTCTTTTGAAGTTGGAAATTAGAAATAATTTGATACCTTTCCGAAAGTAAGAAACATTTATAATTGCACTGTTTCAGGTAAAATTCCATATTATACTATGCCCCCAGTTAGGGATCAAGGAGAACCTTCAGAGGCCAAGATAGTTTCAGAGTTTTCTAAAGAGTTTAACATTGATGAGGTCTACAATAGTGAAACTTCATTTATTGGGAATCTTAAACCTACTGTTGAGTTAGATCATGTTGAAGTTCCTTCAAGTTGCCCTCTCATCTTTGATGAGACAATGTTAGAGGTATGCTCTTGATGTTTCTGTTTTAAATTAAATATGTTAAAACACTATAAGGAAAGTGTGTTGGAGTGTTGGAAGAGTTTGTTTGGCTGGAGGGAAATGGAAGGAGGGATCATTTTAATTGTTAATTATTTGATTTGATTTAATTTTTAGGATGGGTGCAGAATTCCTTGAGTTAATTTTAGCTCCCTCCAATATTGTAGGATTTTGATCGGAGAGAATATGTATTTAAGTTTTTTAAATATCTGAACTTAAATACCTTTCATTGTAATTTTTAATCTCTCATTTGAATCAAAAGAGACACTTTAACATTGCTGTAGTGTGTTAAGTTTATTAATAATTAAAACATCTTGCCCTCTTCAATTTGTTTTTCCAGGATGACAAACCAGTTAAGTTGGCAAAACAAGATGAAGGTCCTGAGAATGTTGATGACAATGATGAGGATGAATCTATGGAATGTGATAAAGAGGATGTTAGCAAGGAAAAGGTTAAAAGTGCATCTAGTAAACAAAATGAGAAGCTATATACAGCGGAAGGTATACTTAATCCAAAATTGAGGCGAGCAGAGAAGAAGAAAAAGAAGAAGGCTAACAAAGCCGGCTCATCTGATCCCATGGATGGTGACTATGACTTCAAAGTTGATTACTTCAAAAAGGACACGATGGATGGTGATGACAATGATGGTGATGATGAACAAGTCAACACTGAGGTTCCCATGGCTGGTGTTGAGGTTGATGCATGATTTGGATGCACACACATAAATTAGATGAATGTAAGGTGGTTGAGCTTTTGAACTTAACATTTGTTTTTCAATATCTTAAATTATTGCATTAGTTGATGCGCTCTTCGTATATACAATTTTGCCAATACAGAAACTAAGTTTTGGATAGGTCAAGAAATGAGGCATCTCGCAAAGACAATTTTTTTTTTCCAGATATTTTTGACCGAGTTCACTACTGTCCTTTCAACAAATTGGATTAAGCATTGTATTAACATATTGCGTACCTTTATAGTGTTTAGAATTCATTTTTTATTTATTTAGCAACATATTCCGTACCTTTATTTGGTAATATTTTATACAAGAAATGTTCACAACACTTTGTTCCACTCTTATCAATTCAAATGGAATATGCTCGGAAGGGTCTTAAGTGTTAGTGTTGGTTGATAATTTCTCCAAGAATATTTTGGGACTTATTTTGAAAATAATAGGATTTACTTAAATTTCAACATTATGGAGTATGCTCAGAATTGTTAATGTACCGTTAGTAATTAGTGTGATGTCCGTGCATTGCACGGGTCGAATCAACAAAGAGATACAACAACGACAAAAGAAATCAAACAGCGACAAAAAGAAGGTGTAATTATAGTCGGTAAAGAACTACACAACCCCCTCATAGTACATGAATCCCACTAAAAACCACCGCATTTATAAATTACTGGGAAAAAAATTCAGCCAGTTACTCTACGATAACAATTAGAATTGTTTGACATTATGTTGATTATTTTTGTTCTAATTCAAGCTATGTTGATTATTTTTGTTCTAATTCAAGCTATCAAATTCATTCTAAGTAGCTAATTCATTATCCCCACCGATAATCTATACAAAATTAAACTTTGATAGAATATATACTTGAATGAAAATTCTACTCACATTCTAGTATTAGTTAAGATGCCATACGAATAACAAAATGGTAGCGAACAAAGAAGTAAATTACAATAATAATCAAGGACCTTACATAAAGCACACCAAACTGGTTGAAACATTAGACAAACAAAATGATGAATCTTCTATCAAAAATAAAACGATGAATCTTCCCGCCAGAATTTCACATAAAACTTTCATTGCAGGTAGATATTATGGATGAGTGGAAGTGGAATCCAGACCCTTCAGCAGGTTCTACAGTTAGAGGGGTTTGCCGTACTCTCACTGATGGTATGCCTCTCAACCATGATGTTTCTGTTTTATCTGAGAACCTTCTTTGGAGGAAGGATGTCCCGCTTAAAATCTCGATTTTTGCTTGGCGGTTCTTTTGGGATAGGTTGCCTACAAAGGTTAATTTATTTCGTCGGGGGATTATTCGTTGAGGATCAGATGTGTGTTGTTGGGTATGGTGTGCAGGAGACTCATGAGCATTTATTCTTAGAATGCAATATCTTTGGTATTATTTGGCAGCTGGTTCGAAATTGGGTAGGTGTCTATACAACGCTTCCGTCATGCGCTTTGGCTCATCTCCATCAATTTGGTTCGGCTGCTGGTCACGCAAAATCGTGTTGCTCTTTCATGTCTTTGGTTTGGTATGCGACTTCTTGGATTATCTGGAATGAAAGAAACAACAGAGTTTTTCGTGGCAAAGAGAATTCAATTCTTCAGCTTTTGGAAAATATTAAACTTCTTTCCTTTTTGTGGTATAAGGCAAAGTTTACTGCTTTCCCTTATCAGATTCTTGATTGGTGCCAAAATTCGTTGTTATGTTTGGGTGGTGCTTAATTGCTGTTTTTTTCCCTTTCAACTTTTGAAGTAAACTTTGGTCTTTTCTCTTTAGCACACTTTGTGCTGAAGAGTTAGTTGTTTTGGTGTTAATATATTTCATTTTGATTTCTTCAACAACAAAAAAATCACATTAAACAGCGAGTTTAGAAGTTACACAGTGATGCTTTTATTCTTAGAAGAGTTAAACAACCATATCAATACCACAACCTATTGCAGGTTTGTGACAAAAAAATCTATATTTTCTAGAAGACTTCATGGTAGACAACATTTGATGTTGACGTCGATAGCTGACCATCATCATCAGTTATTAAGATTTTCAACTCTTTCCTTGATCTCACACGGGACACGCCAACATAAAGTTGATCATGTGTAAAAACCGGTCTAGGCAAATAAAGTTCAACATTGGGTAATGTATATCCCCGACAATTGTTAATAATCATTGCAAAGCACGAACACAAAGGAAATTGTCTCCTTTAAAAAGTAATTACCACATTTGCATCTGAAGACACTAAATTCATCCAAGTGATATAGATTATCTCACCACTATGAGACCCGTTAACAACTTTTGCAGAAATAATATTATTTTCCCATGGATGCAATTGTTAACCGTGTACCATTGCAAAGTCTAGAGGATACATCAATATTTCTAAGCAACGTCACGGGAATACCTACCTTCAAATGTAATTTATGG
The DNA here is from genome assembly GCA_946800305.1 of Medicago arabica. Taxonomy (NCBI): domain Eukaryota; kingdom Viridiplantae; phylum Streptophyta; class Magnoliopsida; order Fabales; family Fabaceae; genus Medicago; species Medicago arabica. The sequence continues at coordinate 21,488,836 of OX326965.1, read as the reverse complement.
TTTGGCATCCCAAAACATTTGATATCATTTAAAAAATCAATTGTGATCTACCTTTGATCAATTCCAACATCTTCATCGCATTTGCAGACAATATCACAACTCAGTACTCCTTTTCTTCTCCAAGTATAAGAGTCATGACAAAATCATTAACTTTTTCAACCAACTAAAGCGTAGGGGCCAAAATTGCCTGATCCTGGAAAAAAGAGAAGTCTTGCAAGTTTTGAAGTAAGTTAGGATATGTCTCCCCAAAAATATCAGCCAAATAATCACCAAATGTTTTCGCAAGCAAATCAGCAGGAATCTCAACAAAAAGATCACCATCTTTTTGTTCCCCTATTTTACCATCACCAATATTGAGAATCCATTGGGCAAAACCCCTTAATGACTCAATTTCATTACTATCAGAGGAGCTTTTCAACCGCATGTTTTTGGTCAGCTTCAAGACCTTGCACCATCGCCATAACGGGGGTGAATTTATAGTAGCATGAACAACATCTGCACGACCTCTTTTAGGAACAACATGCAGTATTTGCCGGAAATCCCTACCGGACACTATAGTTTTTCCACCGAACGGTAAATTCACGGCATCACCCTCATTTTTGTTCATCACATCACACAAGATACGATCAAAAGCCTCAAACGCCAGTATGTTAATCATTAGAATCTCATCCCATATAATCAAACTTGTCATTGCCAATAATTATGCCTTTTTGCTATCCTTATAAATTTTACAAAACGACTCTTCAACCAGAACCAATGGTATTGCAAACTGAGAATGAGCAGTCTTTCCAGTAGGAAGAAGCAAGGATGCAATCCCGCTTGAGGCAACGTTGAACAGAATTTTACCCTCTGAACGCAATTTGAAGGAGAGGGCATTCCAAAGATACGTCTTTCCAGTGCCACCATACCCATCAACAAAAAACATCCGACCTAGATTACCATAAACTGCATCTGAGATTTAATGGTAAGCAAACAACTGTTATTTGTTCAAGTTCACAAACAAATCACTGTGTTTTGAAAACATCTCAGCTGAGTCATATGATAATTCATTTGCTAATAATATGTTATTGAATGGTTCGGCAACATGAGAATCTAACGGGCATACACTCAAAACCTTCGAGTGATTTCTCATTACCTCGCAAAAGCTTGTCAATCTCAATCAGGCAAAATTGCTTCAAATCATCATAGGATATAATTAAATATGCGAATGTTAATTAATACAACAACGCAAATCAATAACCTTGCCACCTAAGTCATTCATGTAAAACACTAATAAGCAACATGACAAATAGTTTAGAATAAATAGAACTTACAGGATTATGAAGCAACCTTCGCCTTTCATACAAAATCCCATCTGCCAATATTTTCCACGTTTGTTCCCAAACATTCAGTATATCACCAAGAGAACAACACGACAATAAGTTTGCAAATGTTTTTAGAACATAGGATCTAGAACAAAGAAGTCCTCGTTCAATAAGGGCATCAATAAATTCTCGATCATCACCCAATAAACCCAATGCACCACAAGTCTCACGATAAGAATCAAACACATGACCATCAACAGTTCTTATATCTTCAAAGCTAGTACAACCAACCTGAAAATTTAACAATAACCTCATGTAGTATAATTCTCGTGTGCATTGTGGCACAAACGTCAACCTCCCAACATATTGTTCCTTTTTCTTAGGATTCCAAACACGATTGTTTGAATCATAAACAAACAAAGATGGGAACTGTGTGTAGGTCAATGTTTGTCCCGACGCATAGATTTTGTTAGCTTCCTCCATGCAATAAACGTTTTTTTTTCTCTATACCTGGCGAGTACCCCATCCAAGCTAACATTTTCCTTGAAAATAACTCTTTGTCCACCACTCACATGGAAAGTCAGTCGTTGTACTGAGAGGCCATCTATTGTGAATATCAAATTTGAATATTCTCCGTATTGATTTACACAGTGATAGATATGGCAATAATAACATTGTTGGATTTCGTCGACACGATCTTCATTGACAATTTGCAAAGAAGCAGTAACCTTGTCAACCACTTTGGTGATGTATTTAAACAAATGCAATTTGACCTATTGCAAATATCCACATGGGCTTGATACTTCATAGTAAGTGTAGGGTTATATGGGACAAAACTACGATGATGCAACTCGATATCGTTCTTCATAACCTTGATTCCAAGATCTCGACGTCGATAAATTGGGTACCCAGTTTCATCAAAGGAAGTCCTATTAACGAATATCTTTGGGTAAAAATTTAAACAACGACGATCTTTCATGCAAGGATAATTAGGTCTAGCAAATCCAAAGGGACCGTGAATCATGAAATTGTCACTGCTACATATAATCTAGGGTATAGTACATCATTCGACAACTCAGCAGAGATTACATAGTTGATGGAATTAAGCGTGTTTAATTTATTTCTTGGATCAAGCCACAACAAAATATGAGCATGGGGAAAACTGTGTTTTTGAACCTCAATAACTGTTAAATGAAACAAACTTTACTCACCTGCACCAGAACTCCGGAAGGACTGGCCACTGAGATTTGTGTAAAATCGATTATGTCGACCCACCCTCTTGACTATAAACAGATAAACAAACAACATGTGAACAATGCGGTCAACAACACAGTGAATTGGATATCAACAATGGTTTGATCGACCCAATGAATCGAGACTATAACTTCAAAGACAATTAGTGGTTTAAAACTAACTCACAATCATGCCTAACACTATGCAGATTCGGGCCGATTGACAATTTTTTTCTCTTTGCATCGATTTTTTGCCTCCTCTCTATACGTCTTTGTTTAGCCAGAATCACCGGATGATTTTGATCTCCACCTTCCATGGTAACGAGGGATTGTTTACTTCAAATTTGGTAAATAACACTATTCTATGGTTAGTAAAACCATAGTTTTGGTTGAAAGAATCTTGATGGCATAACCTATCAGCAGCGAATAAATTTAAGCAAGGAAGTAAACTGCATACTGACTTATATAAGAAAAATAAAGACACGTTGAAATATCTTTTAAATGGAATATATTCTTTAAAAATATTAACTTAAATAATACTAAAAATTGAATAAATAACTGAAAATAACGAAATAATATTTTGTTTAACTGTATGAAAAACATGTTTGATGTTATATACCAAAAATCTTAGTCTCACTAAATTCCCTTATTATTTGCTCTTATTATATTTATTGTCCTTGCAAGAGATATTGTCCTATTGGTCTTGCACATCTGATGTAGTTTGCTAAAGTACAAATTAATGTAAGACTATTAGAATGAAAACAAAGGATATTTAGATATCATTTAATAAATCTATAAAGTGGATATTTTAATCAACCTAAAAGTAAATGTATTAAGTCTAAAATACAAACACGATACATAAATTTTTCATGAACATATCAAGTTTATAGCTAAATAGATATAGGAACATAAGTAAAATATGAAGGATGTTTACTGGCATGGGAAGATATTCAGTCAGACTGAGAGACCCATCTGATTAAAGAAGAAAGAATGTGGGTACTACATGAGACAAACTGCATAATTTTACATCCACAATACAACTTTTGCGCATCAGGTACAAAAAAACACAGAGGAAATGCAGAAGCCAACTTACACGCTCCTCCTTGTATAGGCTCATCTCACATGCAATGAAAATTCAAAAGGACAACAACATGCCATCAGAGAAGGCAATTTCAATCCTTAGTAATAAAAAGCACATTGCAGCCTAAGAGACAATGTAAGAAAACTCTCACCTGAACAGTTAAATAAATGTAAGATGCACATAATGAATTAGAGGAAATTTATTGCCCAGGTAATATTAATTCTATTACGATCTACCCTCTTTTTCAAATACCGTATTTACAAACTCATACAAAACAATGAAGACATGATATAGAAACCTTTGTAACGGTCAAAATAGTCTTAAGAAAGTTCATACCGTGAGTAGCTAATATTTACAAAAGTGAATGTAAGTGATTCATTTCAACGCCTATTTGATTTATCGCGCATCCTACCCAATAATCAGAAATAAATTTAAACAAATCACCACATAAGTAATGCACATCTTCCTTAAAACTAAGCAAGTTACTACCTAAAGATGAAATAATTATTGAATTATTTTTCTTGATCAATTTGAAAAGTTATTATTTTTGTGAAAAATAAACCCATGATGCTTTTATTTATTTATTATTGTATTTATATGAAGATTGCAATTCTATTAGATAGTGCACTACAAAAAGATATAACTCTTGCATTGTTTTCATTTAATCTTCCTATGTGATGTAGTACATAAGAATAAGTAATGAATTAAGTGAAACAGATCTTAGCTATAATGTCAATTTTCTACGTTGGTTAACATTGTTTCTGGAAAATGCAGGTATGTGGCATGGTTTATTACAAGCAGTGTGTGGAAATAGGTATCGGTAAATTGAGAGAAGGAAGCAAGTGTATTGAATGCCTTGGACTAAGACTCAGTCAAAGGTCAAAAAAATCCAATCACAATTATGATTCATTGTATACATCACAATTATAAGAATCTTTTTTTACTATATATGATTCATTGTATACCTCACAATTATAAGAATCTTTTTTCTTCTCTCATTTATTTGTTTGCTTTTTTCTCTCATTATATTGCCTTTTTTAAACAACATATATTTTATTAGGCCACATCAACACAAGAAGTGAAAAAAGGGCAAAGAAACAATAACAATACAGAAGCCAGAAATAGGAAGGGGTACACACCCAACGGAAAAAAAAGTAAAATACATAAACTCCCAAACAGCAAAAACAGACAGTGCTAAACTGCTGACAACGAATCAGTTGCGGTCATTGTAAAATTATGAATGTAGGTGCAAGTGAGAGTTGTGTATAAATTACATATTTCCTAAGTTCCACTAAATGATATACATTTACCATTGGCCTCAAATTACCACTTTGGTTGACTTTCAATAAGCATTAGTAGTTTGTATTAATTAAAACTTATTCATTTTTACACATGGAGATTTCCTATGCATTATCATATATCATGATCTTATGTGCACTATCCTGTGCACTAATCTGGTCCTTTACCATGAATAGAATGGACAAACTTAGGTGAAAAAGAAGTCTAATGTATTATGATCTTATATATACTACCTTATGCATTATTCTATGTACCAAAGCACACAGTGAATATATATGTTTCTTCAACATCACTAATCAGCTGAACTTGAATAATAAACATAGTTTGATACAACATAAACACAATAGGAACACAATAGGTAAACACCTAATAAATTATACATATAACTGTCAACCAAAGTTTCAAGTATAAATACGATGGAAACCACTAACATCAACCTTAAAACACTACAATAGGGTGCATGATTTAACATATGGGCACAAAAGACACCTCATTAAAGGTAACTAAGTCATCACAAGCACACAAATACATATTACAAAAGACTGCACAACCGATACATCAAAACAACACAGCAAATGAGTTACAATGTTTTCAGAAGATTAAACCACCAAGTTTTTGTGCCTAATTACGCTTTGAAATGGTCTCTTCATCAAAAGTTTCAAGGGAGAGTGACAAAGCCACATCCCACTGACTCAACAGTACTTCACTTGAACTTGAAACACTCGAGGAAGAGGAACATGAACATGATGTGTGGTCCAAATTCTTATAAAGTTTTATAGGATCACCAAAAACCAGATCAGTTGATAGGGATCCTTGTGCAACACAAGAAGGTGTAATATCACTAAACGCAGACCTAAAGATGCACTGGGAAAAAAAAGTTGGTACATAATTATATATGCTATAAAAATCAACTTTGGGAATAAACCTAGCCATTATGATTGCACATTTTCTCTTGTTTTACACATATTCTATATGGCAGAAACAATACTATGTATGTCAAATACACTTGGGTAACTACCCTACAAATATATTACAAACATGTGACACACCTTAATTGCAGTATAATTGTTACCGCATACATGATAACGTTTAATTGTTTTTTCATCTTTAGTTATGCGGACAACCTCAAATGAATCTCTAGACAGTCTCAGAAAGCAATGTCTTTTTCACGATAAAAAGACAATTCTTCTCCTTGAAAGTTTTCATTCCAACCTCACTTAAAGCATGTTTCAGTCCCTAAAAAACAGAGCATGCGGAAAAATTTCAATAAACATCAATGAATGATAGGAAATACACACTTGAGTTGCATACTGCAAAATCATTAATATCCCACAACGATAAGCAAAGAACAAACCAATGATTTGTAGTTTAAGGAGAAAATTCCATCAAGCAAGTAATCAGTCATATGAAACATTCCAGTGACTTCTCCATCATTGACAACAACCCGCAACATACATCTAACTTGTCAGTTAACTTTTATACAAAGATAGATTGGAAGAAAACATAAACCAAAGCCATGGTAGCAAATATGGGTCTAATACATATTAAAATTACATTATTACTTTGGAGAGGAGGAGTCTTACTTGACAGACCCTTTAAATGTTGTGCGATTACATTTAACACAAAGATAAAATTTATTAGATTGACCAATTATCCTACCACAATCACATAATGGAAACCAACATTTGTCAACATGGAAGCAACTGACAATCATAGCATAAACAACAAATAAGCCATCCTCGCGAGCATGAATAAGCTGAGCAACTGAGTTCCTAGGAACAACACTGGTAAACCGAGAACGATCAGGTCTAGTCACGAAAAACGTATCATAAACAAGATTAAGTAGACTTTTTTCCTTGAAAGTATTAACACACACATAATGTTTTTCAAAACAATATTCAATTTGGGAATAATAAAACAAAGATAGCATAACATTAACATACACAACATCAACCTCATTCTTTGAACTAACCTTGCTTTGAACTGGGCAACATCAGAAATGACATTATTGAATAACAACCTTGTAATAACATCAGTGCTCTTGACCATAACATACCCTAACAACAAATTCAATTTCATCAAAATATCAATACTAAATGCCAAAAAATAGATAACAACATACACATCACAAAGAATATATCAACCTTCATTCATTTTAATTTAGCAAACTGGAGCACAACCACAGGTAAAGAGTTAATGCAGTCATTTAACAATGTTTTGAACAAAGCTACATAAGAACTTGATAGTGTACAATCAACCCTTCCCCTGCACAATATTTAAATATAAAACGTGAACTCCTCATCTGTTAAATATAATACTTAAAATCAGTGAGTAAAAACAACACACCTCTTGTCTATTAACTCAAATCCAACAATAGTAGACAAATTGTCACATGCATGAACAACATATCCACAGTGCACATAAGTCAATAGCCCCATAACATCTGTCAAGAGCAAGATTGAGATTCTAAAAACAACATTATGTCCTCGGAAAGGTCTTAAGTGTTAATGTACTGGTGGTAATTTCTCCAAGAATATTTTGGGACTCATTTTAAAAATAATAGGATTTACCTAAATTTCAACATTATGGAGTATGCCCGTAATTGTTAATGTACTGTAAGTAATTTCTACAAGAATATTTTGGGACTGCCTTTTATCTTTTGCGAGTTGGGATTCCCTTATTTTTAATTTAAATAATGCTAAAATGTTTTCTATCTGTAATTTTATTATTAGGAAAAATTGAACTTGTTGTCTTTTGAATTGTAACCCTTTTCTACATGTCTTTTTTTATTAGGAAAAATTTGTTGCTTTTTGTCTTTTGAATTTTAATAATGCAGACATGTTTTATATTGTAATCTTTAATAAAAAGAATTAGTCTTGTATGTTACATTACATTTGTACCATTAGCTTTTAAGTTATAATTATACGTATATTGCATTATTGTCATATTATTATGTTTTAATTCACGATTGTAGATGAATCACGTTCATGTGTCTATCCATCACAATGCCTACATTCACATTCCTAAACAAAATTTCAAACAACAACTAAATCTTTATGCAAACGTTACTTATATAATTATAATTATCCTATTTTGTTAAACAAGTTCTATTTGTTCATCAACTATACAACCGTAAACTACAACAACTACAAAATGAGAGAAATTAACACTTATTTGTTGGGTTTGAAAAAGAATTATGACAACAAAAGATTGCCTTTGACGTCAATTTGATGAAGATTAATCATTAAAGAAAGAATGGTATTTTTTTTATCTTGAGTTCAAAGTTTTTGAAATTTCATATCAACTACAACGCCTATGAGAAATTGCATTAGGTTCTAGTGTTATTTTGAGACCTATCAAAACATATTTTTTCATAGACAACAAAGATAAGATAAATTTTGATAACATCAAATAACATGAGATAGTCTAACATAGACACAAATATTTAGGCACACATACATAAATCAAAAAAAATAAAAGATAAATAAAATAGTCACATCAATTAATATCACTTTAACCTTTTTACTTTTAATTTATTAAATTTCATGTGTGTGTGGCTAACATGTACAATATCTAGTGTTGTGCCTAACTAAGCATTTCTCCAAAGAACATATAAGAAATCCACGAGAGCTTTAAGCAATAGAAAATTGCAGTTCACACACTTAAGAGGGCTGAAAAACACTAGTAATTGACGAAAATGCCCTTCGACAGTTGGCTACCGTCGGATTGAAAATCCTTGGTAGTTAACTGCCGCCAGTTCCCTTTTTTTCCTCGGCCGTTAACTGCCGATGCGCCCTGAAGTTCTGAATTTGCAGAACTTGCTGATGCAGAACCTGTTATATGTGTTATTACACATTGTTTCAATACCAAATCATAAAATTAATAAACGAAAATTATCAACATCATTTAAATTGGAAATATGATACAAAAACCAACAAATGTCGTAGAAATATGTCATCGAAATACAAGAAACCAATGTCATGAAAATTTAAAAGAAACCAACAAATGTCACAAATACTAAAAAAAGTCATAAACATCAACCCCTCCCTCCTACTCGACATGTTGCCTCCTCGGGCTCTGGCCTCGCCTCTTGGTCAATATCAGTGTTATCTGCTCCCTAACATGGTGCATGGCCGCATACCATTGCTCAGGGCTCATCACCTCCTGGCCCAACTGCTCATCAACATAGGCAATAACGCCACTGATCATCTCATATGTGTCAGGTGAGCCTCTCGCCTGGTACTGCTCCCAACGGTGTGCAATGATCTGCTTCTCATTTGTTGGCCTCGGAGGAGATCCTGAAATAGGTGGCAAAATCTGAGGGGGAGACACCCTATTGTACCATAACATATAGCCATCCTCTATCCGCAATGGCGTCTCTTCTACCGGATCACCCCAACCGTCTTCCTTAATTGTGTGAGTACGGAAGTCGACGAAAGCCTGCCAAATATGAGTCGCTCGCACATCAACAACATCTGTAGATGTCTAGGGACGTCCTGCACGTAACCGTACTACCGTTTAACTCTTTCATGCAAGTGATGATACACCTTATCAACACCGCACATGATCCAACTTGAATACCAAAAAAATCTCCTCGAAATCCTGGATCTCCTGTGCTCTTCGTACTACCTCCAGGTAACGTCATCAAACCCCAGTCTATCAAGCAATGAACGATATGTCAACCCCTCTCCATGACCCCTCTATATCAACCATTTCACCACAAATAGATAGGTTGGATTATTATCAAACTAAAAAAACGAGGAAAATGCGCCAAAAACCATCCCTGGACAAACCAAACAAATCACATTTATAAGTTACCACACAAAAAAACAAAAAATAGTGTTAAGTCTCAAAAGAAATATAATATGTTGATATAATATTTAATAAGTTTTGCATATAATAATTTTAGACAATTAAAAATAACATGTTATTTAAATTATACCAGAGCCCCAATGCAACATCTTCGACATAAGAGAACAACAGAGATGTATCAAAAAAGGTCCTCCAGGAAAAGGAGGCTGATCAGATAATATATGTGGGGCTGTATTTGTTGCAATGTCATCCGCGTCTAATACATGCACAATATCATCCTCGCCCTCGCTCTACTGAACATGGCCACCATCAGGAATATACTGCTCGTCATAACCACCATCAATGACATCGTGTATCTGATCGTGATAATTAACGTACTCCACATGCGTCGGGTCTACCACCTGCAACTGTGTAAGCTGTGTAGCCTGAGAACTCTCTGCACCATCCCTCATATGACCTTCTTTTTTCCTCTTTGGGATATGCACGTTTTATCTTGCCTGACTGACGCTATTAGTCATAACAAGTCTACCAGATATAAGCCTGTATGAGTCAATTTACTGCCCCTGCTCCAAATCAGACACATCTACACAAGATTTTAAAAAATGAACATCATTGAACAAAGAAAATTACCATAAAATCTAAACACCATTCACATCACATTCTAAGCAACATTCACAACATAATATAAAAATCATTCAAAACGACATTGAACTTAAACATAATCTAAACATCATTCCCATCAACTACAATTATCTATAACTACATAAACTAACTAAATAATCAATACAATTATTATTTGGGCATTTTGTCAAACACTTTGTGTGCAAAGTATCAAACATATTAAACATCATTCTCATCGATTACAATTATCTATAACTACATAAACTAACTAAACAATTAATACAATTCTCATTTGGGCATTTTGTCAAACACTCAGTGTGGAAAATATCAAACATATTCAAATTGTGTTCATTTGGCACCATTCAAAACCACATTATACTTAAACATCAATTAAAGCAACTACATTCATTTATAAACTACACACAATCATCAAAAAGTCAATTCCTTCATCAACCCTAACCACATGCAAACTACCAAAATTAACAAAAAAAAAACCTACACAAACTAACATTATGATTACAAATGAGTAAAACTACTTACTTGTGATAAAGTGGAGATGATTGAGTTGCAAATCTTGAAAATGGAATTGGCGAGAATCAGAGAGAATTTAAGTGGTTTTTGAAGAATGAAGAAACTGATACTGATGTTTCTGCTTCTGTATAAATGACACATCATCAGTTAATAACCGATGGAACTGACAGTAGTTAACTGCGGAGGAAAACTCCAGTAGTTAACAACCGATGCCGTAAACTGGCGGCAGTTAACTACCGAGTAGGTATTTGAGTCATTTACCTGTGTGTTTAAGCTTAAACACAAGTGTGAACATCAATTTTGTGACCAATATGGGGGCTAAACAACAAAATTTATTATGTGTAGCTCATTACCTCTTTTAAGGCCATCACTTGGTTAACTATGTTCAAGATTAATGTTTAGACTTAAAAAATTGCTATCACACATCCATAAACGACCTTCAATACCCCAACTTGTAGTTAACTGCATTTCGCTGTTTAATTTTCTTTTTTCGAGCAAACAATAATTAACTATCATTAAAAGTATTTTTGTCGTTTTCAAATGTGTGATAGTAAATCTTTTAGTGCAAACAACAATTTTCAAGTAGAGGAATGCTAGAGACACTATCTTTTCAACACTCATTCTCTTATTGGATAAAACCAATGTATAACCCACCACTTTAAGTGAAATCTATTCCCAAAATATGAAACCCACCTTAATTTAAACCAATTAAAAAATAAACATTGAAGAAACGGTTGAAAATAGAGTGTTGTTAGCCTTACTCTCTTCCAGTACATTAGTAGCAATATTTTTCAAGTGGGTGAGTGACTATTTACAAATGGTATATACCAAAAGAATTCCCCTATTCTATACAAAAACATGTTAATTAACAAAAAAAATAAAAAAAATTAGAAAACCTATTGATACTTATAGATTTATTTTTTTGGACGGAATAATTTAGGTTAAAGAGATTGCGTTTTTGGTTTCGCTTGGTCCTAACTCATACATATATCATCACACTCTTCTCTCTTTCTTATAACACGCGAGAAAGGCAGCACCATACCTTAGCCGCCTCTCTCTCTTTCTCTCGCTCTCTCTTTCAGGTTCCATTTCTCTCTTCAATTTTTCATCTCTCTTATTGTTTTCTTGCTTATTTTCCCTCTTTCTATTCAGATCGGTACTTGTTTTTTCTTCACACTTTTTTCAACTTCGATTTGCTTCAGATCTGAACTATTTCTCTATTTATTTCATTATTTTTCTTTTAGATTTGATATCTGAGTGATTTTTTGTGTATAAATCGATGTAGCTATGTTGACTTTATTTTGTTAATAATTTTTCTGTTTTTTTTTTCTTGGATATAATCGGTTATTTTTTCTTATATGTTATTTGATATGAATTTGTTTGAATATATGAGATTAAGTTAATCAAAACATATGCTATTAGGTTTTAATTTTATTTTTTGATTTCTTATTATGTTGTTTCTGTTAAATTAACTGTAAGGAACGAATCTGTTGTAAATAAAACATGTATATGATTTTTTTTTTCTGAATTTTTTGTTTTCAGATTTGTTTTTGTTGTGTCGAGGTTGCTGTGTTTTTAGTTCTTAGGTGATAATATATAACATGTTTTTGTTTTTGATAATTATATACTGAGATGAGTTTATTATGGTAATATAATACATAAATCTGAATAATTTTTTTTTGTTAAAAACTGAGATAAGTGTCAAACACTGAAACACGAGATTACAGATTTGTTATTTTGGTTTATTTTTGATGTTAATCTTAATAACCCTTGTTGTGTTTGTGATATTTCATGTTTAACTAACTTCAATGTTTTGATGTTTCAGTACTAAAGACTTTTTTGTGTGGACAAAAAAGACTAGTCAAGATGGTAAGTTGGTGGAGAACACTTAAGTTTTATTTTTTTTACTTCGATTGAGTTTTCATAACCTAACTTGAGATTTGTGTTACTATCAACAGGTGAAGTTCACAGCTGATGAGTTGCGTCGTATTATGGACTACAAGCACAACATTCGTAATATGTCTGTCATTGCTCACGTTGACCACGGTATGGACTCCAAGCCCTATTTTTGATTGCTGTGAACTGTGATGTTGCGCTCTTATTTGTTACAAATTATAAGAAAAATGATTTTGGTACTCAATAATTCTAATATTAATTTTTAGAGATTTTTGTAAAACGTAGAAGTTGTTGTGTTTATTTACTGAACGAAAATCACCTTTTTATAAAACCAATTATAATAAAATGGTTTGCTTAGAAGATACTAAAAACTTCTCATTTGTTTTCTTTGAAAATCTCTAACAAACAAACACAAATTTCTAAATTTATTATAGTTTTTAGAAAGTAATTTTTTCACAAAAAATCTGTAGCAAACAGGCTCATAATCGTGCTTTGTGTTTGCTTGACAATAAATTTTTAGTGTTTTTACTTGTAAAAATTCTTTTATATCTGACGTAGATAAACTGTATCTAATTTTATTTCTTATTTCTTAATACCCCGCATGATTTTTTAAGTACTAATGATGTTGACATAATAATGTTTTGTCATACAATTTTCAAAAGTATTATTGTCCGGTCTGAACAATTTTTTCTTTGTTTCTATATGCAGGAAAATCAACTCTAACCGACTCTCTAGTCGCTGCTGCGGGAATTATTGCCCAGGAAGTTGCAGGTGATGTCCGTATGACTGACACCCGTGCTGATGAAGCTGAGCGTGGTATTACAATCAAGTCTACCGGTATCTCACTCTACTATGAAATGACTGATGAATCTCTCAAGAGGTTCAAGGGGGAGCGTAATGGAAATGAGTATCTCATTAATCTCATTGATTCCCCTGGGCACGTCGACTTCTCATCTGAGGTTACTGCTGCACTCCGTATTACTGATGGAGCACTTGTGGTGGTTGACTGTGTGGAAGGTGTGTGTGTCCAAACTGAAACTGTGCTGCGACAAGCTCTTGGAGAAAGGATCAGGCCTGTTCTTACAGTTAATAAGATGGACAGGTGCTTCCTTGAGCTCCAGGTTGATGGAGAGGAGGCGTACCAGACCTTTTCAAGGGTGATTGAGAATGCTAATGTGATTATGGCTACATATGAAGATCCACTTCTTGGTGATGTTCAGGTGTATCCGGAGAAAGGAACAGTTGCTTTTTCTGCTGGTTTGCATGGTTGGGCTTTTACTCTGACCAACTTTGCAAAAATGTATGCCTCAAAATTTGGTGTTGATGAGTCCAAGATGATGGAGAGGCTCTGGGGTGAAAATTTCTTTGATCCCGCCACAAAAAAATGGACCACCAAGAATACTGGTTCAGCTTCTTGCAAGCGTGGGTTTGTTCAGTTCTGTTATGAGCCTATTAAGCAGATCATCAACACTTGTATGAATGATCAGAAGGATAAGTTGTGGCCTATGCTTACAAAGCTAGGGGTCACCATGAAGTCTGAAGAGAAGGACCTGATGGGTAAGCCATTGATGAAACGTGTCATGCAGACCTGGTTGCCAGCAAGTACTGCCCTACTTGAAATGATGATCTTTCATCTTCCCTCACCATCAACTGCCCAGAGGTACCGTGTTGAGAACTTGTATGAGGGCCCCCTTGACGATCAATATGCAAATGCTATCCGAAACTGTGATCCTGAAGGACCTCTGATGCTTTATGTGTCAAAGATGATTCCAGCATCTGATAAAGGAAGGTTTTTTGCTTTTGGCCGTGTGTTTGCCGGTAAGGTTTCCACAGGTTTGAAGGTCAGAATTATGGGACCCAATTACGTCCCTGGAGAGAAGAAAGATCTGTACGTGAAAAGTGTCCAGAGAACTGTTATTTGGATGGGAAAGAGACAGGAGACTGTTGAGGATGTGCCTTGTGGTAACACTGTTGCTTTGGTTGGTTTGGATCAATTTATTACAAAGAATGCTACATTGACAAATGAGAAGGAAGTTGATGCCCACCCTATCCGAGCTATGAAGTTTTCCGTCTCCCCTGTTGTGCGTGTTGCTGTTCAGTGCAAGGTTGCTTCAGATCTTCCCAAGCTTGTTGAAGGTCTCAAACGTTTAGCTAAGTCAGATCCTATGGTTGTTTGTACTATTGAGGAGTCTGGAGAACACATTGTTGCTGGTGCAGGAGAGCTTCATCTTGAGATCTGTTTGAAGGACTTGCAGGATGATTTCATGGGTGGTGCTGAGATTATTAAATCTGACCCTGTTGTGTCATTCAGGGAGACTGTTCTTGATAGATCAGTCCGCACAGTGATGAGTAAATCACCCAACAAGCACAACCGGCTGTACATGGAAGCAAGACCATTGGAGGATGGACTTGCAGAGGCCATTGATGAAGGCACAATAGGACCAAGGGATGACCCCAAGAATCGTTCTAAGATCTTGTCCGAACAGTATGGTTGGGACAAGGATCTTGCCAAGAAAATCTGGTGTTTTGGACCTGAGACCACCGGGCCCAACATGGTGGTTGATATGTGTAAGGGAGTTCAGTATTTGAATGAAATCAAGGATTCCGTGGTTGCTGGATTCCAGTGGGCATCAAAAGAAGGTGCTTTGTCCGAAGAAAACATGAGAGGCATCTGCTTTGAAGTATGTGATGTTGTCCTTCACACTGATGCTATCCACAGAGGAGGTGGTCAGATCATTCCTACTGCTAGGAGAGTCTTCTATGCCTCACAGCTTACAGCCAAACCCAGGCTATTGGAACCTGTTTACATGGTGGAAATCCAAGCTCCTGAGCAAGCTCTTGGTGGTATCTACAGTGTTCTTAATCAGAAACGTGGACATGTTTTTGAAGAAATGCAGAGGCCCGGTACCCCACTTTACAACATTAAAGCATACCTCCCTGTCATTGAGTCCTTTGGATTTTCCAGTCAGTTGAGAGCTGCAACATCTGGGCAGGCTTTCCCCCAGTGTGTCTTTGATCATTGGGACACCATGTCCTCAGATCCTTTGGAAGTTGGATCACAAGCTGCACAGCTTGTTACGGACATCCGCAAGAGGAAGGGACTCAAGGAGCAAATGACTCCCCTCTCTGAGTTTGAAGACAAGCTTTAAGTTATTTCTGCAATTTATTTCTATTTAAGAACTTGGCTGTTATGAAAACTGTTGCCTTATCTCGAGTTTTGTTGTGTACTTTGAATTATTTATCTTCGCATCGATGTATTTTTGGTCTGTAGCATTTGCATTGATGTAGGATAGAGTTTTACTATTTGTGTTGAATTTAAGTGCTTTCTAAGAACAAAGTTGTTTCTTGATGGAAAAATTTACTGTTTTGGCTACATTCTAATTTACTGCTGATTGCTGCATCCAGAGTTATTATCTCTTATATGCAGATATTCTCATGTGTGCATGTTTGGCAGGGGCGTCTCTTGTTTAGAAAGACAAGAAGTTCAAAAACACTATGCTGTTGTGGTATTCTGATGAAACTTCTGATTTTGCAGTTATACATTACATGTCACTGCCGTTTGAGACATATCCATGTTTCAGCGTTATTTAATTTCTGCAGTGTATGCGATGTATCAATGTCAAACCAAACTACACTTTCATGTTTTGTTTGGACATATATTATAAGCACCAAATTTATACTCTATGCATGCAAAGAAGCGCAACTGTTATTGCTATGCATTCGACATTAGGCATTTGGTTTATTATTCTGTTTTACCCTTACTGATGTATCTTCACTTAAAGTAAAATAATCAATGATTAGCTTAGGTACTTGAAGGGTAGTGATCTATTTTAACCTTTGACAGGATTTCCTTATAACTTCTACAATTTTAATCGAATTTTGTGACAGGTACCCTTCTATAGCATAACATAAATATAACCCTGGGCTCATTTGAAGGAATTATCTCCTTTACGTTAAGATCCTACACATACCTTTATAGTCTCTACCGAAAACAACTAGTATCTTTGTTTATTGAGTATTGAATGCTGAGTATATTACTCTATTTTTTTAAAGATGGCTTACCAGGTCATGTATTTTGGGGGGAATTAAATCCATTGCGAGCAAAATTCATTGATAAAACTTGATGTTTGTTTTATTTTTGACTTAAAACTTGTTATTTTTATTCCCTTCCTCATAAGCGGTTTTTAATATAAACACACTTAACATCAATTGATTTATGCAACCATTTTTTTGTTATTTTAGTCAATTACAAAGAGTTTGGTTTAATTCTAAAAAACAAAATAAAAACAGGCTTATTCTGTACTAATAATTAATTATTTGATTGATTCACCAAAATAAAAATAAATAATGGGTTTAGTGAGGTTAGTCCATAG
This sequence comes from Medicago arabica, assembly GCA_946800305.1. Classification (NCBI taxonomy): domain Eukaryota; kingdom Viridiplantae; phylum Streptophyta; class Magnoliopsida; order Fabales; family Fabaceae; genus Medicago; species Medicago arabica. The sequence continues at coordinate 21,471,687 of OX326965.1, read as the reverse complement.
GGTATTAAGGTCCGAATGTTGGTGTTTAAAACGCTCTTTACTAGCCTACATAAATTGGGAGAGTCGAAATATTGAGATACATTTGGTATTAAATTAAAATTTCTATGTATGAGGTTAGTCCATAGGGTATTAATGTCCGAATGTTGGTGTTAAAAACGCTCTTTACTAGCCTACATAAATTGGGAGAGTTGAAATATTGAGATACATTTTTGTTATTAAATTAAAATTTCGATGTATACAATTTGATATAGCAAGTCTTTACCCATTTGATATCACCGGCTATACAAATCAAAAGACGCCATGATATCTTATAATGAATCAAGTTCAAAGATAGGACATTTCTTTTAATTTATCAGTAATTTTCTGTTGTTGTGAATATCTCTCTTAGTCACTTGATTCACAGTTTTTCTTGGTTTATATTTCAACCTCTAGCAACTAGACTGTTTGCCTTGTGCTGTTACGTGTGCTTCTGTGGGCATGCCCAAATATCTAAGACAAAACTCTACTATCCTCTCTAAATTGGTAGCAATCTCATTTTTCTCTTCAATATTATATTCCTAATCCAATCTTGATCTATGTAGCCTAATCCAATATAATAACCTTAATAACACTATTTTCAACTAGAGTATCATTTGTGGTGCTACTTCTGGGGTATATCTCAAATGTTTGTATTGTTCAGGGGATTGACTTTTAAACCACTTGATAAGTATGAAATTTTACTTGTAAGAGATTCAAATAGAGTAATTGAAAACGCTGTATTTACAGAACACTATATATGTTGCTTTGTATATGGTTGGATTATAATTCACTTTTTTCTTATTGTGCTCAATTAAAATCATCGAAAAGTCCATCAAGATAATACATTATTCATCAGTGTAATGACATAAGATATTCTATTCAAACCAAAGTAAGCACTCTACCATGTACATACTAATTAAAAAAAGTTATTATCATATTGTTAAATTTTCAGAATGTTAAGGTATAGCAATGGAAGTATCTATCTTGACAATGTCATTTAAGTATTTCATATTTAAGGTATAGAAATGAAGGAAGATGAAAAATTAGAATGACAACCAGTCCTTCCTCTGACATAGAACTTTCTCCACTCTGTCATATCTACAAATGCCACAAATGATTCCAGCATTTCTGAAGTAAATGTTCAGTATCTATAATTATGCCACTAGACTCTTTTCATACAAATAACACATGAATACGATTTTGTGTATATTTAAAATTGAGTTGGATGCTTGAATTCTAGCATCCCAATACATTTTTTTCCCATGAATTCTTTGAAGCTACATTCACAATTGCTGTTGGATACATTCAGGACGTGAAAACAAACAAACTCTTTGTTTTTCTCATCTCACTATCACAGTACAAGGTAATAACATACCAATAAGCAAGAGTTTAAATTTCACTCTAAAATCTAAATTGTATAATGTTCCAATTAATCAAATGCCAAATGTATAAAAATGATTAACTGAGGACGAAACTCTACATACAATCCACCTTGCATGGATATATGCAGTGGAGCTAGCATAGTTTATATGATGGAGCGAAATGAACTTCATTAAAAAAAGCACTAAAATTGTTAAAAAATAATAATAATACACACTCTTACAATTTTAACAACCAGTAGCACAATTCAATTTACTAATAGAAGACTTGAAACAATGCACCACCAGTTTTAGACCATGCAAAATTTCAAATAAAAGGGTCATGTTGTGACTTGGGACCCACCGTTTAGCCAAAGTTTATTTTTGTGTTCTGTAATATATATTTTTATGGCTAAAATAGCTTATTTTTACCACCAATGTGGACTGCTACTCATTATCATATCAACATCTATGACACCTTTTTTCTTCAGAAGCATCTATTCAATACTATATAAATCATCCTTGAATCCTTATCTAAATATAATGACCAAAAACACAAGAAAATTTGTGTTTAGAAGCCACAAATCATCCTTAATTTTCAATGACAAAATTACCGCTATAGATTCATACCATTTGAGCTTTATAAATTTACAGAAACCTTTCAATTATTGAAAATGCCATCAATAAAATGAATTATTTCATCAGTATAACGAGACAAGACACTATATTCAAACCAAAACAAGTAATCTAACAAGTATAGTTACCCTTTTGATTCACTAAGCAAAACAAGTACATTCTCAAACACAGTTGAGACAAAGGAGAAAACATCGACCTCTCTTCCGAACATTTAATTTCATCCTTCACCGACTTCAGAAGGTGTCTTGGCAACAATAGACAAAGCATGAAGTCCAGAATCCAACTCATTTTGAAGCAAGCTATAAATAAGCCTATGCCTCTTAACCAAACTTTTCCCTTGAAACTTTTTAGAAACCACTTTAACATTGAAATGTGTCTCACCATCGCTCCCTCTAACACCAGCATGTCCAGCATGTTGATAAGACACATCTTCAACTTCCAACTCAATAGGCTGAAGTTCCTTTTCAAGCTTTTCCTTTATCCTCTTCCCTCTCCCTCCCAATTCAACATTCTCGTCATCAACCTCAGAACCAAAATCAACACCTAAACTTGGGGTCACAGAAGGGCCGCTTGAATTCTCAACAAAGCTATCATTTTTGAAATCAGAATTTCCAATTGAGTCAAATTCAGAAGTACCCTTTTCAGCTTCCACATAAAGCATAAGTGCTTTTTTCTGCATTAATTTGAGCATATTCAAAAACCCATTATTTCTAGAAGGGGTTAAACTCTGTTGCAACCCAAGATGCATTACAAAATCGGGTGTGACCCGAATAATTTCATTAACGGGTCGACCTGAAAAGCCCTGAACCAGTAAAGCAGCGAGGCCTTTGGTGAGAACAGAATCCGAATCAGCTTCATAGACAACATTTTTGGCACCATCCAAGTAGGCTCGGACCCAAACCTGCGAGACACAACCTTCGACTTTGTTGTCTTTAGTTTTGAATTGGGATTCGAGGGGTTTGAGGTTTTTGCCGTAGAAGAGAAGTTGTTCGTATTTGGCTTTGGGTTCTTGCACGGATTGGAAGAGGTTTACGATTTCTTGAAGCTTTGGAGGGAGTTCCTCGATGGGTTGAAGGGAAGTGGATGGGGGTGGTGATGATGATGATGATGGTGGTAGTGGTTTTATTGGGAGTGATTGGAAGGTGATGGGTTTGAAAGAGAAGAGGGTGTTTGTGGGTTTAATGAAGAAATTAGAATTATTTTTGTTGAAGAGTGAAAGTGAGAATTTGGTTGTGAATAATCGAAATGAACATGAAGAAAGGGAATTGGTGGACATCATTGTTGCTGGTATGCTCAAAGGCTTTTTCCTTGGAATTTACTGATTATTAAATCTTGGATCGAAATTTCTTTTACCGGACAAAACAAAATCTAAACAAACCCAAGGCCCAACTTCCAGGTTCTTCTCTTCAAAAGCCAATCAATGAGCTGATGTTATGATCTTTACCTGCAATAAACAAAGGAAAATTAGTGCAGTTTGGTTTGAAAGTTTAGTCTGTTTATTTTGAAATAGTAATATACCTCAGCTTTAACCATAAAAGTGTCTTAAAATAGTTGACTACCTAGGGCTTCTAAACTTCCTATCCTATTTTGTAAACTTTAGGAGTGGAACACTACTTGCTTCACACCTTTATCTTATTACTCTGAGGTTGCTGTAGTTAATAGGTTTCTTGATCTTAAATTTTTGTGTTCCAGAAGGAAAAATATACGATGAATGACATGACAAAAGATGAAACGGAGGAAGTTAGCGTCAAGCGAGATCAGGATGCAGAGAAGAGCTTAAACATAGCAAAGCGAAGCTGGCGGGAAAAGTATTAATAGAATGCCCTTAACAAGGGAGCTGTCAAGACAATACTTACCAAAGGATTGAGAGATCCAGAAGGTCTGACAATCTCTGATCTAGGCACCACTCTGTATCTATTTACTTTTTCAAAAGATAAGAAAGCTAGAAAGATTATAAAAAGGACCTTGGTTTTTTATGAACCCATCTGGTTAGCTTACAATTGTGACTACCACAAGCCTTGCTATAAGATCTAGATTTCACCAAGGTTCCGTTTTCGGTTCAAATACATGGGCTGCCTCCAGATATGTTAAATACAAAGAATGCTGATAAAATGGAGCAAATGGGGAAGTATGGAAGGTTGAGAATCCCATGGTTAACAAAAATCTGGCCAGAACTTCGATTAGATCAGAGTAAATATTGATGTGCAGAAACATTTATTTACTAGGTGATGGGTTCCCAGAAAAAATCTCCTGAAAATGTGGATTATGTTAAGATTTGAAAAAGATTTTTTCTTCAACTGTCAAGTGATAGGTCATGAGAAGAAAAAGCGATGGTGGTATAGTGCGAGGATGTTCCTAAGTATGGGCCTCAGCTGGGAGTGCCACCAGCAAAAACCATTTCATGAGTTATTCATTAAATTTTCTTTAAGCATGATTCTAAATTTTATTTTTTGAAATACCACATTAGCCAAATACTCAGACTCAAAGGTTCATAGATCTTAATCTGAACAAAATAAAGTAATCGAGTTATAGACACACAAAACTAAAGCATACATTCTTCATGGTTTCAAGTAGCAAAACACTCCAAAATAGATATGATGCATACAAAATAGATATGACTCAAAGGGTTCATAGATCTGAAGTCGTGCTCAATTTCAAAATAGATATGATGCATATATTCCTAATGGTTACAAGTAGCAAAATACCCCAAAATTTCATTGCATCATAAATTTAATCACTTTGATCAGAGACAAATTCAGGTTCATACATTTCAAAGATATCATACAACAAAAGGAAGCTATAAGTTTGAAATGTTATACCCGAGTTTAAGGTTTATCTGGATAGGAACACCAGAGTTCTCAATTTTCCTTCCTTAAGCGTTGAATATGTGACAACTAAACAAAGAAAAGATTAATGAACATATTTCAAATAATAGTTTTAGTCAAAGCTTCACAGTAACATAGGAAGTGAACCTCAGATTAATATAAAGTTTAGAGGTTAAGGACAGCTAAGTTAAGATTAAAACCCGGATTTAAACTCCTCCCTTCTGTTACCAAGGAAAAAGAAACAGAACAATCATGACAGCATGTGGAAGCAATTAAAGAAATTCATAGATTTCACATCAATTGATACTAAAATAAGTTATTTGGATCCCGAACATATTACTACACACAAACATATATTTATGACACTTATATATGCCCTATTTACTTCAAAACATAATTGTTACCAACCATAAAAGAAAGTTATGCAAAACTAACGATGGGTTATATCATGATTATGACCAAAGCCAAACAAAACATACATATTTACACATAATTATAAAGTTCAATGTGCATAAGTTATACCATACTTCACAAGTTATCATGATTGCTTTCTTATAACCCGAATCCAAAAGCATATCTTCACTAATGTGACATGCATATCTTGCAGGAAGTTTGTGGTCAAACTCCAGTGACATTGTTGCGAGAATGTTGCAATTTTGGGATGGAGTTAGCTCTCTGCTCTGCTATATACAAGTGATATTGTTGCGAGAACTTTTCTAAACTAGAAAATATCAGCTAGAAGTGGAGGTGTTGTACCGTAATTGTTCCATCAAAAGCTGGATTTTCACTCTTATATGTAAAATTGTAGTAGACACATGCATTTCCTCAAACATGTGGCATGCAATATTATATAACCCATACTGAAATTCAATTCAATTCAATTCAATGATAATAACATAACAAAATGCTCTGCTCCATTTATTAACACTATCAAGTTACAATCAAAGAGAAAATTTGAGAAAGAAAAGAGAGAAGGAAAACCTGGACGGAGTATCTCGCTGTTTGCGGCTGCCCACGACAAACTCCAGTGGTGTTTTCCGGGCGATTGAGTTCAGTCAGTGCCGGTTGGTTCTGCTCAGAAATATGCGTTTAATGGGTTAGATAATTCGGCCAATTGAAGTTGAAAAAAGTGTGAAGAAAAAAACAAGTACGGATTTGAGAGAGAAAATCAGTAAGAAAACGATAAGAGAGATGAAAAATTGGAGGAAGAAATGGAACCTGAAAGAGAGAGAGAGAGAGAGGCGGCTAAGGTATGGTGCTGCCTTTCTCGCGTGTTATAAGAAAGAGAGAAGTGTGTGATGATATATGTATGAGTTAGAAAAAGCGAGTCGAGGGTTTGATGTGGATAACCTTTTGATTGGAAATATTGCAAACTAGTTCTTTGTTTAGATAATTGTTCATTCTAACAGGCTGTATGAAAAACTCGAGCAGACCTCGAGGAGGAGCACACTCCCAGGTCCCAAGCCAATACCACCAGGCCAACCCAAGTAGGTTAATTGTTGAGTATAATTGATAAGGTGATCTCAATACTTTAGCTTGCTTGAGGGTGATGAAAAGAACTTCTTACCTCAACTAGATTACATTGAAATTGTGTTATCATTGTTATGTCCAAAATGGTCTCTGATGGACATTTCATTTCATCAAAATAATTTTCAAAGAATATACTAAATATGTTTCTATAGTTTATCCAAGATAAATGTAATTATGAATTTTATCCAGCATGTTTCTGGTTTGATAATGATAATTAACCTCACAGATTTTACAACCCTTTAATTGAAATAACATAATTGAATTACACTTTAAACAAAGTATGCAATGAATTATTTCCCTATATATATAAACAAATGAAATTACTCCATTTTACATGAAACTATATTCACTTGCATCTTGGAAGAGGAGAACCACACAGGCACTTGTTATGAGAGAACGAATTTGTACCCAAGTTCTGCATATTGCCGCCATTTGGAATCTCACCACAGAGTCTATTGTAACTCACATTCAACCACTGCAAATTTTTCACACCCTCGGGAAGTTTTCCATAAAACCGATTGTGACTCACATCTAAAAGTTTTAAGGTCTTAGGCAACTCTAGTCTTCCCATTTCAAACGACAACATATTCCATGAAAGGTCTATTGTTTCTGTCTGTTTAGCGAAACCAAAAAACATCGAGGCATCACCTTCGAACCTGTTATGAGACAAGTCGACAACTAACGAGTTCAACCTTGCTAGTGACATTGGGAGTTTACCAGAAAGTTTGTTATGCGAGAGAAATAAACTTGATATGTTTTTAATGTAACCGTATGAAGGAGGAATTGGACCTGTTAATTTATTGTTTTGAAGAATGATTGCTTCAAGATTAGGCAACTGATGGAGGTTATGAGGGAGTGTCCCGGAGAGGTGATTCTCCGAGAGATCCAAGTAATTTAGGCTTTTCAATTGGGCAATGAAGTTTGGTATTGGACCTGATACACCAGTTGCACTAATTGTGAGGGATCTGAGTTTGGTGAGTTTTGCTATGGACTGAGGTATTGAGCCGGTAAGGTTCGGTAACTGGTATATAAGCAGGCTGTCCAAGTAAGGTAAGTTACCGATAGAGGGTGGAAATGAAGACTTAAGGTCATTATCAATTTCGATAATTAGAAAGTAAACACGGTTAGAGGGTATGCAGCTAACACCATACCAACTAGAGTTGCAACAATCGGTGTGCGGATTCCATGAAGAGAGAAGAGTTGGGTTGTTGAGTTCTTTCTTGATTTGAAGTAAGGCTTTTTTGTCTTGTGGGTGGCACCCTTCTGAGAGAGAAGATGCTACATGAGAGAGTAATATCAACAGGAGAAACAACATAGTTGCCATTTTTGTGTGTTTGAGTTTTAGATGAGAAAATTGGTTGAGAAGTGTGTAGGTTTATATATAGCTAAGATTAACATATAAGTTGTGAAGATATGGCACATTGGTACATATGCAAGTTGTCATACTATACTACAAATAGTAATCTAAACAGGTGAGCTTATGTATATGATGATATTTGTTGGTATAGTACCATGGTTTTAGATTTTGGTAGAATCAAAAGCAAAATAAAGGTAGAATAAAATAAAAGTCAAAATAAAGATGAGAAATCAGCTAGCTACATATACACAGTTTTATCGGTCTAGAAAAATATTCTATTCCATAGATCAAATTCAAACAACAATTCTTGTATTAACAATTAGGTCCCTGCTATGCCCCTAATTGATATTAGATCCCCCTTATATTGTGTTTTCTCAAGAGTATCTTTGTCTTTATGTCACTTTTAGATCTTGTAAAGGTGTGATATGGTGGTATTGATGTTGTCTGGATATGACATGGATGTCACTTCGTTCTCTATTTAAAAAAAAACCACAAATTTGCAACTGATAAAATGAAGTGAATACGTATATAAGTTAATTGTTGTGCACTATGTGAAGCAATCAAATTGTGCGAAGTAAAGACATAGGCAAATAGATATGTAAGTATACCTCAATTGATAGCTACATGAACATTTGATGTGTTGGGGTGTGAGTATGAACTTGCGATTCCCATTTCACCACAATTAATATGTGTGATTCTCGTTGGTCACTGGACTATTTAATAAAAAAAAAGACATACATAACTATGATAGATTAATTATTATTATTTAAATTTAATTTATATTTATACCATCTCAATAATTGTGTCATGACTGGTCCATTGTGGCATACACCTTTGCAACCTCTACATCTATGCTTGTACTGCAACTCTAAGCTCATATACAACTTTTCAAGTGTTGTTATTCTTGTTCAGTTTCATTGTTTTTTTTCCAATGTAACACCATTGTTTCGTTTCCTAGGACTTATGATTTGCGTTTTTCTGTGGTCATATGATTGCCATTTATGTTTTGATGTTTGAGATTGAATTTGGATGCTTAGGAATCGACTTAGGGTAGTATAGTGCCCAATACGCAAACCAGAACTTTAAACAGACCAGGACCGCATTTTCAATGGAAGCCGAGCACCAAGATTCAAGCGTAGGATGCCTGCTGGAACAGGGGCCTAGGCACCTAGCGCAAGGTGCTGGCTTGTGTGCGCGTTATGACTGATCCAACAAATTTTAGTAATTTTTTATTTTTAACCTGTTGGTCTTCACGTTATGACCCAATCCGACTTACCTCCGCGGGGACGAACAAGGTAACCTAGGCAGAAATACTCATTTAGCAACCCTAAATCATTTGCTAATATTTTGCCATCATCTCTCTTTGATGCGGTTGGGGTGTCCCAAGACCTGTTAGGAATATATTATGGAATGTGGTCAACACTTAATGATCATTAACATGTAAATGTACATTATGGAATATGGTCAAATGAATAAAATCAAAGCAAGGATCATTATGCTAATGAATGACAGATTACAGAATTAAAGAAAATCATGACACATTCCTTATACACTAGTCAACTCATGTAATGATTTAATAGTTTTAATATTAAAGTCAAATTATAAGCTAGACTTTATTACATAGATCCCTTGTATACTTGTATATATAGCATATTACGTGAATAAGAAAAAATATCATTCCATATCAATTCTCGTCTATGCATCTTTTCCTTATCAATTGTTTGTCCTTTTTGATATCATCACTTTGCTTCCCAAATTTGTCCTTTGCTTCCATTTGCCATCATGTCTCATAAACCACCAGTAAAAAATCCTGCACTTTCTTCCACCTCCTCACCCTTGGCTGACCACTCAACATCAACAACAACCTCAAACCCTTGTGTCATTCATCATTCAGACAACCCTTCAACTGTTCTTGTCATCCCTTTACTCGAAGGTGATAACTATGGTTCATGGAGTCGTGCAATGACAATGGCACTCCGTGCAAAAAACAAATTTGGTTTCATTGATGGGTCACCAACCAGTCCAAAGAAGAAAGAAGACATTCCTACATGGCAACGAGTTCATGATTTGGTTGCAAGTTAGATTCTTAACTCAGTTTCAACTGAGATTCCTCCTAGAATTTTGTATGTTGAAACTGCAACACAAATCTTGTCCGATCTAAAAGATCGATTTTCTCAATTAAATGCTCCTAAAAAATATCAATTAAAATAATCGATTTTTTCCCTCAAACAAGAAAGAAGACATGTCTGTTTCTCTTTATTTCACTCAACTCAAATCCCTATGGGATGAACTCAACTCTATTGCTCCTGTCAATCCATGTATCTGTGGTATTGTGATATTGCGCACTTGACAGTTGATTAGTGGAAGTGGATGGTGATGGTTGTGTTTTCTTATGTGGCTTACTTGGGAATCCATGAATTTGATAACACGTAGCAAGGGTATGGCCATGTTTGTTGCAATGTTCACAGAAAGGACGTTGACGTTTTCCTGGAGTGCGATATGGCGCTTTAGAAGTTTGGAGTGCAGAAGATTCTACAGCAGGAAAAGGATGGAAATTGATCTTATTGTTTTTTCTTCTATACAGACTATATTGTAGATACGTTATGTAGATACGCTGAATCAAAGGGAATGGGTCCATCAGAAGGATCTGACTGCAAACAGCTCAAAAGCGATCATGAATGCCTTGAAGGAACTCCATGGCATGATCTTGACTCTGTTGATCAAGGATGCTTTTTGCATTACCACAGGTATATGGATTGACACGAGCAATAGAGTTGAGTTCATCTCATAGGGATTTGAGTTGAGTGAAATAAAGAGAAACAAACATGCCCTTTTGTTTGAGGGCAGAAATCGACTGTTTTAATTGATATATTTTAGGAGCATTTGATTGAGAAAATTGATCTTTTAGATCATACCAGATTTGTGCTGAGTTAAGAATCCAACTTGCAACCAAATCATTGCATCGTTGCCATGTAGGAATGTCTTCTTTCTTCATTGGACTGGTTAATGACCCATCAACGAAACCAAACCAAATTTGTTTTTTTCACGGAGTGCCATTGTCACTGCACGGCTCCATGAACCATATTTATCACCTGTGAGTAAAGGGGTGACAAGAACGGTTGAAGGGTTGTCTGAGTGATGAATGACACAAGGGTCTGGGTTTGAGGTTGTTGTTGATGTTGAGTGGTCAGCTAAGGGTGAGGAGGTGGAAGAAAGTGCAGGAATTTTACTGGTGGTATATCAGACATGATGGCAAATGGAAGCAAAGGAAAAATTTAGGAAGCAATTGATGATATCAAAGAGGACAGACATTTGATACCATATAACAGTTTATCGTCTCTTTGCCAAAGAGGACAATATCTGTTCATAATTTCAATTCTCGTCTATATATCTTTTACTTATAAGACCCCTATATCTCGTGCGCGATTATTGAAATTATTATTGGCCATTGTAAGAGAGATGGATAAGTCTTGCTTGCTTATGTTTGATGTCTGTCAGCCCCAATAAGATAATGGTGTTATTCGATGATTATGAATTACATGCTATAATGTGATTTTTTTGCCTATGATAATATTTATATTGGACTGTATTGAGTATCAACCATGATATGAGCAAATGAATTGTTATTTGATATGGTATGTGCGGTTGAGTTGTGCCTGATGCATTAGATTGTGATTCTGAACTTGCTATAATGAATTCTAGCTTAATTGTTACGATAATGATTGCATGGTTGGTCGTGTGCTTAAAGGGTTACAGAATATTATTAGATGATGATTATTAGGGATTATTGATTAATTAGGCTATAAAGACCCTGAAACAATTGGCAATATGTGAATTGATGCTAATGGACTTTTCTTATGTTGAAGTCCCCGAAACAATTACAGTTTCAACACATTATGCCGAAAAAGGCAAGTTGATTTGTTTGATCACAACTTAGCTAAGGCATCGTATCCTTCTTTATTTATTGCAATGATTAATAATGAAATGCAACAGAAATTATTCCATTTTGTATGAAGTTTGTATTCACTTGCAGCTCTGAAGAGGAGAACCACATAAGCACTTGTTATGAGAGAACGAATTCCTACCCAAGGCCTGCATAATGCCGCCCGTTGGAATCTCACCACACAGTCTATTGTAACTCACATTCAACCACTCCAAATTCTTCACACCTTCAGGAAGTTTCCCATAAACCCGATTGTGACTCACATCCAAATGTTTCAAAGACTCGGGAAACTCTAGTTTTCCCATATCAAATGCCAGCATGTTCCAAGAAAGGTCTATTGTTTCTGTTTTTTTAGCGAAACCAAAAAACATGGAGGCATCACCTTCAAATCTGTTATGAGACAAGTCGACAACCGATGAGTTCAACCTTGCCAATGAAGGAGGGATTGAACCTGTTAACTTATTGTTTTGAAGGAGCATTGCTTCAAAATTAGGCAAGTGGAAGAGGTTAGGAGGGAGTTTCCCAGAGAGGTGGTTCTCTGAGAGATCTAAGAAAGTGAGGCTTTTCAATTTGGCCATGAAGTTTGGTATTGGACCTGATATACCGGTTTTCTTGATTGTGAGGGATTTGAGATTGGCGAGTTTGGTAATGGACTGAGGGATTAAGCCAGCGAGGTTTGGTAACTGGTATAGAAGTAGGTTTTCCAAGTAAGGTAAGTTACCAATAGATGGTGGAAATGGAGAAGCAATATCATCATTGATTTCGATAAGTAAAGAGTAAATACGGTTATTAGATGGCGCGCAAATAACACCGTACCAACTCGAGTCACAACAGTTAGTGCGTGGTTTCCATGAAGAGAGAAGAGTTGGGTTGTTGAGTTCTTTCTTGATTTGGAGAAGGGCTTTTTTGTCTTGTGGGTGGCATTCTTCTGAGAGAGAAGATGCTACATGAGAGAGCAATATCAACATGAGAAACAACTTGGTTGCCATTGTTCTTTTTGGTGTATTTGAGTTTTGGAAGAGAAAATTGATGAGAAGTGTGTTGGAATTTATAATAGCTTGGATTCACACATAAGGTGAGAACATATGGCATAGATGCAAGTTGTGTCATGCTATAACAGTAATCAAAACAAGTTAGCTTATAGGTCCTTGTATATGATATTTGTTAGTATTGTATCATGGTTTTTCTTGTCAATTTTTTTATTGAAATTCATTCTATTCCTGAGGTACATGGTTTATGAATCAGTGGTTCAAATCTCATAAAAAAATCAATGGTTCAATTGTATTATTGTGGTGATTCAATGGTTTAATACAAATATTACTATTGGATCTTTATTTAACTAAATCTATATATATATATATATATATATTTTTAACACCAAATAGTGTTACAAGAAAATTCCTTCAAAAATAAAAGTATTACAAGAAAATAAGCACTACAAAATAGTAAAATAAAAAGTTGAACATTGATTGATTCAAACTAGCTATGTCTACAAGTTTTGGAACGTATATTATTATTATTTTTATAAAAATTTAGGAAATTGAGTAATTTTTATCAATTAATGTGATATTAATGGTCATTAATTAAAGTGATATTAATTAAAAATAATACATGGCATGACAGAGTGTGTAAAACTGAAACTGAGACTTTGGTAGAAGCTCAGACAGTTGTCCCTATTTTCAAACAATCCACTCTCAAGGACGATATCATTATGTTTAGTGTCGGAGGGGATATCATCAACAACGGCCTGAAAACGGTACACAATTCAATGTTTTGCATGAAATTACTAATGATGAGAAAACTATATGAAAAACTTCAGGTTTAGGTTGTTACCTGACAAAGTGTATGTACCTCTCTTTTTTCAGTCTCCTCCACTCTCCTTTCCAAAGGTCTCGGCTACATCCATAGCATTACCGCACCAGCAGTCTCCGACTCCATCAAAGTATGGCAAACGAGAAGCTGTCACCTTGGAGTTCCCTTTTTCAGTACAAACGAAGAAATGATCATATATGTTGGTTAAACCAACGACAATATCTTCTTCGGTAGCTTGCACAAATAAACAAAACAAATATTTAGTGGTTACATGGCAGTGCTAGTTTTCAAAAACAAAAATAAAAGAAGGAAAATAGTACTCTAAAATTCTCAATGTATAATGTATACACATCACATAAGGAGAAAAAAAGATGATCAGCGGCATAGCTTATCATTCTTCGGAGCAGAGACCCATATGTAGCAAGTTGAGAAACCCTTTTTCTTACAAAAATCAAGGTATCAAATCTGATGGTAGGAGAAAAAAAAAGCATAAATAGAAAGAATGGAAGGATTAAGTGTTCATTTTATTATTTCTTCTATTGTCATAGAAATGGAGTTTAAAGTAAAAATACTAATATCTCATTGTAAACGAAGGTACGAACTATGAAGGGCTTATCCACTCTTTGTCCTTCTTTCAGGCCTAAAATACTTGACGGAATCAAGATATGAAATGTAGACACAACGCTGATTGGTATTGCCGCATTCAGAGCCAAATTTCTGGACATACATTCCAAAAATGCATACATCTCCTCCAATCTGCTAAAACAGAAGAATAACCTGAAACCAAGGGAGCTTATAATAAATCTTCTGAAGAATATATATGTATTGGAGTAGACAACAAGAGACATTTAGTTCGGAAGAAGCAATCAGTGGTATATTTATTCATTGATAAACCACTGAACTTACTCTTGATCTATGGATGTCCAGAAACTGAGCAAATGCAACCCTGTGCATTAAATTCTTCCTTTCTACAGAAATATGTTCTCTTGATGCTTATGTCACAATATAAGCAAAAAAGTGAGACTGGTGCATAGTAAAGTTTTTTCCTTTCACATAATTGGCATGTGTTTGCATCAATTCCTGCTTTCAGAAGTAATCTGTGTTAAAAGAGTTGCTAGCTTCTACATGGCTTAGAAAAATTCAAAAGCAAATAGAATTATGCATATATGTAAAATTGCAGGAATAGGAAATGAAATTTTAATAAAAATCGCAAACTAAAAATAATTTAAATTCTTTTTTGTTGCAGAAATTGACAAATGTAAATAGAATATGTCAGCTGAGAATGCACACACATACAGACATTCAAAGTTTCACGATAACATTCATATATAACATCCAAGGGTTAAAAGAAGAAAAACAATTCATGAAATTTAACCAAATAGATCAGCTTTCTGGGATAGTTGGTTCACGACATAACTTATAACAGTAATATTAAACAGATCAAGGTAATTGAAAACACTAGAAGGTGGTGTACTAACCTGAACAGATTCCTTTCTCAGACTACTAATATGTTCTGTTGTTTGGTCACATGTGAACAAATCAATCAAGACAGCATCAACTATCGTATTTGAGGATTTTGTTTGCTTCTCTTGATCAGCTTGTGGTTCACTGACTTTTTCATTAGCATCTGTCCCCTCGTGGTTGAAACCAATTTCGTCTAGTGTGTCCTCTTCATCATATTCATCAATATTAGCAAGTTCTGCCACACTGTCGACATCCACTTTAAGGGGAAATTGCTCCGCATTGTTCCCATAAGCATCTGTCCCTTCGTGGTTGAATCCAATTTTGTCTTGTGTGTCCTCTTTATCATCATCAATATTAACAAGTTCTGCTACATTGTCGACTTCTACCGAGAGGGGAAATTTCTCCACATTGTTCCCGTAATAGACAGAAGAGACTTTCGGAAGTGTTTGAAAATAATATGGTTGAACCATATCCCATAATTACATTGATCCAAACATGGATAGTTAGTCGAAGATGCACTAATACCTGAAATCCATCATTTTCTGTATTTTGACAGGTCGTGGTATGGATTCAGTATTACTAGAAGGGACATCATTAACATGTCTTACAGTGGAATTCTTCTGAAAATCTAACTTCTGAGGTTGATATTCACTGAGGTCTATCCATAAGTCAGGATAATTATTAGAAAATTCTGATGTATTGATCGAGGCAGATTGAGGAATTAAGTTAGAATCCATATTGCTTCCACCATAAGAACCAGTCAAGTTATGAAGCACGCCCATATAAGTAAGTGGAGGGATTGATGAACCATCGTCGGGCAAACAAGCCAGGTCATGAGCAATAGAAGGCTGAGATGGTCCCGTTTCTGGCACGCCATACTATCCAGTATTATAAGACTTAGGAACACCCAATAGAGCTTGCACACGGCCATTCAACATATCCAAGTTCATATATTCCTCTTGCCAAATTTGTAGAAAAACAATCGTGCTTAATTAACAGCATACAGGTACAACTTGCATTTGATACTCTTATTGGCTAATGTTATTAGCAAAAAAAAATAGTACTTGAATGCTCATACAAAATTCAAGAAACAAACCTTTGAAGCAACATCGGTAAGTAGCAATATTTCCAGCATAGGTGCAAATTTCTCATTCTGAATGATTTCAAAACTGAATAAAATTTATAGTTAGTATAGTCTCAATAATCTTAAGTTGAAGTAAATGCAACCACATTTCTGTGAAAATTAAATCACTTTCACTTACATTTCTCTTCTTATCCAATTACGATTGTATACCATTTCAGGATGATATCGCCAGTCCTTGGAGACTCCTACTTGATAGCTTAATTCATCAAAACATCTCTTTTGCGAAATGTTTGAGATAACTTATGAAGAATTATTTGGTATTACTTTCCAAGTATTCCCACCAAGATGACAACCCTTAGCAAGCATCTTCTCGTTTTATCAGAAGCTATTCAAATTCTGAAGCCACAAGAAATAATCAACCAATATAAGTTAGAGAAATTCCAACAATGTTCTTGTTGTGCCATAAACTAATAAAGAAGGAAAACACGATTAACATAAATTTAAACAAGTTCACAATTGAGTGTGCATATATAAATACCAATGTGAACAACAATCAGAAATCATATAATCAAAGATCAAATGTTTAAGCAGAAAAGTCCATGATTCAGGATGAACACGAGAAAGAAAATCAAAGAAGATGAATCTAAAATGCATCATTAAAGTATCGAGCATTGATTAACCATAGACCATTTCACTACTAATTAGATATTAAAAATTTATTTAGAAAAGAAAATCATCATGAAACATTTGCAGGGGTCATAGTAATAAACATTTTGTAACTTTTCAAAAATAAAATAAAATCAACAACCTTCCCTCAATTCCTCTACATTGAACTCTCAAGTTTATTTTCTTTGCTCGCCTACTTATGCAATTCATTTCATAATAAATAGCATACTTCTTTCAAATAGTACCTTCAATATTTTATGTAAATGTCACAAGCTGTAAAGTTGATAACAATCTTAAGAGCAAGAGCTATTCAGCATGTTACATATTTTAATCATAACTATTAGAATTTCACTTGGAAAAAACACTCGACCAGCTTAAACTTCAGCTCATTAATGCTAAAAGTTAAATCATGACATTAAAAAGTAACCAACAATATTGTAAAAAACAGCATTTCGTAGCTGAATTTATCACTCCGCTATATGTGATCGATACCATTAGAAACAAAATAAAGGACCAAATATTAATCAATGAAGAACTTGGTTTATTCAGTTTAAGAATATGAAACAAACTTATTAATCAATAATGAAAACAGAGATTAATTAAAAAGATCGAAGTGTTTTTTTTAACTAAAAAAAAAGAACTTGGTTTCACTTCACAAGTCATTTTTAACTAACCATCAATATCTTAACTAACCATATTTTGAGGTGTTTTTTGGCACTTAAAAGAAAAAGTTACATCTAATTTAGTTTATAAAAAGAAGGGTATGCTGCATAATTTCTGTGGCATAGATTTAGTACTGAATAAGTGTTAATAAAAAATTTGATAAGTAAAGCTTGACTATGAAGAGAGAAAGACTTGGTATTGGTTGACTTCATTATTGCTAAATATAAACAACTAACAAACATGGATACAAAACCACAAACTTATATCCAGTTTTTAGTATTTGCTCTTCCCTACTGATTAACATGGCAGAATCATTTGTATTCGATATTGCAGATTCATTGTTAGGGAGGATAGCTTCTTTTGCTTTCGAAGAAGCTTCTCGTGCATGCGGTGTGTATGAAGATCTACAAGGGATCAAAGACACTTTGTCAATTGTCAGAGGTCTTCTATTAGATGCCGAGGAGAAGAAGGACGGACAACATGACCTGTGTGAGTGGCTGAGACAGATTAAAAATATCTGCTCTGATGCTGAAGATATATTGTTGGATGGATTTGAGTTACATGTAAAACGAAAGCAAGCTGCCAAAGCTTTTGGCAGTACGACGATGAAGGTATGTCATTACTTTTCTTCGTCTAATCCACTTGTTTTCCGATTTAGAATGGCACGTCAAGTTAAAGATACTAAGGGCAGATTGAATAAGGTAGCTGCGGATGGAACTGGGTTTGGACTTGTGAGAGTGGATGTTGATCCCGGACTTGCTGTGCACAAGAGAGAATTGACTTATTCCCATGTTGATGCTTCAAGTGTAATTGGAAGGGAGAATGACAAGGAAGCAGTTATCAAGCTTTTGATGGAATCCAATCCTCGAGGTAATGGCGATAAAAGTCTGTCTGTCATTCCCATAGTTGGAATTGGAGGGTTGGGGAAGACCACACTTGCAAAGTTGGTATTCAACGATAAGAGGATCGATGAATTTTTTCAATTGAAGATGTGGGTCTGTGTCTCCAATGATTTTGATATTAGGCACATAATTATCAAAATAATCAACTCTGATTCTGCTGCTTCAACTTTTGATTCAGCTTCAGCTTCAAGCCTTGTTCACCAAGAAAACATAAACCATTTTGATATTGAGCAGCTACAAAGTCGTCTGAGACGTAAACTTTATGGTAAAATGTTTTTACTTGTGTTAGATGATATATGGAATGATGATCGTGTAAAATGGACTGAGTTGAAAGATTTGATTAAAGTTGGTACAGTAGGAAGCAAAGTCATGGTGACAACTCGCAGCAACTCAATTGCATTGATGATGGGTACTATTCCCTCCTATGTTTTAAAAAGCCTTTCTATCGAGAACTGTTTATCTCTATTTGTGAAATGCGCATTTGAAGGAAAATCGTTTTAAGACAGAATAAGCAGCGGATAAATTTTTTCGATTTTCTTTCCTTGGATCTTTACGAATTTGACATGAATCAGTGATTCGATTGTTACCTCAGCAAGCAGCAAAGCCTCTATCAAGTCCACCAAAACTCGGTGCTAGCCAAGGAATCAGAAATTTCAGAGAGTTAGGGTTTCTCCAAACAAAAACGTGCAACCTCAAACTTCAGCACTAGACTTCTATTCATAGAACTCTTAGTGTGCTCTGCAAGTTTAGAAGTCACTATTGGGCTTCTGTAAGACCAATAACGAGTTTAGTAATTCTGCCAACTAATTAGCGTTATTTACTAAACGCACCCCTTATATAAGTCATACTTATATATTTCTCTTTTGGTTGTTCTTTGTGTGTGACCCTATAGGTTCTAGTCACGTTGGCAATAATATTAAATCTAATATTCAATACTATAAACAATGAGCGGTATCTAGCAACACATCATTGTTACCCAAGTGACAAGAATGTCAAGTGATCTGACGAAACCTTTTCCATGATAATACTTATGTATACAATTACTCCTTTGTCCTAATATCTTTATTGATCTCAATGCATAGATTTTGTCACCATTGTGTAGATCAATATTTATATTTCTTGATTCCGAAATATACTGAATAACGAATAAGTCCAATATCCTATATCGACTTAGTTCGGCATGGCCATGCAGTTTTACAGTCATATTTCATCAAGATGCCTATAGATATATCTCCTGTTTATGAGGAGGGACAAATCCCATCTAGGACACTCATGTCCCTCAGCATGATTCATCAAGTACCCATCAACCAACGTTATGGTTATCCTTTTACAGACGACGTTAGAATGACAACAAAACACTTGAGTCCACATCTAGGGATCATAGTGGTTTCAGGTCAAAGAGCGATGTACACTATTATCATTGTGAGAATATCTTATGACAATCTCATAACTTACTATGTAGTATTCTCACGATGGGTCTATCCAGTATAAATATTACTCCTAACATTTATACCTATGTATAAACTTGATATCTCATATCTATGACGCATGAGATGCGGTCATCAGTCTTCATACATAATAGTCTCGACGCTTTATTATTATCCTAATTCATATTAAAGCTTGACTACGGATACATTTAAGAATAGCGTTCTTTATGATAATGTAATCTCATGATTAAGTCACACTTAATACATTATTACATGAACTATCTATTCTAAGGACTTTATTAACATTATTATAAATATATAATAAAGAGTGCCATATATTATTTAATAATAAAAGCCATGATACAAAAGATAAGTTTCACATAAACTATTGGTCTCTAGGGCTTATACCAACAGCATTTAAGGAAGGCGAAGAAGACAAATATCCAAATCTAGTTGAGATAGGAAAAGAAATTGTGAAAAAATGCGCAGGGTTCCACTCGCTGTGAGAACATTAGGAAGCTGCCCGTTTTCAAAATTTGATTTAAATAAATGGGAACTTGTAAGAGACTCTGAGATATGGACTTTAGAACAAAAGCAAAATGATATTTTACCTGCACTAAAAATAAGCTATGATCAAATGCCATCCTATTTAAGGCACTGCTTTGCTTACATTGCTTTGTATCCCAAAGATCATACCTTCTATTCTGTTGAATTTAATAATCTTTGGATAGCCCTTGGGTTAGTTCAGTCCCGGAATGGAAGTGAAAAGCAAGAAGATATTGTACGAGAATACATCAATGAGATAAACTCAAGATCATTTTTGCAGGACTTCGAAGACTTCGGATACTTTTACAAGTTCAAAGTACATGATTTGGTACATGATCTTGCTTTGTATGTTGCAAAAGAGGAGTTTGCAGTGATTAAATCCCATATTCCAAGATTACCTGAGCGAGTAAAGCATTTATCAATTGTTGAAAATGTTTCAATTTGCGAATCTTTGTTCCCCAAGTCAAGGAGTGTGAGAACTATATTGTTTCCCATTAAAGGAGTGAGTCTTGACAGTGAAACTCTTTTAAATACATGGGTAGAAAGATACAAATACTTGCGAGTTTTAGATTTAAGAAATTCTTTGTTCGAGACTCTACCTAACTCATTTGCTAAATTAGAACGCTTATGTGTTTTCATTCTTTCCAATAACTGCAAAATCAAAAGACTTCCCAATTCGATTTGCAAACTCCTAAATTTGCAAGTTTTGTTACTCAATGCATGGAGCTTGAAACACTACCTAAAGGGTTAGGCAAGCTGATCAGCCTTCGAGAGTTGTTTATAACCACAAAACAATCAGTTATGTCGCTAGATAAGCTTACAAGCTTGAAGCATCTTCGAAAGTTGGGTTTTCATTATTGTGACAACTTGAAGGTAAACTTGTATTTGAACAACGAAAGTCCAATCCGAAGATTGAGGATGAAACATCTGTATATTGGGGATTTTCCAGAGCTTCTGCACTGCCTGAATGGATTGTAGGTGCTTCAGCCACTTTAGAGACCTTGGAAATTAATAATTTTCCGAATCTTGAGATGTTTTCAGAGTGTTTAACAACAATGTCTCATCTTAAGAGGCTCTATGTTATTGACTGCCCTCAAGTGTTGAGTCTTCCAAGTGACATGCATCGTCTCACTACCCTCGATGATTTGCGCATATATGGTTGTCCTGAACTATATAAAAAATACCGGCCACAATTTGGTGAGTACTGGCCCATGATTTGCCACATCAAACATGTTTTCATTGGAGAACCAAGAGGAGAGGGGGAATGAAGTTAATGACATTCTTGAAGGTAAATATATCCTTCTGTCATTTTCCTTTCTAAGTTAAGCCTAAATCCTCATTTTTCGTGTGTTAAATGTCCCCCAAAACATCTTTTGTTTGGTTCATGTAGTTTTTACGACGCGCTGGACATGTGCCCATATATCTTGTTTATGCTTGTCTGTTTTTCATATGTTCATTCACTTAGTTATTCTTTCGTTTTGTATATATTTTGCATCAATTAAATGGTGGTTGAACATCCTAAGCCATTATCCGCTTGAACAAAAGACGAGGGTAGAGCTGAAACTGGAAATTTATATAATATATAATCATGAGGATATATGATTTTAGCAACACTGAACTAAATGTAACTGACATCACATCGTTTAACAAGGTTTAAATGTTCAAGGTTTTCTGAGTTGGATGATTCGTGTTAGAATTTGAGTTCAAGGCATGATATCTAAAATTGACCCGAGTGGTTTGTAGCAGGTGGCTCCCAACAGATCTTGGACAAACTCTAATATCATCTGAAAAATTGTGTCGGACTTAACTCAATCTTAGAAAGTCAGGTTATAAAGCGATGAATGTCTTCCACTTATAAACAAATTTTCGGGCCATATCTCGATCATTTTGGGAGTATCAAGAATCTGTTATGGATTAGTTATTTCTGTTAGTTGATGCTGCCGGTGTTTGTTAGTTAAAAGCAAAAATGGTAACGTTTTCTTTATTTACAGGGCAAGATAGTGAAGCGGAGAAGACAGTGGTAGGTTGAGCAGGTCCAACATTTAGCAAGAAAGAGCAGATCAGTGGTTGATGTCACTGGAGAAGATGATTGCCAGCAAGAAGCTTTATATTCTCTCTAATTAGTAATAGTAATGTAAAAACATTGTTTAGGTCAGCATGTGTTAAGTTTGTGTTTTCAATTTCGATGGCAGCACAAGGCTTTTGATTGATACAGTTAACAACAACTTAGTAGCAACTACAATTCTATTTGAATATACATCACTTGGTCCCTACCTTAAATCCATTGACTAGTTTCTGCTGGAGTTTGAACCCCTGACCGAATACAATGAATAATATTAATGAATTGTTACATTTGAAAATATGAAAAATTTAAGATATTGAAGGTATCTAAAGGCCTTGACCACCTATATTCCACACTGAGGCTGAAATTTCTTCATTTTGAAGGATTTGCTCAGCTGATTTTGCCTCAGTATATAGTATCAACCCCCTTGTAGAATGTATATATTTATGCCTATGTTTTCATTGTAAGTTTGGTAATAAGTATATAAATTGTTGTTACTAATTAGTGTCAGAAGTCCTTCCCACATATGCTTTAAGTTAGTTTGTGGTCATATATGCATATTTTGTTTTGGGGTAAACCAAGACATCCTCGTGCAGAACTGCGGAGGCTAATCCCTCGAGGTGATTAAGATCCATATAAAGGGTTGACCTCTCCCAACATGTATTTTTTATACACGTCAGGGATCGAATCCTAAGCAAAATGGTTAAGGGAACTAAACACTTACACTTGTTTCTTAGTTTTGCTTTATTTAAGCAATAGCAAATCTAGTAGCATGGACATAACCTGATAATCAGATTAGTTCACCAAAATAAGAATTACTAATTGTAGTATATCATTTTATTTTTAGATTATTTCACCAAAACAACTCGTAATATCTCTTTCCCTTACAAACTTAATTACGTTTCTTAATATGTTGTAAAATGACCAAATCATCATATAATTTAGGACGGAAGGGGTAAATATTTATTTATGACTTGTTTGTTTCGTGTGAAAGTGGAAGGAAAGATTGAGGAAGTACCCACCTTAGAAAGATGAGTAAGGATACTTAATGCTAGGTTCCACGATAAAATTGTTCTGCTCCATATTGGACGGAAAATATTGAGAAGCAAGTACTATTTTGAGAAAAATTACAAAAGACCCTCAAAATATATCTTTCCTTCTTCCGACTTTCATTTCTACGGCACAACCAAATAATCATCTCACTTTCCTCTTAATTTTTTCCTCTTACTTTTTTCCTTTTCACTCTCTATTTTGATCCAAACAAAGCTAGTTCATTCATAGTCGTTACGAGACTAACCACTTGAACTCGAACCAAAAGAAGATTGATACACTTAATTATAATTTGTTATATATACAAACAAGTATATTGGGACTGAAGGCACAATAAACACAACAACTAAACTTAGATCCCAACTCCACTATTTTACTCTTTCCTAATTACCATGATTGAATCATTTGTCTTCGATATTGTTGATTCACTTCTAGGCAAGCTTGCTTCTTATGCTTATGAACAAGCTTCTCCAGTCTATAGGCTTTATGAAGATCTGCGAAATATCAAAGACACTTTGTCAATTGTTAGAGGTATGTTATTAGACGCAGAGGAGACAAGAAACCAATATCATTTGTTCCGTGAATGGCGGAGGCAGATACAAAGTATCTGCTATAATGCTGAAGATGTATTGGAAAAATTTGAGCTCCAACACAAGCGAAAGCAAGTTCTCAAAGCTTCATGTAGTAATAATATGATGGTATGCCACTTCTTCTGTTCCTCCAATTCACTTGCTTTTCGTCGTAGGATGGCAAAACAAATTAAAGATATTAGGGATAGATTGGATAAGGTAGCAACTGATGGGACTAAGTTTGGACTTGCAACTATTAATGTTGATCCAAGACTCATTGTGCAAAGGAGGGAAATGACTTATCCTGATGTTGATGCTTTGAGTGTAATAGGAAGAGAGAGCGACAGGGAAGTGATTATCAAGCTTTTGATGCAAGCACATCCTCATGGTGATGGTGATGGTGATAAAAGTCTATCTGTTATTCCCATGGTGGGAATTGGTGGCTTGAGGAAGACCACATTGGCAAAGTTTGTTTTCAATGATAAGAGAATAGATGAACTCTTTCAATTGAAGATGTGGGTGTGTGTCTCTGATAATTTTGACATCAGGCAAATAATCATTAAAATCATCAACTCTGCCGTTAATTCAGCTTCTGCTCATATGAGTGGTCTTGCACACCAAGAAAACATCATCAACTTAGATATTGTGCAACTAGTAAGTCTTCTGAAACAAAAACTTTCAAGTCAAAAGTTTTTACTTGTGTTAGATGATGTATGGAATGATGATCGTGCAAAGTGGATCGAGTTGAAAGATTTGATAAAAGTTGGCACAACAGGAAGCAAAATTATGGTGACAACACGTAATAACTCAATTGCTTCGATGATGAGTAATGTTCCCTCATATGTTTCGCAAGGTCTTTCTTTGAAGGATTGTTTATCTCTATTTGTCAAATAGGCATTCAAGGAAAGCGAAGAAGAAAAATATCCAAATCTAGTAGAGATAGGAAAAAAGATTGTGAAAAAATGCCAAGGGCTTCCACTAGCTGTTAGAACATTAAGAAGTTCCCTATTCTCAAAATTTGATTTAAATACATGGATATTTGTAAGAGATTCTGAGCTGTGGAATTTAAAACAGCAAAAAGATGATATTTTACTTGCACTAAAATTGAGCTATGACCAAATGCCATCCTATTTAAGGCGATGTTTTGCTTATTTCTCCCTTTATCCTCAAGATATTACTTTCTGTAGTTTGGATATCATTGCTCTTTGGGTAGCACTTAGATTAGTTCAACCCCGGAATGGAAGTGAAAAACTAGAGGATATTGCAAGAGAATATATTGATGAGTTAAATTCACCCTCATTTCTTCAGGATTTCGAAGACAGTGGCTGGATTTGCGGATTCAAAGTACATGATTTGGTACATGATCTTTCTTTGTATGTTGCTAAAGCGGAGTTTCTAGTGGTAGACTCACATATTCAAAATATACCTGAGCAAGTGCGACATTTATCAATTGTTGAAAATGATTCACCTGGCCATACTTTATTCCCCAAGTCAAGAAATGTGAGAAGTATATTGTTTCCCATTGATGGAGTGGGTCTTGATAGTGAATCTCTTTTGTATACATGGATATCAAGATACAAATTCTTGCGGCTTTTGAATTTAAGATATTCTTCATTTGAGTATCTACCAAATTCAATTGCTAAATTAGAGCACCTATGCTTTCTTGATCTTTCTTATAGCAAAAAAATCAAAAGACTTCCCAATTCAATTTGCGAACTCCTAAATTTGCAAGTTTATCTTTAGATTGGATGCACAGAGCTTGAAGAAATGCCTAAAGGATTAGGGAAGTTGATTAGCCTACGACAACTAATGATAACCACAAAACAATCTGTCCTTTTAGATAATGAATTTGCAAGCTTGAACAATCTTCATACTTTAGGCTTTCATTTTTGTGACAATTTGAAGTATTTATTCAGCAGGGAACAAACACAATTCAGTTCCCTTGAAACATTGGCTCTTTACTCATGTAAGAGCTTCGAGTCCTTGACTCTTGGTAATTTTCCTAAATTACAAAATCTGTTCATTAGAGATTGTGAAAAATTAAACTTGTCGTTGAAGAATGATAGTGCAATCCATAGGTTGAAGATGAAACATTTGTATATTTGGGAATTTCCAAGTTTTCTAACATTGCCTTGATGGGTTTTAAGTGTTGTAAACATTTTAGAGACCTTGGTGATTTATAATTTTCCAAATCTTGAGATGCTTCCTGAATGTCTAACAACAATGCCTCATATTAAGAGCCTCCATATTGATAATTGTCCTAATCTGTTGAATCTTCCAAGTGACATGCTTCGACTCACTACCATCGAAAAATTGTACATAGAAGGTTGTCCTGAATTATGTAGAAAATGTCAGCCACAAGCCAGTGACTACTGGCCTATGATTTCCCACATCAAGCATGTTTTCATTCAAGAACCAAGAGGGCAGAAGGAATCAAGTCATCAACCTTCTTAGAGGTAAACATATTATTTTTCGGCTAAATTCTCATTCTTTATGGGGAGAAACTTTCTCCACCCTCCCCTCTACATTTCTAATAATCACACATGATTTTGGAAACATACTTTGGTGTGAAATAATTTGTCTATAAGTGTATTTTTAGATGACACAATATGCATTTTTTCTTTCTAAAATGCACATGAAATCGTGTTGAAGCGGGGACAAGTTGTCCTTTCTTTTTGAGCTCAAATGTTTTTGTGGTCGGCGTGTTGCCCACAATAACATATTTGCGTTTGTTTTTATTTTATTTTGGGTCATACTAACTAGTGGCCCTGGAGCAGGCCACTAGCTAACAAATTAAGAAATATAAATTATCCATTTCTTGTATAAAAGAGGAACAAAATGTGCTTGAGTTTTCTTTAATAAACTGTTCCATTTCTTTTGTATTTGATATATATATATATATATATATATATATATATATATATATATAATCAATCTTCGTAGTTTTAACTTTTCCTCGAATATCTTTTTCACTAATAAAATGGGACACAAACTTGAAATTGTGTCATTTTCATTAAAAAAAAAGTAGTATATGTTTGGTAGTACATCAATTAAAACAAGTATTTACTTTTTAAAAGTAACATGTCCTTTATTTACTGGGCAAAGCATGTGATGAGGCTGGAGTAGAAAAGGGATATGCAGCTTCAAGGACAGACGGTGAAGAAAGATATACAAGAGTTATGGGTCAAAATAGTGGGAGTGTGATACTTAAGAAGTGGAGAGCTCCGACGATAGGTGAAGTCGAGTGTAATATGGATGCAGCGATTTTCAAAGACAAAAATTATTTTAGTGCTGGTATGCGTGTTAGGGACACAAAATGTATTTTAATTTGTGCTCAAACAATGTGGGAAAATGGTCAACCAACTCCTCAAAAAGCGAAATCATGGGGCCTAAGACAAGCACTTATATGGCTTTCGAATTTGGGTTTCACTGAGTGGCGATAGAACTAGATTAAAAGCTAGTTGTGGAAGGCATTTCGAGCAAACCTAGTCACGAGTTAGAATTTGGTTCTATTTTAAATGCTTTAGGAAGTTACTTCTTTCTTTAGAAAACTCCAAGTTTAAGTTTTATCCGAAGACAAGCCCACAATGTTGCTCATTTCTTAGCTAAAGTGGCTGATGCGACCTAAAAATTTGAGGGTTGCTCGAAAAGCAATGAAGTCGCCACCAAAGTTTATTAAAATAGGGAAAACGTCGGAAAAACCCTTTAAAATGAAAAAATGGTCTTTAAAACCAGATTTTAGGTCCGGGAGTCAACTATGCGTAGGGAAGATATTAGCATTCTACGACATCCGTTAAAAAACGGTTACCTCTAATTAATCGTGCCAAATACTTTTTAACTTCTAATTATTTATTTCTCCTTAATATTAAATACAAATTAATTAAGTTTTTAAATGAAAATGCAATGTTTAAATAATAGAGGAAAAATGTTTTTTTTTTATATTATTATTGTGCTTGACAAGAGTTTGGTCTTGCTTACGTATCTTCTGGTGCGATGGAGAATTCAAAGCTACGTAGTTTTGGGCAGAAAATATTTGCGTGTTTGTTTGTTTTAAAGAAAATGATATTTCTTGTGATTGAATTTGATAAAGAGATTGATTTAAGAATGCTGTATTGATTGTGAACAAATATATTTTGAATGCATGAAAGTGGATTTGCGATATGTTCGTTTTGCGATGACTACTATACAAGTGGATTTAGCGTAGTTATTGATAGATTTTTGGCAAGTGTACCAAATACTATCGAAGTAGTAAAAATATCGTTCCCACAAGGACTGGTTTTAATCTCAAAAAGTCAAACACGTTATTAATTTAGGACGAAGTAAAAGTTATTTGGTTTTGCCACTAGGCAGTAAATTTGTTTAATAGCATAAACTTAGTAACGGAAAATAAATTGATTGTTTAAAATAAGAGAGAGATGAGTTAGGTCTTCGAATCATCTGAGTTCCCCTAATTGGTCACTGCACCTATTCTTATGAATGATTCTTTTAGTTTCACGACAGTTAACAAAATAGTCCTAATCAATTCCTTGAGTTAGGACACTCTTCTAAGATTACAGCCCCTAATCCCTTAGGTGGTCTAATAATCTTCAAAGGTTTGAAGAACGTTAACCTAATATCACTAATAAAGAATTATCCATTCCTAGACTAATTATAATTATTAGAACAATTCAATTAGGTCAAAGTCGAAAGCTATGGTCAATAGTCATTCGTTCTCACCAAATCATATATATATGTGATCAGGATATATAAAGCATTAAGAACAATTGAATTGAATAAAAACTAAATTGTCATTCACAATAAATAGAGTTTCACAGCAACATATGTCAATTAGGGTTACAAAGAATCATCTCAGACCTAACCTCTAATGGATTTAGCTACTCATAATTGAATTTATAAATAACATCATCATTAGAGGTAACAATACATACATGAACTGGTTACAAGGTGAAGAAATCGTCCCTGCAGCCGTCTTCCAGTGTAAAAATCGCACTTTTCTCTTCTCAAATCGTAACCCTTGTTTTCAGCCTTGCCTTCAGCTTAAATAGACAATTTTCCCATTCTGGTGCTGTCAAAAACGTGTCACGATTTTTGAAAACGTGACATGATTTTGCAACCGTGTCACGATTTTTGAAAGCGTGTCACGATTTAGTGGCAGTGGCAAACTCCAACTTTTTGTACTTTCTTGCTTTTTGCACCTCCAAGATGTCTAAAAATGCTCCAGACTCAATAAAAACATCAACACAACTGTTTCTTCAAAATCTTCTATTTTTCTTGCTTTCCTTGCTGTTAAGCTTGCTTGTGAACTCAAAAATATCATAAAAAGACTCTAAAAATATGAAATGACGGACTGTCATCACAACCCAAACTTGAACCATTCCTTGTCCTCAAGGAATCCACTTGCAATATTGATAATCGACAGTAAAATAACAACTACCTGGTCAAGCGATAGTACCCAAAAGTTCAACTCCTTACTAGCTAAAGATGAGCTAGTTTGACTTGTTAGCATCCACCAACTCACAACTCCACGCAACAATTTGAATAGGATTAACACATAGTCGACATGCAATCTACATATTACCATAAGCTTGAAAAGTTTCTAAACGTCAATCAAAATCAATGTTAATGCACACTTTGAGGTCTTTAAGGGTTATAATGGGGCTTAGGTGAAGGTGGGATAATATTTGGAAAAGTAGGCTACACAAAATCATGAGTTAGGCACTCCTACAGAAATTAAAGCATGGATTCAATCCCTTAATTCACCTTTGA
Source organism: Medicago arabica (assembly GCA_946800305.1). Classification (NCBI taxonomy): domain Eukaryota; kingdom Viridiplantae; phylum Streptophyta; class Magnoliopsida; order Fabales; family Fabaceae; genus Medicago; species Medicago arabica. Next base: position 21,442,009 of record OX326965.1, on the reverse strand, counting down.
AACAACAATTTGTAAAGGTACTAGAGAACATTTGTAACTTTTTGGGACGATCGAGTTTAAAGTTACTCGGATTTTCAATGATATGTCCCTTTTTCATTCTTTTTTTTTTTTGACTGCACCATTTTTGTGTGTATTTTTCATTCATCACTTTTTTTTTATAAGTTGTTCTTTCTTTATTCTCTAGTACCTCCACCCCAAACTTAATTGGTTGCAAATTCCAATAGCAACCCCAAACTTAGTATTTAGCAACATTCTACAATGCCTAACTCAGATAAAACAAAGTGGGATAAATCCTAAGAGTCTCTAAGCTTGTAATGTAGTTTGTCACCGAACAAAAAGTTCTAAACCTACTGGCTCAATTTGGCTAAAAAAAAGGATATAAATTCAATAAGAAATCAGGGTAGGCTTCAAAAAGGCTCATAGGACCAAGCACTTTTGCCTCAGTATGCAATAACAAAAATCAATCGACAGTAGAGAAACAATGCAAGTTCTAGAAATGTAAAAGCATGGAACACTCTTATATAAGTAAATTGGAAAAAGAAAATTTGGCCATGAACCTTACAGTGTTTAGATTTCTGGGAGTTGTGACTACCTATCTTTAACTGCCGTACACTTCGCTTTTGAACACAAGTCACTCCTCCTTTTGAACTTTTGGAATACCACTTGAACAAACAATTGTTACTAAACTGGAAAAAAATCAACAAACAAGCAAATTCATCAATAATAAACAAGTTCAGATTCAATTACATAACAGGGGGATACAACCGAGAAAATTAAAGAAAAATTGTTTGACTCAACAATAGAAATTAAATACTGAAAATAAAAACATAAGAAAAGGATGGGTTGCCTCCCACTAAGCGCTTTCTTTTACGTCATTGAGCTTGACGCTTTAACCACTGTTAAGGTGGCAAATATGTCAGAAAGAACACATCATCCTTCTTCTTCCTCTTGTTTGGTAGGAATTCCATGAATTTGGCACAAATAATCAGATACTCCCATGCACCCATTGTTAAACCTTTAGAATTTGAACTCTCCCACCTTAGAGAAGGACATGCATCATTTTGCACACGAGTGATTTCCTTAACCCCCACTGGTTCAGACTTCGGGTAAATATCAATACTCCTTACTTTGGGATTTTCTTCCACCACAACCTTGTGATACTCAGTCTCCATCTGAACCAACTTCCTCTGAGACTCATGCGCTTTCTCAACAAGATCACCACACTGAACATCAAACTTCTCAAATGAAACTTGATTTGACACCAAGAAATTATCCAAAATATTTTGAAGTTGAGTATTGCAATCGATGTTGATCATCTCTTTCTTCCCTTCACAATCACTACCTGGTTGATTTGCCTCATAACGATCATTTTTCTTATTTAATCTCGAGATTGCATTGTCCAAATATTTGATCTTCAAAGATAGAATATATTTTTCATACTGCAACGTAACAATCTCTTCTATGTCATAGAGGCGTAACCTGTCTACTAACCTGTCTATCATAGCTGCAAAACTTGGACAAACTTTTTAGTAGCAAAGTACAAGAAGATGAACATGAAGGGATTTTTTTTTTTTTTTAAGATATAAACAAAAATATAAATGACAGAAATCCTAAATAAAAACAAAATTTCCAAGTTGAAATGATTTAACAGTCCCCGGCAGCGGCGCCAAAAACTTGATAGATTTTTGGCAAGTGTACCAAATACTATCGAAGTAGTAAAAATATCGTTCCCACAAGGACTGGTTTTAATCTCAAAAAGTCAAACACGTTATTAATTTAGGACGAAGTAAAAGTTATTTGGTTTTTCCACTAGGCAGTAAATTTGTTTAATAGCATAAACTTAGTAACGGAAAATAAATTGATTGTTTAAAATAAGAGAGAGATGAGTTAGGTCTTCGAATCATCTGAGTTCCCCTAATTGGTCACTGCACCTATTCTTATGAATGATTCTTTTAGTTTCACGACAGTTAACAAAATAGTCCTAATCAATTCCTTGAGTTAGGACACTCTTCTAAGATTACAGCCCCTAATCCCTTAGGTGGTCTAATAATCTTCAAAGGTTTGAAGAACGTTAACCTAATATCACTAATAAAGAATTATCCATTCCTAGACTAATTATAATTATTAGAACAATTCAATTAGGTCAAAGTCGAAAGCTATGGTCAATAGTCATTCGTTTTCACCAAATCATATATATATGTGATCAGGATATATAAAGCATTAAGAACAATTGAATTGAATAAAAACTAAATTGTCATTCACAATAAATAGAGTTTCACAGCAACATATGTCAATTAGGGTTACAAAGAATCATCTCAGACCTAACCTCTAATAGATTTAGCTACTCATAATTGAATTTATAAATAACATCATCATTAGAGGTAACAATACATACATGAACTGGTTACAAGGTGAAGAAATCGTCCCTGCAGCCGTCTTCCAGTGTAAAAATCTCACTTTTCTCTTCTCAAATCGTAACCCTTGTTTTCAGCCTTGCCTTCAGCTTAAATAGACAATTTTCCCATTCTGGTGCTGTCAAAAACGTGTCACGATTTTTGAAAACGTGACACGATTTTGCAACCGTGTCACGATTTTTGAAAGCGTGTCACGATTTAGTGGCAGTGGCAAACTCCAACTTTTTGTACTTTCTTGCTTTTTGCACCTCCAAGATGTCTAAAAATGCTCCAGACTCAATAAAAACATCAACACAACTGTTTCTTCAAAATCTTCTATTTTTCTTGCTTTCCTTGCTGTTAAGCTTGCTTGTGAACTCAAAAATATCATAAAAAGACTCTAAAAATATGAAATGACGGACTGTCATCAGTTATCAATTTTGGAATTTGTGATAACCAAATCAAAAATGGATTTGGCGTGCTAATCGATTTTAAGATTTTTGCGATAAACGAACTAAAAGAGGATTTAACTCAGCTATCGACTTTGAGAGTCTTGCGATGACCAAACCAAGAGAGAATTTAGGTAGTCATCGACTTTGATATTTTTGTGACAACCGAATTAAAAGAGGATTTAGTTCAGCTATCGACTTTGAGAATTTTGCGAAGACCAAACCAAAGAAGGATTTAGAGTAGTCATCGACTTTGATATCTTTGCAATAAATGAACTAAAAGAGGATTTAGCGTAGCTATCGACTTTGGGTGTTTTGCGATGACCAAACAAAAAGTGGATTTGAAGTAGTCACCGACTTTAAGATTTTTGCGACAACTGAACTAAAAGAGGATTTAGTGAAGCTATCGACTTTGAGAGTTTTGTGATGACCAAACCAAAAGAGGATTCAGAGTAGTCATCGACTTTGATATCTTTGCAATAACCGAACTAAAGAGGATTTAGCATAGTTATCAACTTTGATATTTTTGCGATGACCAAACCAAAAGAGGATACGAAGTAGTCACCGACTTTGGTACTTTTGCAATAACCGAACTAAGAGAGGATTTAGTGCAATCATCTATGAAATTTTTGCGATGACCAAACCAAAAGAGGATCTGGCGTAGTCTCCGACTTCGAGATTTTTTCATAGTGACCAAATCAAAAGTTGATTTTGACGAAATCACTACTTTGAGATTTTTGCAATGACCATGATTCGGATTTGAAGTAGTCAACGACTTTAAGATTTTTATGACAACCGAACTAAAAGAGGATTTAGCGCAACTATCAACTTTGAGAGTTTTGTGATGACCAAACCAAAAGAAGATTCAGAGTAGTCATCGACTTTGATATCTTTGCAATAACCGAACGAAAAGAGGATTTAGTGTAAATTGAAGATAACATTGCTTATGGCTTTAGTTTATGTTTTGATGATGTCTAAGATAGCTAGGTTTATTTGATGATGTTATTTCATGTTGATTAGCTTTAGCTTAGAAACTTGTTAAAACACCCTAGCAAACCATGTCTCATAATGTCATGTGATTCTTTGATGTCTTGTGTGTTTTCATATGATTCTTTGATGTCTTGTGTGTTGTCATATATGGGAAGTCCTTCCGTGAATTGCTTGATTCTATTCATGATTCATTGATTCATATCAAGCATTCCTTTTGTCCATTTTCCTTGTGTCACTCCTTTTGAATCGAGTCAAATTTTCCAGAATAGTATCACAGTGAATCTATTCACAGTTTTCCTGAATAGTATCGGAGTGAATCTATTCACAGTTTTCCTGAATAGAAACTCTGAATCGATTCAAATGTTGTCAGCATCTATTTTTCACTTCTTTCTTGCCTGAATCGACTGAAATTTCAGTGAATCGTATCATGAAACTCTATGACTTTGATTGAATCGATTCATAAGAGTTTGAATCGTATCAATATTCATCTCGGGAGATTTGAATCGATTCAATTTGTGCCTGATGCGTATCAAACTTCATTGTTCATCTGACTTGTCATTTAGCTGTCTGAATCGATTCACACAGTAACTGAATCGATTCACTCTGTTGTTTTTGGTCAAAATTTTGCACTTTCCACTCTTTTCTATATACACACACTTCCTCATAACACCCAAAATATTGAATCATTTGCATCTATTCTCTCTAGGTGTCAAAAACTCATTGCTGATACATTCTTCAAGATTAAACACTTTTTCTTAGAATCACTTTGTCTTTGAGTGTATAGCTTCTCTAGGGTGCTAGTAGGGATTGTAAGTTGGTTCTCTCAAGAAGATTGATTGGGCTTAATCAAGGCTTCAAAGGAAGTGAATAATCTCATTCCACCTCCAAAGGATTTGGGGGTCTTTCTAACCGTTCTTGAAGTCGAAGGGGGTTCGTTTGCCGAACGTAGCATTGAAGACTCAAGTGAAGAGTTTGAAGGAGTGCACGTGCAACTCTAGGATCCGAAGATTCAAGAAGCACCAAACTCAAGGGGTACTTGAAGTTTGGGGGAGTGTTTTACATAGGAGTTGAAGAATTAGGATTTTAATTTGAAGGAACTCTTGTAAACATTGTAATCAACATTTGTTTCATAGTGGATGACCTTGGTGAAGGTGTACTTCATCAAGTAGAGTAGACGTAGCCCTTAGCGAGGACGAAAAAGGGTGAACTACTATAAACACCGGTGTTCTCTCTCTTTCCCTATCATTTTTACTTTTGATATTGCTTGTGCTTAAATTGAATAATTGATAGGTTAATTGCTAGTATTGATCTAAGTAGTTTTTCACTGAAAATCAACCTAATTCATTGAGTTAGGTTTCACATTATTCTCTTAGATCAATTGATTGTAAAGTCTAGTCAATTATTCAAATTACACTTGCATTGTGTTCTGATTTGTTAGCTTAGTAATTTTGTTCATATAGTTTGGTTTGAAATTATATATTGTTTTGTACTTTGTTTAAGGTTTATTAATATTTGATTGTATAATAAGTTTTGTATCGTGAATCTCTCAATTCTAAGATAAAATAATATAGCACATATATATTTGCTTTTTGTTGAATCATTGATTGTGATAGTTCAAGCAAATTCTAATAGTCAATTTCATTAAAATCAATTTTTATCAAATCTCCCGAAAATCTTTTGAAAAGCTATTCACCCCCTCTAGGTTGGTTACTATATAGCCATATAGAACAACATAAATATCGACTTTGGGTGTTTTGCGATGACCAAACCAAAAGTGGATTTGAAGTAGTCACCAACTTTAAGATTTTTGCGACAACTGAACTAAAAAAGGATTTAGTGTAGCTATCGATTTTGAGAGTTTTGCGATAACCAAACTAAAAGAAGATACAGAGTAGTCATCGACTTTGATATCTTTGCAATAATCAAACTAAAAGAGGATTTAGAGTAGTTATCAACTTTGATAAATTTGCGATGACAAACCAAAAGAGGATTCAGAGTAGTCATCGACTTTGATATCTTTGCGATAACTGAACTATAAGATTTAGTTCAACTATCGACTTTGAAATTTTTACGATGACCAAAACAAAAGAGGATATGGCATATTTACCGACTTCGAGATATTTTCATACTGACTAAGTAAAAAATGGATTTTGAGATATTTTCATAGTGCCTAAACCAAATGAACATTTAGAAAAAAGTTTGAGTAGTGATCAAATGGCGGGGGGGGGGGAGTGAATAGTTTTCCGGAGTTTTGATGATGGAATCGTGCGTGAACAATCACAACAATGTAAAAAAAGATAAATCTATGTGCAATAAGATTTAATCTAGAATTGAGAGATTCACGATACAAATATTATATCCAATCAAACCTTAATAAACCTTGAACAATATACAAAACTTTAGACAATTTCAAACCAAACCTATATGAACAAAATTACTAAGCTATCAATTGAAAACACAACACATGTGAAATTGAAGAATTGAATAGATTTTGCAATCAATTGATCTAAGCAAATTATTCGAAACCTAATTCAATGAATTAGATTACCTTTTTAGTGAAAACAACTTAGATCAACACTAGCAAATATTCTAACAATTATTCAATTAATCACATGCAATAGTAAAAAGTAAAGAGGATAGGGAAGAGAGATAACACCAATAAGTAGTTCGCTCTTTCTCGTCCTCGTTAGAACTACATCTACTATTCTTGATGAAGTACACCTTCACCTAGAGTTGTCAAAACGGGTCGGGCTGGCCCGCAAAAACCCAAAAACCGTAGGGCTTGGACATAAAAAATTGGTCCCGTTTAAAACCGGGCCTTTTTAGCCCGAACCCGTTGTGGCCCGAGCCTGTCGCAGGTTAGCCCGATCGGGCCGAAGGTAGCCCGTTTATTTTATAATTATTTTTTAACATTATAATTTCTACAGCCCGGTCCACCAATACGTATGTTTGTCAACTCTTTCATAGAACTTGTTTATAAATTCTTCCAACTTGTTCAATGTTCATACTTAATTACTGATTTACAAATCTGTGAAACATTATTGCCGATTCCCGTTTCTAGGAATTTGGTAATTGGTTGTGATGATTATTTCAATCCAGGGCCTTTTAGTTTCACCCTGAAGATTTCTATTTGGTTGAAAATGATATTTCATATTATTATCATTTTATGTTGATTCATTGGCTGATTTTCGTATGAACAGCTATGCAGATATCAACTATATTGGGTAGTAGGCTTAGGGTTGATGGCTTGATGCTGCCGTTTGTCATATATATATATATATGTAGGTTGTCACTATAATTTTGATATCCATGCCGTTTTGTTTCAAAGAATACTATGATAATTGTGATCTATAGTGTCATTGGGGGCTAATCCATTTATATTGTTCATAATGAGAACCTAATTATTTGGGGATGAAAGTATTTGAATTTATCTGTAAAAGTTATATACATGAAATAAATTTTCAGCATAGAATGATTATCCAGATTTCAGTGGTGTAAACATTATTCATTTGTTGGTTGAGTTTTATAAATTGTGAAGCTGAAGGTACTGAACTTAATAACAATATGTGATCAATGAGATAGTTTTATTTTATCACGTTTGCAATAATCATAAATTAATCAGAAAATTGGTTTTAGATGCAATAATCATGGTATAATACACATTTAGAATATTCCAAACTCACAAAACAAACCAAATATAGTTTAAAAAATTTAAGTATCCAGGCTGGCCCGAAAGCCCATAGCCTGCAAAGGGCTGGGCTTGGGCAAATATTTTTAAGCCCGTTTATCTTCCGGGCCTTATTGGCCCAGCCCGCCAAACCCGAGCCCATCATGGACCGGCCGGACGCGGGCCGGTAGCCCGTTTTGACAGCTCTACCTTCACTAAGGTCATCCACTATGTAACAAATGTTGAATACAATGAGTTTACAAAAGTTCATTGAAATTAAAATCTAACTCTTCAACCCCTTTGTAAACACTCCCCCAAACTTCAAATAATCTTTGAATTTGGTGCTCCTTAAATCTTCGAATACCCATGCACTCCTTCGAACTCTTCACTCGAGCCTTCGATGCTACGTCCGTGAAGGGAATCCCCTTCGACTTCAAGAACGTTTAGAAAGACCCCCAAGCCCTTTGAAAGTGGAATGAGATTACTCAATTCACTTTGAAGCCTTGATTAAGCCCAATCATTCTTCTTAAGAGAACCATCTTACAATCCCTATTAGCACCCTAGCAAATCAATGTGACTCAAAGAACAAAGTGATTCTAAGAAAAAGTGTTTAGTCTTGAAGAATGTATCAACAATGAGTTTTTGAGACCTAGATAGAATAATTGCAAATGATTCAATGACCTAAAAAGTGAGGAGTATCAAAGCACAATTTTCCCTCAAAAATAACAGAGTGAATCGATTCACTAATTGACTGAATCGATTTAGACATCCAAAAAGGAAAGCCAGAAAACAAAGAAGGTTTATGAAGATTGATGCGTGTCATGTAATGTTTGAAACGATTCAAAATGCCCATGACGAAGATTGATACAATTCAGATTTGGTGTGAATCGATTCATAGAAAGACAGAAACATTTGAGATATGATTCACACATTTTTGAGATGATTCAATCATGAATCGATTCACAAATACCATGAATCGATTCACAGAAAGTCAGAGACTTTTGTGATACGATTCATACATATGTGAGTCGATTCATGCAGAGAAAACACATATTTTGAGAGATAGTATGTAAATTTTTGAGACACACGCAAGCTTGGGTGCTTTAACAAATTCTAATTGCAAAACATAAAACAAGGAACATGCAAGACTAATGGCTACAAATAAAAAGAGTACAACCCAACATCATCAAAAATAATATTGTGTTTGTTACACTTTTTTTTATATTTTAATTCACTATCGTCGATTATCTTTTTCAAATAACGAGGAAAGTTACATTTTTTTAATATTTGAATTCACTCTCATCCATTATCTTTTTTGAACGATGAGGAAAAAAATCGAACATATACAACATGTTACATTTTATTTGAATCTACTCTTATCTATTTGTTGTAAGTGCTATTTGCAATGAAAGTTGATGATAATTTTGGAAGGAGAAAAAGCCAACCCAAAAGAACCGAAATGAACAATTTTCTTTATATATATTATAGATAAACTTGTATTACTTGCGTGATTTTTGGTACACTTACTAAGTTTTTTATGTGACCTCCTTTATAAGTGTGCTAAAGAGACAAATACAATGCATTGAGGCACTTAAGAGACATTTAATAACAAATATAATTTTTAGAAAGGTTTTTTTTCCCAACTATTTAAGTGCTAAAATCTATTTATTTTATGTGAAGACAACATAGAATGTAAATGTTATAAATTTCCAAAGTCATTTTTATTTGTTTCGTGCAAAGGAGGAAAAATATAGTTAAAATTATCATGTTTGTTTATGTGATTTTTTTTCTTTCCCTATTTCTATTAGGAACAAACATTAATGGTAAGCCATTTTTCATTCTTTTATGTTTTCTTATTAAAATTTTATGTTATATTTTATCCCCTTTCGTTAACATTCTTATATTCTGTTTTATCATTGTAGCTATTTCAGAATGTGAAGAAGACGGAGATTGTCCAAGAACTTGGTGTTTTGGGCAGTTTTTTGTGAGATGTATCACCAATGAATGTATTTGTGTTCATGAGGATAGATTACTTACATGGATCCCCTAAGATCCATTGATCCCTATGATATAAATGAAAATATCATTCAACTAGTGGTCACTTATTGATTAATCACATCATTGTTAGACATTAAACCCTACTAGAGAATAAATTGGGATCCCATGGATCAGTAGGCAATGAATGATTCATTTGTTATGTTCATGAGGATAATTTACACTCATGGATTCGTTGGGATCCATGGATCACTAGACAATAAATTACAGACAATAAATGCTTCTCCATAAATCAATAAATCAATGATCAAGCTATCTTATACCCAAAGGACAGATGGATCCAAATATATAAATATTCTATTAAATTTTGTGCATTCAATTAATTAGAAGTTTAAAAATTAGGGTCATACTAACAAGTGTCTTTAAGGAACTTGTTAAAGAAAATAAAATTAAATATTATATATCGCTTTAAAAATTTCATATAAATTAAAAAAAGTAATTAATGTTATATAAAAAATAATAACTCTAAGTTCTTTTAAAATAAAAGAATATTTGTAAGTTATATTACAAAAATGTTCTTCATTAATGATATGGAAAACATAAAATAGATAACCGAAAAAAGATGAAGTAAAATATAGTAAACAACATAATTGGAAAATAAACATTAATGATTCCTTGATGTTGCAAAAAGAGATTATTTAACGACACGAAATTTGGGTTGAGAGTTTTTTTTTTTTTTTTTTTTTATCATTGAATACTTAATTTTTATTTTTTATTTTTGTAATTGTAAGGATCTTGTATTTATGACTTTGTCTTCACCGCTTAGTGACGAGGTCTTGAAATTTATTTAATCATGTCATACACTTGGCGGTGTTTTTCCCATTTATGTTGAGTAAAATATTAAATAAATTAAATAAATGAGAAGTTGAGAACAATGAAAACATGACAAGAAACAAATCTCAGTATTATGGATCAATTTGTCGTAAAGTTGGACAATTGGTCAGTTTATGCCAAAATTGTTTGAGAAAACGTAATCTAGGAAAACCGAAGGTTGATATATCATTACTCATTTTCGATCATTATAATACACAGATTGACCAGTTTTCGGGTTTAATAGAGAGCCGTGTAGACAGGTGGATTGTTTCGGTTGAGAGTGTGAACATGAAAAAGAAATAGAAGACTGCCATGGATTGAAAACTTGCCAGATATGGGTTGAAGATGGAATAAAATTTCAAACATATTCATGTTGACAACAACAATATCAACTACTCCAAAATATTCTATAATGGTGTTGTTCACGGATAAAACATTGAGAAAGGGGTCGACCATGTGAGTTTTAGAAAGAACTGGAGAAAAAAATGATGAACCAAAAAATGGGTGTATGTATGTATATGAATAACACATTGGATGTTGAATAAAAATGACAAACTTATTTTAATAAATATTAGAGAAAGTATTGGACTCTGTGTATATTCTCACTCTTCTTTGTATTGTCGTGTCAAATAATTATAAATTATGTCAAAAAATAAACAATAAAAATGAACTCTTCTTTGTAGTACCAAAGGAGTCTGAAAAAACTATATGGAGACATCATCTCTTCAAATGGATGGCAACAACAAAGCAAAACCTTTGTTTCAAAATAAACCAAAGATGAGGAATATCAAAGAGGAAGAATTAAAATTGATGCAGAATATATTTTTGACTTATATGGGCTTCGAGCAAATGGAATTGACCTGATAAGTATAGTTAATGATCATCAATGGCATCACTTCACCAGTTTGTTTAATGGCCCAACCTACTTCGATCTGGTAAAATACTTTTAGGTTAGAGCAGAAGTCTATGACAAAGAAGCCGCAAAAGAGGAACTCAGAAGGGCAAGGGTAATGGATTCCAAAAATGCAAGAAAGGAGCTTGGGCTAAAGGAGTTTTCTGAACCAGAAATTCAATCATCCGTCTAAGGAGTAGATTTTTTCATCACAAGAAATTTGATTGCAAAGCTGCTCAAAGTGAAATATTTTGGAAAATATTACAAAGATAGCAACAATAAGACAACGTTTTTGGAAGCTATGAAGAAGAATCTGTATGAGTTAGAAAAAGTAATCAAGGGAAAATCCAAAAGGTTGAATTACACCAAATATATGAATCCTTAGACAAAAGTAGTTCTTAAACTCATATATGGATGCATTCAACCAGGTGAAAGAAAACAGTAAGTTGGGATCACAAACTTCTAGCAACAATGATTATTGTTAGAGAACTAGTAAATATACCCAAATACATCTTCAACCATATGTGTGACTGTATCATGGAGCAGAGAAAAGTCATACCTGACGGAAGACCCCTGTCATACATCATCTACCAAAGCATACTAATTGAACAACTAGAAGAAATTAAAGCAGTTGAAGATCTTGGAGTCATCTTTGGAAAAGAATTTGATGCTCAGTCTTTGGTAAAAATGAAAATCATAAAGAAAGCCAAAATCTATGATATGGCATTCTGTATCAGAAATTCAAATCCCGTATATCTTGAAGATTTCCCTATCATCTCCAAGCTAGATTGTGAAGAGGTCATCAAGTAATACGTTATACTAAAAAAGGCAGAAGGAGTTTTCATCAATCTAGATCTAATCCCAGATGCTCCACCCAACTTCTATAGAGAATCCCATAAAAGAAATACTCCAACAGATACAACTCAAGAATTCATTAAAAGGTCACCTGACAGGCTGCCATCCAAAAGAAAGCCAATATGAATGTCATATTTGAAGCTGCAACACATGAGAGCTCCAAAAAGAGGAGGGATACTTAGGCTCCAACTCAAGTCTCATTAGTTGTAAATGAGGAAAACGAGGAAGAGGAAGAAGTGCCTATGAGAAAACGTTAAAGAACCTCTCAACTGAAGAACAAATTCCAACAGAAGCAGAGACAACTGATTTTGTGAGAGAAAAGGACACTGCTGGAGACCAAGAAAACTCAACAGATCTGAAGCAACTAATGTAGTTCTTCTGAGAGAAGCAACTCTGTTGGTGATTAAAGGTTAAAGGAACACATAATCATCTAAATTGAATCAAGCAAAGGTGCCAGAAGATCAGGAGAACATTTATGAGGAAAAAGAATCCTCAAGCGCCAAGAGAACAACAACTGGATACTCTCCAGGTAATTCTGAGACTTTTGTGCATGACAATGTTTCACCCTCATCCCCACCTAAACCAAACCACACAAATCCTACTTTAGATGCAATTCTCTCATCCATATCCTGCTACTTCATCTGATGATGAATCTTCCGATGCTAATAGTTCATCCTCAGTAGAAGATGTAACCCACATGTTCAATCAAAATTCCCCACCAACACTCATTCCTACACCAGATACCATATTTGATGTAGAGTTTCTAGTTGGTATTCAATTTCCATCTACGCGAATTCTGCAACATGATGAAACCGCTAATATTAATTGTAAAAATATTAGAGGTTACAGAAAATTGTAGGTAGCCAAGATTGAAGCTCTCAAGACAAGCTTTCAAAGTGGTTTATCTAAACCCCCATCTAAGACAAGATCCAGAAGAAAAGCTACATCTACATATAACTCCATCATCCTTCACATTTGATGGTCGGATTAGGCAAGTGTACCAAATCGTTTACCAAGTAATAAAGTGTAAGTAGAGTATCGTATCCACATGGATTTTCGTTTTGTCCAAACAATTCGCGTTACTTATTTGGTTTAACAAAATATAAAATAAAAGAGTTGAGGGTTAGAGATTTCAATTTTCATCTGTTTGCAACAGAGCAAGTTACCTATTTTGGTTGTAGAAATTTAAGCAGTGGTTAGGATTCTTCAAATACACCTATTCATTTGTTGGAATTAAATAACATTCATGTAGTGTTTAGTTATCATAAGTAGACTATTCAAGTGATGAGTCAGTTGGGATGTTCTAACCTAATCGATTCGTCAAGTTACACCTGTTGATCGCACAATGATCTTTACGTGCGGGGCCTTACTCTCTCAGTTGATTTCGGTATATCCTTTTGATGTTGAGTTGCACCTGCTGGTTCACATTAAGGTTATATGCACGCTATGGTATAGGGTTATTAATCCAATAGGACCCACCACCTTCATATGTATTATTACTGTGGGGGTCTTACTCCCTTAAAGGTAATTGAATCATAGACTTAAGTTGGCGTTCCTAAATTTCCAAAGGTAAGATGGAAAGTGTTCCTAAAGATTTTCCCATCCATGAATCCTAGGAATTTCATAGCACACTCTCCCCCTCGGTAGTTCTACAAACGGGCAGCTCTATCAGCGTCTACCTTACCAAGGGTCGAGGAGAATGGTTCTAATAGGTTCGGTTTAAATCATGCAATACTATTTTCTTTAATTAATAACTAGTTACATCGTAAGTTCAACATATTTTACGCAATATTAGTAATGTCACCTCATAAGTACTTACAACTATGGTCAACTCGCTTTCGATATCTTTTGTCTAGTTAATAACTAATTACTACCTAGATAGACATATATAAATATCAAGATATAAGAATCAATATTAGGTCTTTCCACAACCTAAGTGCCTAAACTACGGTTGCACTACAACACAAATAAATCTAACCTAATAAAACTAAATAGTGAATAGAAAATATCTAAATAAACGACATTAAATTAAATAATTATCCAACAAAATAAATAGAGGTACATTTTAGAACCATAGCCTAAAAAGATTTAGTTACTCATGGTAACTAAACGACTAATTACAAAAGAAATAATACTTACCCTGAAAACTTGGGAGGAGAGAGAAATTCCTCCCGAAAGCTCTTATAATCAGCCTTCCTCTTGAACTTTTTTACCTCTGAACGAGAAATTATGATTGAAGAAGACAATATTGATAGGAAAAGTTTCCACCTGAACTTGGGCAAAAACCATAGGCCTTAGGGGCCAAAACGCCACAAAATAACGACTTTTCAGCAAGATAGGATCATGGGGCGCACAAAGCATACCGAAGACACATGTGCCTGGTTGCTCCATGCTCCAGGCGGCTACTTCCATGCCCGGGGCACATGGTTCAAATTTCTTGTCCCCGGAACGCCTGTTTCTTCGCCCTTTTAGGTGTTTACTTCCATGTAATTTGTCTTGGAACTTAGGAATATAATTCCTCCCTTCGTAAAGTCTTTTGAGACCTCTTGAATTTTCATTCTTCATCGTCCCATGGACCATATAATCTTCAGATTTTTTTCTTTGCCGATTTGCATGATTTCTTCGTGAGCTACATAAAAAACACCCTAAAATTGCTATATTCCGGGAAGAATAGAATTACATACTCAAATATAGAAAACATTACAAATGTCCTGAAATCATAGGCAATTGATCTAATACTCCTCTGTTTTGTTGGTAAAACCTACTAAGAATGACTGAAAAAATGCTAAGAATAACGTAAGATGACTTGTCATCATAATCCCAAACTTAAACTGTTGCTTGTCCTCAAGTAACGAAAGAAAAATATAAATTATTCTTTGCATTTTTTTCCTGGAAAAACATACCTTTTCGGGAGTTGTGCTCAAAACATCATTCATCAAGTCTACAACATTGACTAACTTACCTCGTTACACTCAAGAGAGATGGACTTGGATAAAGTAGCTCATATACTTAACCACACTCTTTTTTATGATACACATATGCATCTACTAAATCTAGTAGGACTGGTCATGACATTTTCCCACTCTAGTCGTCACATGAATGTTCCTTACTGTAAATTTGAGACAATTCTGAACAGATAGTCAAGATTAAACTATATATACATTTTGAGGTATTTCGGGGTTATAACATGGCTTAAGTTAATGATGGATATATTTGGTAAAGTAGGCTAACAAAAGAAATTTGGAGTTAGATTATCAACCAAAAGATTTCTACTAAACATTAATGAACTGCCAACCTTCCTTCTTTAGATTAAACAAGATGGGTATGATTATCACATATTGAATCGATTCACCACATCTTGAATCGATTCATCAAAGTCTCTGACTCTTGATGAAATGATTCACCCCTTCTTGAAACATATCACATGTGAATCGATTCATCATTGTTTGAATCGTATCATAAAACTCCCTGCCTTGAACTGAATCAATTCATCTTTAGGTTGAATCGTATCATTCTTCATCATGGGCTCACTTGAATCGTATCATTCTTCATCCTTCATACATTCTTGGGTTGTTTTTTTGCTGTCTGAATCGATTCACTCATTAACTGAATCGATTCACTTATTAAGTGAATCGATCACTCTGTTGTTTCTGTGCGAAAATTGTGCTTTGTTACTCCTCACTATATAAACCTTTCACCTCATATCTCATAACCCATTGAATCATTTGCAACTATTCTCTCTAGGTCTCAAAAACTCATTGTTCATACATTCTTCAAGATTAAACACTTTTTCTTAGAATCACTTTGTTCTTTGAGTCACATTGATTTGCTAGGGTGTTAATAGGGATTGTAAGTTGGTTCTCTCAAGAAGATTGATTGTTCTTAATCAAGGCTTCAAAGTGAATTGAATAATCTCATTCCACCTGTAACGCCCTACTTTTATTATTTATTATTTATTAAGATTATATATCTTTTTATAATTTAGTCGATTTATTTTGATGAGTGATATTTTGTTATGTTATATGTTGGTATTTATTAGTATAATATATTTGTTATTTGGTGTAGAAATATATATTATTTGGTGTAAAAGTATATTTGTTATTTGCTATAGAAATATATGTTATTTGGTGTAAAAAAATATACTTGTTATTTGCTATAGAAATATATTTGTTATTTTGTGTAGAGATATATTTGTTATTTTATGTGGAAATATATATTATCTAGTATAGAAATATATTGGTTATTTTGTGTGGAAATATATATGTTATCTAGTATAGAAATATATTTGTTATTTTGTGTAGAGATATATTCGTTATTTTGTGTGGGAATATATGTTATCTACTATAGAAATATATTTGTTATTTTGTGTAGAGATATATTCGTTATTTTGTGTGGGAATATATGTTATCTAGTATAGAAATATATTTTGTGTAGAGATATATTTGTTATTTGGTGTATTATTATTATTAAGTGGGGGAGAGATATATTTAATTTAGAAATAAATGAGATTACGAGGAAAAAAGTAGTTTTTGGGTGTAAGAGAAATTATGGTTATTATAAAAAGGAGAGTTAGAGTTAGAAAATAATATGACGTGCAAACTGTTTTGGAGAAAGTGGAGAAACCTAGAGTAAGAGAAGAGTCAGAGAAGAGAAGTCTGTAGAATCTTTGCAATCAATCAATCTAAGGTAAGGGTGGGACTAACTTCTTTAATCATAAGCATATAATTCTAAAAAAAAGGTTTAATCTTGTTGTTGTTAATTTTGTTATTGTTGTAGAAGTTATATTTTGAATTGAATTAGGTTGTTAAGAGTATAGATAATTCATGATATTTATATGAAAGTTGCTTATATGATATTTATTTGATGTTTATATGAAAGTTATTTATATGATGTTTATATGGAAGTTATTTATATGATATTTATATGAAAGTTATATATATGATGATTTTAATTGTTGGTGTTGACCTATGATTATATGTTTATTAAGTTGGAGTCTTATGTCATAGCTGATTATGCATATAGTAGTTGTTGTTGAGTTGTATGTAGATATACACTATTGAGTCCATTTCATACTCATACCTTGTTGAGGGCTTATGCCCTGGAGTGTTTCCACTCAATCGTTGAGGGCTTATGCCCTGGAGTGTTTATCACTCAACTGTTGAGGGTTTATGCCCTGGAATGTTATTTCATTCAACCGTTGGGGGCTTATGCCCCGGAATGCTCAGCATTCAACGCGCGTAAAATGGTACCACATGCATTTGCATTAGTCGCATTGTTGTCGTTGTAGCTGTTGTCGTTGTTGTTGTTGTTGTTGTAGGTTGAGTTGTCGGTGTCGTTGTCGATGATGTTGTTGAATTGTTTTAAAATTATAAACTGATAGCTGAGTATGCATATAGTAGTTGTTGCTGCTCTTTTATGTGGATTGATTCTCTTATATGATTTGTTGCTCTTTTATGTTGATTGATTCTCTTATATGATTTGTTGGTGTTTTATGTCGATTGATTCTCTTTTATGATTTGTTGCTCTTTTATGTTGATTGATTCTCTTATATGATTTGGTGCTCTTTTGTGTTGATTGATTCTCTTATATGATTTGTTGGTGTTTTATGTCGATTGATTCTCTTATATGAATTGTTGCTATTTTATGTTGATTAATTCTTTTACATGAATTGTTGCTTATTATTATAGAATGTGAAATCTCACCCTTCTGTTGGAATTGCCCCCTTGTGGGCAAGTGCAGGTAATTAATCTTTAGTTGCTGTTGCTGTTGTGAGTGGCTACCCTCACTGTGTCCTTAGGTGCTATGATACGTAACGGGATGTGAACCTTTATAACCATTTTCTATTCCTTACGTATTGATTATGATTTAATATTATTAAGTTTTCAGTTGAATTTATGTTGAGAAGTTTTTATAAGGCCTGCGTGCCAAAACTATTTTGTTAACTTGAATTTTATCCGCTGCAAAGTTTAAATAATTTTGACTAGAATAAATTATCATTTATTCCGTTTTTTTTTGAGATTTTAAGAAATGTAGCATTCCGTTTATGTGATACTCTGATTTGATCAAGAAATTTTTACTTTGGGAAATTTTTACTTTGGGAAAACGGGGTGTTACAATTGGTATCAGAGCAGGTCGGTCCGTCCGGCCAAGTAGTTGAGTCCTTTGTGTTTTTCTTTCTTATTAGTGGTTATGTTTTATTATGTGATCATGTTTGACTAACTAACTTTAATGTGGTTTTTGTGTAATGTTTGAAGTTATTATTTGTCATATATTGTTTAAGATATTTAATCTTGTGATCTGAATTTCGAGGACGAAATTCTTTTAAGGGGGTAGAGTTGTAACGCCCTACTTTTATTATTTATTATTTATTAAGATTATATATCTTTTTATAATTTAGTCGATTTATTTTGATGAGTGATATTTTGTTATGTTATATGTTGGTATTTATTAGTATAATATATTTGTTATTTGGTGTAGAAATATATATTATTTGGTGTAAAAGTATATTTGTTATTTGCTATAGAAATATATGTTATTTGGTGTAAAAAAATATACTTGTTATTTGCTATAGAAATATATTTGTTATTTTGTGTAGAGATATATTTGTTATTTTATGTGGAAATATATATTATCTAGTATAGAAATATATTGGTTATTTTGTGTGGAAATATATATGTTATCTAGTATAGAAATATATTTGTTATTTTGTGTAGAGATATATTCGTTATTTTGTGTGGGAATATATGTTATCTAGTATAGAAATATATTTGTTATTTTGTGTAGAGATATATTCGTTATTTTGTGTGGGAATATATGTTATCTAGTATAGAAATATATTTTGTGTAGAGATATATTTATTATTTGGTGTATTATTATTATTAAGTGGGGGAGAGATATATTTAATTTAGAAATAAATGAGATTACGAGGAAAAAAGTAGTTTTGGGGTGTAAGAGAAATTATGGTTATTATAAAAAGGAGAGTTAGAGTTAGAAAATAATATGACGTGCAAACTGTTTTGGAGAAAGTGGAGAAACCTAGAGTAAGAGAAGAGTCAGAGAAGAGAAGTCTGTAGAATCTTTGCAATCAATCAATCTAAGGTAAGGGTGGGACTAACCTTCTTTAATCATAAGCATATAATTCTAAAAAAAAAAAAAGGTTTAATCTTGTTGTTGTTAATTTTGTTATTGTTGTAGAAGTTATATTTTGAATTGAATTAGGTTGTTAAGAGTATAGATAATTCATGATATTTATATGAAAGTTGCTTATATGATATTTATTTGATGTTTATATGAAAGTTATTTATATGATGTTTATATGGAAGTTATTTATATGATATTTATATGAAAATTATATATATGATGATTTTAATTGTTGGTGTTGACCTATGATTATATGTTTATTAAGTTGGAGTCTTATGTCATAGCTGATTATGCATATAGTAGTTGTTGTTGAGTTGTATGTAGATATACACTATTGAGTCCATTTCATACTCATACCTTGTTGAGGGCTTATGCCCTGGAGTGTTTCCACTCAATCGTTGAGGGCTTATGCCCTGGAGTGTTTATCACTCAACTGTTGAGGGTTTATGCCCTGGAATGTTATTTCATTCAACCGTTGGGGGCTTATGCCCCGGAATGCTCAGCATTCAACGCGCGTAAAATGGTACCACATGCATTTGCATTAGTCGCATTGTTGTCGTTGTAGCTGTTGTCGTTGTTGTTGTTGTAGGTTGAGTTGTCGGTGTCGTTGTCGATGATGTTGTTGAATTGTTTTAAAATTATAAACTGATAGCTGAGTATGCATATAGTAGTTGTTGTTGCTCTTTTATGTGGATTGATTCTCTTATATGATTTGTTGCTCTTTTGTGTTGATTGATTCTCTTATATGATTTGTTGCTCTTTTATGTTGATTGATTCTCTTATATGATTTGTTGGTGTTTTATGTCGATTGATTCTCTTATATGATTTGTTGCTCTTTTATGTTGATTGATTCTATTATATGATTTGTTGCTCTTTTGTGTTGATTGATTCTCTTATATGATTTGTTGGTGTTTTATGTCGATTGATTCTCTTATATGAATTGTTGCTATTTTATGTTGATTAATTCTTTTACATGAATTGTTGCTTATTATTATAGAATGTGAAATCTCACCCTTCTGTTGGAATTGCCCCCTTGTGGGCAAGTGCAGGTAATTAATCTTTAGTTGCTGTTGCTGTTGTGAGTGGCTACCCTCACTGTGTCCTTAGGTGCTATGATACGTAACGGGATGGGAACCTTTATAACCATTTTCTATTCCTTACGTATTGATTATGATTTAATATTATTAAGTTTTCAGTTGAATTTATGTTGAGAAGTTTTTATAAGGCCTGCGTGCCAAAACTATTTTGTTAACTTGAATTTTATCCGTTGCAAAGTTTAAATAATTTTGACTAGAATAAATTATCATTTATTCCGTTTTTTTTTTTGAGATTTTAAGAAATGTAGCATTCCGTTTATGTGATACTCTGATTTGATCAAGAAGTTTTTACTTTGGGAAAACGGGGTGTTACACCACCTCCAAAGGGCTCGGGGTACTTTCTAACCGTTCTTGAAGTCGAAGGGGATTCACTTACTGAACGTAGCATCGAAGACTCGAGTGAAGAAATCGCAGGGGTGCACGGGTATTTAAGGATTCAAAGATTCAAGGAGCACCAAATTCAAAGGTTATTTCTGAAGTTTGGGGGAGTGTTTACAAAGGAGTTGAAGAATTAGGTTTTAATTTCAAGGAACTCTTGTAAACTCATTGCATTCAACATTTGTTACATAGTGGATGACCTCGGTGAAGGTGTACTTCATTAAGAAGAGTAGACGTAGCTCTAGAAAGGACGAGAAAGAGCGAAATACTATAAAAATATTGGTGTTATCTCTCTTCCTTATCCTCTTTATTTTTTACTAATGCATGCGATTAATTGAATAATTGTTAGGATAATTTCTACTGTTGATCTAAGTTGTTTTTCATTAAAAAGAGAATCTAATTCATTGAATTAGGATTAAAATAATTTTCTTAGATCAATTGATTGCATGATCTATTGAATTCTTCAATTTCACATGTGTTGTGTTTTCAATTGATAGCTTAGTAATTTTGTTCATATAGATTTGGTTTGAAATTGTCTAAAAGTTTTGTATATTGTTCAAGGTTTATTAAAGTTTGATTGTATATAAGATTTGTATCGTGAATCTATCAATTCTAGATTAAATCTTATTGCACTTAGATTTATCTTTTTGTACATTGTTGTGATTGTTCGCGCATAATTCCAATAGTTGATTTCGTTAAACTCACTTTTCTTTAAAACTCAGGAAAAACTTTTCAAAAAGCTATTCACCCCCCTCTAGCCTATTAACTAATTATCCATATAGACCAACACAAGGTACCAAAGATAAAATGTCTCATGGGTAATATAACTTAACAAATCGTCCGTAAAGAACAACCGCAAATTCGAGCAAAAATAGAATTCATATGTGATGGTCGGATTAGGCATGTGTACCAAATCGTTTACCAAGTAATAAAATAATAAGTGAGTATCATATCCACGGGGATTGTCGTTTCGTCCAAACAACTCACGTTACTTATTTTAAGTTTGACGATAAAATAAAGAGTTAAGGGTTAAGAGATTTTCAATTTTATAGAATTCATATTGGTCGGATTAGGCATGTGTACCAAATCGTTTACCAAGTAATAAATTGATAAGTGAGTATCGTATCCACGGGGATTGTCGTTTCGTCCAAACAACCCGCGTTACTTATTTTAAGTTTGACGATAAAATAAAAAGTTAAGGGTTAAGAGATTTGCGATTTTTATCTGTTTACAAGAGAGCAAGTTACCTGTTTTTGGTTGCAGAAATGTAACATTGGTTAGAGGATTCTTTGAATCCCCCTATTTATTTGTTGGATATTAAATTAACATATACGTCGCATCTAGTTATTCTAAGTTAAACTATCTATGTGATGAGGTCGTGGGACGTTTCTACCCTAATCGATCGTCAAGTTGCACCTGTTGATCGCACAGTGATCATTACGTGCGGGGTCTTACTCTCCCAGTAGATTGAAGGATATCCCTCCGATGGCTAACTGCACTTGTTGGTCACACGGTGATTTTTATGTGTGGGGTCTTCTTAATTCAAAGGTAATTGAAGCATGAACTTAAATTGGCCTTCCAGTTTTCCCTATGGCTATGAAGTGCCAAAGTTCCATGAGGTTTACCCATCCATGAATCTTAGGTATCTCAACTCACCCTCTCCCTCTCAGTAGCTCTACAGACGGGCAGCCCTATCAGCGTCTACCTTACCAAGGGTCAAGAAGAATGGTTCTATTAGGTTTCAGTTTATTTCCTACAAGAAACCTCTTGTTTCCCAAATCTTTAACTAGTTACCTCCTAGGTTCAACATATTTTACTCAGTATTAGTAATGTCTGTTGGAACAAAATGTGTTTAACATTACCACCTTAAGTTTTTATGATAACAAGGTATTAAAAAGTCAATTGGATATGCTAATATTTGTTCAAGTGTGCTAGACCATAGACTAAAATTTATAAGTCTTAAAATAAGGTATTGGTTTTGCAAGAACAAATGAGAGCAATGAAATTTACAAAGGAAGCTTATGTTGCAAGTCTGAGTCTGAAGCCCATCAGAATCTGAAGATTCATCAAAAGCTGACTGTCAGAGTCTGACGTCATCCAGAGTCTGAAGTTCATCAGAGTCTGAAGTCAAGAAGCTGGAGTTAGTTAAAATTGGTTATTTGAAGACACATGATTGCATAAGGAATAAAAGCCTGGAGCAACGACTATTTCAGAAGAATTAGAAGGCATTTGATGCTTATCCACTGAAGAGTGCAGGAAAGGACAATAATACATTGTACAACCACTACATCACTACTCCACTCATGTCTGCACATAGTACAAGTTACAATTGCGTCTCTATTGGTTAATTCTCTATACAAGGAATGAATTTCAAATTATTCCCTCCTATGACATTAACCAAATCAAGCAACAGATCATTGGTGATTTCATCAAGTTTTAGTAACGACTCTTTGATGTGCTGGAAATTCTCCAACGTCTCTCTCACCTCTATATAAAGGAATTAAGATTTGAAGAATTGTAAGAGACTCAACAATGTTTTGATAGTGCCAAAACTCTGTTGAAATTGTGGTGCATCATTATACATAGAATTTGTGATAAACTTTTATATCTTAGAAATTCTTGAGTCTTAAGAGTCCTATCTGATTTGTATTACGAACACTACTGATTGTATATCAAGTGTTCAACCCAAACATTTATCTATGTAATTGTGTTTGTTTAGAAGTCTCTTGGTTTTTATGCTTGAGCATAGGAAATCTCTTGCTTGTGTGCTTGAGTATTTGAAGTCTCTTGCTTGCGTGCTTGATCATTTGTAATCAGATATTGATTTTAGTGAACTCTCCTTGGAAGTGCAAGGGGGCATGACTACTTCCGGATTGTGGAAGGAACCTGTATAATTGCTTTGTGTCTTTCTCTTATCTCTTTTATCTTTACATTATCCACTGCAATAGACTCTGAACATTGTTCTGGAATCTGAACTCTATCAAACTCTGGACTTTGGACATAGTTTACAAAGAAGAAAAAGCTAACACAATTCGACTCCCCCTTCTTGTGTTTTTCTCACTTTCAATGTCACCTCCTAAGTACTTAGTACTAGGGTCAACTCTCTTTCAGTATCTTTTGCTAGTTATCAACAACTTACTTCCTAGACAGATAGTTATTAGTATAAGGACATAAATATCAAGAAATAAGCATCCAGATAGTAATAACAATGTTAGTCCCTGTCACAACCTAAGTATCTAATCTAGGGTTGCGCCTACTACATAAATAAACCTAGACTAACAAAACTAAATAGTGAACAAAAAATAACTAAATAAATGACATATTATTAAATAATTATTCAACAAAATAAACAGAGGTTCATCTTAAAATTCTTACATATAACTACTTAGTTACACATGGTAACTAAAGAAAAGATACAAAAAGATAAAAACATACCCTAGAAAAGATAGGAGAAGATAGAACTCATACTTAGCTCTTAGAATCGCCTTCCTCTTGAACTGCACTAGTTCTGAACGAAAAATTATGAATGATGAAGGCAGTATTTATTGGGAAAGTTTCCACCTGATTTAGGCTAAAAATATGGGCTTTTTAGGGGAGAAAAAGTCACAAAAGTGATTTTTTTTGCAAGCCACCATGCACGGGGCGCTTTTGGCAGTTGAAAATTGCGCCTTTTCCAAAGCGCCTAGGCGCTTTAGTGTAAATTCAATGCTGAAATGTCTTTTTTCTTCGCCCGTCTTAATGTTTTCTTCAATGTAAGATGTCTTGGAACTTGGGAAAATAATTCCTTCCTCAGTAACGTCTCTTGAGGCCTGTTGAATCTTCAATCTTTGTCTTCCCAAGGACCACATAAATCTTCGGATGTCTTTCTTTGACAATTTGTATGATTTTTTCGTGAATTTCATCAAGAACACCCTAAAATTGCTATGTTTTGGGAAAACTCTAATTACAGACTCAAATATAGAAAATATTACAAATGTCCCCAAATTATAGTCAATGACTCTAATACTCCTCTGTTTTTCTGGCAAAACCTAGTGTAAAAGACTGAAAAACATGCTAAGAATAACGTAAGATGACTTGTCATCACAACACTAAACTTAAACTCTTGCTTGTCCTCAGGTAACAAAAGAAAAAACATAAGTTATTCTTTGCATTTTGTTTCACGAAAAACATACCTTTTATGGGAATTGTGCTCAGGACGTCTTTCATCACATCTACAGTAGAGAAGCAACTAACTTACCACGTTACATTCAAGCGGATACTGTAACACCCTAATTTTTAATTTTTAATTAATTCAATAATGTTGAATAGGTGAATTTTTTGTTAATATTATTATTGACGCTGATTGTGCTTTAGTATTACTTTGTTGTTGAGAAAAATAGAATATTGATGATGATTGAGAAGTAGTATGAGAATTTAATTAAAATGAAGGGAAGAGTCAAAATAAAATAATATAGAGTTAGAGGTGTGGAAAGTAAGATTTAAATAAGTAGGGGAGGGGGGGGGGGGGGGGGGGGGGGGGGGGGGGGAGTAAAAGAGTAGTGTATAGAAGAGGAAAATATCATAATAGATGACGATCCCAGATATAAATAGGAATAATAGAAGTTAGAGGTCAGTTTTTTGCTGAACGTGAAAAAGAACGGAAAAGAGGAGCAGAGGAGGAGAAAACCCTAGCCGCCAAGAAGAGAGCCAAAAGCCGTAACTTCTGAAGAATTCGAGGTAAGGGGGAGAATCTTTGCACTTTAGGGTATCTTAATCTATGATGGGAGGGTTGTCTTAAAATTTAATATATTGTTGTTGTTATGGTGTGAATTTGGATGTGAGGATGAAGATGAATGAATTAGAGGATGAATTGAGGGAAAACTAGTTTAGGTTTTGAATTGAGTTTTTAGTTTTAAAAAGAGTGGATAAATCAGGTAGGTTAAAGAAGAATTAGTGTTATAATGATAAGGTAATCATAGGGTGATGATTGGGGACGAATTTGGTGAATTTATGGTCGAAAAACGGAGCCAAGGAAGCTCCCATGGTAGAAAATCGCAGAAAAATTTGTGATATCAGCATGTCTGATGTTGTCAAAATCATGAGGCGATTCCACAGATCATGAGGCGATTTCGACTGCAACTTGTGATTTCATCATGTCTGATGCTATCAAAATCATGAGGCGATTTTACAGATCATGAGGCGATTTTGACAGCAAGTGTCAAAGCGCGATGCTGTCAAAATATAAGATTAAAATAAGGTAGAATGTAAGATTAAAATAAAGAAAGAATATGATGCAATTGTTTAAGATAATTAAGGATGCAAAGGGAACAAATGATGAGAGATAAACATCTTATGTTAAAATAAAAGAAGTGACCCTTAGATGGGAGGGTTTTAATTAAGGGTCATAAGAATAGTTTCGTAAGCCATAATGTATTTTAAATAAGAAGAGTATCAAGAGTATTAGAGACGAATAAAGGTGAAGATAAGGCTAATTAGAAAAGCAAGAGCAAACTAAGAATACGAAGATAGGATTCTAGGGTAATAGAAGACATTAATGATGTACTAAATACATGATGATAAGATATTGAAAACTTAATTAGCTAGTCGCATAGACGGAAACCATTATTTTGGGTAGGTCTAGATGTTTAGAGCAGCTCCCTTAGAGTAAAGGTGAGTCAAGAGGGGGACTAACTAGAAATATGTAGTAATGGAGAGAACAAATGATGATGATAGTAGATTCTAAATGTAGTATTGATTAACGGAGGAATGGAATATGTATGTATGCTCGTGTAAGATGTTAATTAATGATGAGAAATTACTGTCGTATGAGGATGATTTATGATGAGATAATAATAATTGAATGACGCTGATGAATGATGTAATAAATGATGCATGTCAATGATGAGTAATGATGATGACATACCTTGTTTAGGGTGACGAGTAAATGTTGTAATGGGTTATGTTGTGAGTAGGGGTTAAATCATTAGATAAGGTCGAGGATGGTAATACCGGTGAGAAAAGATATCAAGTTAATTTAGGTTAATAAGACGATACTTTAATAGAGAAAATAGTGTAGGTATGTGGTGAGTCTAAAAACACACAACTTAGTAAAAAGGGTATGATACAATGATAATAGAGGATATGAAGTAGGTGCTTTACTAAGTAACTAATGGAGTTAAACATAATCTCATTAAACCAATAATGAGTTTGGAAATATTGTTAAGTGCAAGAGTAAAAGAGCCAAAGTAGTTAAAGAACTTAAGATGAATGTTAGATAGTAACGTATAAGGTATACCATTGAATAAAGAATATAGAAGTCTAATTTAGATGATTGTAAATGATGAAAGGGTCATTAAGACGAAATGTAAGGGAAGATAAGGAGTTGTATATTAAGTAATGAAAGATAATATGAATGATGATAACGATGAATGAGTCAGGGACCGGTTAGAAGAGAGCAAGATGAATAGGAAAGAGGATGAGATGCAATAGTTATAAAGGTTGACGATAATAATAGTAACAGTATTGAGAGAATGAAACCTTGAATTATAATGAAGTCTTAGTGAGGAAAATGGCTGAAGTCGAAAGTGGAGATAAGATAAGATAATAACTTTAAATTAGAATGAAGTTAAGATTAGGAGAATGGTCGATGTATAGATGGAGACGAATGTGAGAACGAAGTAATAAGGTACAAAGTCCCTTTAATGTGAAGAATAAGTAGGAGAGAGTTAATGAAGATGGTGAGGAAGAACCTAGTTGTATAAGGAGGAGACGTTATAGGTAATGAAAATGAATAAGAGAACATGTTGAGACTAAGAATGAGAAGTAGGGTATGATATTAGAAATAAAGTGTACATAGAGCCCAAAATAGATGCGAGAATAGAGTATGTCCGTAAGATGAATAATAAAATAAAACAAAGGGATGTTGATATAGAAATGAGTCACGTGTAAGGGTTGGATTAATGAAGCGATATGGTGATGATATAAACGGTTGATAGAGAGTAATGATGAGGAATCCATAATGTGATGAAGAGTGATGACGATTGATATTATATATATATATATATATATATATATATGTAAATAAATAAAAACGATGAGAAATAATAATGTCTATATTTTAGTGATGATGAGGATGACGACAACTATATCATTATGATGAGACTGATGACATATAATTATGATGATGATTTGAATGATAATATCTAATATACATTGATGATGAGAATGGCAATGTGAATGACGATGATGTGCCCAATAGGAAGAGTCTGCATTTATGATTCTGATTTGTTGATGATGTTATGATATTTTAATACTAGAAGAATCTGTCTCATGCATGCATATAGAGTTGTGTCTAGGAATCATGATGAAGAAATGACGATGAAAGTCCAGTAACATACCTTTGGCAAATTATGACGATAGGTGTGGTACCACATTCATATAGGTCATTAGGAGAGTCCATATGCATGTATATGTTGATGTTTATGCTAAGTGTTTATGTGTGAAAATGATATGTTGTTGTGATATGTGAAATGAAGAGATTATACATAATGACTATTGAAACGATGAGATAATAGAGATTATATTCTTCAAATATTTATTTAATGTGCGTGTTTTTTCCTATGATTATGTTATGGCAGGATTTCTCACCCCTTTCTTGTTGTTGTATTTATGGTGTCTGTACCCGTGGGGTATAGATACTTAGGACGAAGAGATCTAGTTGCGGGACGCCTAGAAGGTTGTGATGAGAATTACCTTCCGTAAATTTTATTTTTGTAAGGATTAGACATGTAGTCGAATGCGAGCTCTGATATGTAACACCTGGGTTGGGGTTGACATTGAATCTATTTAACTTTGTGTTTAAATTCTTGAGAACTATCGTTATTTCTATTTCGATGTTGAATAACAAACGAAATTTTTATTAATGAGATCAGGGAATTGTTTTCCGCTATTGGAATTATTATTTTAAAAGAAAATTTATGTTGATATTTGATATCATGTCAAGCTTTGTAACATCCTTATTATTAAATTTATTCTTATTATTTAATAATTATTGCCGGAAAAGTAGGGTGTTACACATACGGCTAGGAGAAAGTATTATATTCTCAACCATACTCTTTACTATGATACACATATGTATCACCTAAAGCTAGTAGGGCTGGTCACAACATTTGCCGACTCCAGTCGTCACTTAAATGTACCTTGCTGTAAATTTGAGACAATTCTAAATAGACAATCAAAGTTAAATTCTCCATTTCCATTTTCCTAGCCATGCTAAATTAAAAGCTTTCAAATTCTTAATCCCTTGTTAAGTAGTCCAAGGTTCATTCTTCCATTATTTATTGTGTTTTCATGGATTTGCTTAAATATTTCGTTTATATGTTTTAACAAGATAGATTAACAAAGGAGGCGGCTAGAATAAATAACATTTATATTTTGTTTACATGATATGTTCGTTTAAGTCCTTTTTTCTCGGTTGTTGAAGTGTATATGTTTAATACTCCCTCCGTTCTGAATTGTACGTCGTTTTACGAAAAAAATTTGTCACAAATTATATGTCGCTTTACAATACCAATGCAATATTAATGTTACTTTTCTTATTATAACCTTAACTATTTATTACTCTCTCTTCTTTCAGTTCTTTAATTTTTATTTCCCATATTATTTATTAAGGACAATTTTGTAAAACAACTTATAATATATCTTTTCCACACAATATTAATTGCATTTCTTAATATGTGTGAAATGCCCAAAACGTCATATAATTTGGAACGGAGAAAGTATGTGTTTTTAACATCTTAGAGATATGAGTTGGAAGTGTTTGGGAGGTATCTTTTCGATGTGTAAAAAATGTGAACACAATGAAGGTTCTCTATGTATTAGAAACTGTGAGATTTGAATGTCAACAAATAAACTTTGCTAAACATTATATACACCAATATTTAACATATACACTTCAACAACCAAAAATTATGACTTAAACGAACAAATTATGTAAACAAAGAACTTAAAAAAGTACAAACGTTTGTCATAAATTATTTAAACCAAAATACGTAGGTTCATAACCAAACAAATTACATAGCTTAACATAAAAAATTGGGTGAAAAGTAGGTTTTAAGAGTAAATGTGGTGGTTTGGAAACTTTGAAACACCAAAACAACGCAACTGACAGTTTTGCTCAATGTTTTATCATATAAAACAATCCTTCAGAGTATAACTCCCTAATCCTTCGCGAAAATTCTACCGGGCATATATATTTAGGGGTAAAAACGAAATTTTGTGGCGCCTAAGAGATGTTAAGGAGGACTAAAAGGAAATTTTCTAACGTTTCCCCTCAAAATGACGATGCATCAACATGAAGTATCGATAGTATGTCAAATGAACAACGAAAAACAAACTAATATAAACTCAAAATATCTTATTCTAATACTACCCCTCAAGCAAAGTTTATTAATCTTTAAACTTGTTACAAATTAACCCAAAAATAAACTAATCCCATTAATATCATAACCAATTGAGGGAGTAAGAATCATAGAGAGAAGCCTAGAGGGGAAGAATCATAGAGGGTAGCAACCAGTCACAAAGAAGAATCATTAGAGAGAGAAGCATTAGTCAAACAGAGGGATTAAACAGAGAGACAAACCAAATCAAATTAAACTAAACAAATCCTAAGAAAACAAAGGAACCAATTTGAAGAACATCAATTGAACAGGGGAATCAATAAGGAGGGATATGAACAATCAAATAGAAGAATCAATGAGGAGAGGAGCAATCAAAGAGATAGATTGAGATTCAAAGGAATTTTTCTACTATATATCTGCATATCACCATGGACAAAGGTATGTCATTTAAATCTTTACTATTTGAGAATCGTATATTTTAAAATCCTTATGAAATGATAGTTTTCTTAAATATAATCATGAATGTGAAAGCTCTAACTTACATACCTTAATCCTTGAAAATATCTAACTTTTTTGCTTATGGTCCTTGTCGTTTTTTCTTAGTTCTTGCAAAATTGACTTGTATTGGACTTGGTCCTTGTACTATGTAGACTATTTTATTGTAGTCCCTCAAAATAAAGATTAAAATTAATATTTTTAGGGACAAATTTCAACATTAATGAATTTTACAAGGACTAAAATAACAAAACAGAAAAAAAAAAAAACTGATTCTACATTTGCTAGGACTAAAACCAAAAAAATATTTTTACATTGATTAAAACCAAAACATTTGATATTTGCAAGAACATTTGCATATTTAAAGAGAAAATCAACTAAATTACGATAATTTGTTTTCCCACTCTCCAAGTCTCTAGCCTGTCATTTGTTTTCCCCCATTTTACCCTTGTTCAAAAAGCCTATTAATTAAATTTCAGATTATATAATTTGAAATACAT
Source organism: Medicago arabica (assembly GCA_946800305.1). NCBI lineage: Eukaryota > Viridiplantae > Streptophyta > Magnoliopsida > Fabales > Fabaceae > Medicago > Medicago arabica. Next base: position 21,410,908 of record OX326965.1, on the reverse strand, counting down.
TAAAAATTTTAAGACCAATAATTTTGCAACTTTAGCATCTCTCCGTGTTAGAAACATTTTGTATAACTTTTTTTATATGGGAGAACTTATAGCATATCATCAGTTAAAATGTGTTCAATACAATATGGTGGTCTAACCAAAATATGGAAACTAGCCGATAATGTGGCCGCCTTAGCTAATTCATGGGCAGCCCCGTTTGCTTGTCTTCGTACAAACTCTACACTCGAGTTTTCATATAACTGACTAAACAAGATTTTACAATCATTAATGATAGCTCCAGATTCCGTCGAATCATGCCTATTAGCTCCAAAGCTATCAACCACTTTTTTGGAATCAAGTTCGAACTCTATAGGTCCTAACTGTAACTCATGCATCCATTGAAGAGCTGTCAACAAACTCAATGCTTCGCCAATATGCACATCACACTTTTGAGTTAAACATTATGTTCTTGCAATCACAAACACACCTTCATCATCCCGAATGCAAATGCCTATTCCAATTCGGTTCTCATTATTAGGAAAACATGCATCAATATTAAATTTCATTCGACCTCTGTTCGACTTACTCCATTTAATCACCCTTGTTGATTGTGAGTGATCACCATTTCCGTTAACAACATTGTTGTCCATCCTTGCATTTCGAGCTGCATTCCACTCATACAACAAAGAATATGCTCTTTCCAACACGAAGTTTTGCGCATCTAATATGTCACTCCAAATCTTGTTGTTCCGCTGTTTCCATATGCTCCATAAAATAGTTGCAAACAGGCTGATTCTTCCGTGAACAAAACTTGTAACAGATGAAATATAATAGCGTTGCTATTCAAACGTTGACTGACAACATTATTGACAACATTTGACAGATTTAACAAGTTCCTAATATTGCTACTACTAGGACAATTAAAGAAAAGATGCAAGCTATCTTCATCTGCTAAATTGCATAACACACAATGTGGCAGACAATTGACTCTCTTTTCCCTCAACCACATCCTAGCAAGAAACTCTCCACACTAAGTTTTTCACTTTAGAGGGAACGTTAAGATTCCTATAATCCCATTTTCCAGGAACTTTAAACTCAGATATATCTAGAATCTCTTGCATGCGGAGGCGGTATGCACTTCAGACAAAATATTCTCCATTGTTCTCTTTATTCCACACAAGTCTATCCTCCTTGACAGATGCATATAGCGGCGTATTGATAATAACAGCTGCAGTTTGCTGATCAAAGATGGTTTTCCAAGAATGGAACATCCCACATCTTATGGGGTTGAAGCATACAATGAGATACTCTTAGACGAGAAAGGTGAAAATCACCTACAATGGGTGGAATTAAAGTAATATCATCTTCAATCCACTTATTGTTCCAAATTGAGAATGTGTTACCATCTCCAACCCGCCATCCACTCCCTGCCATCCTAGAGAGGATTGAAGAAAAACATATAGTGGAAAATATGGTCCTTATAAATTCGAGTGATATTCGGGTTAGTCATAATACGCCATCCTTGCTTTCCAAGCATTGCCAAGTTAAACACGGGTAAACTTTTAAAACTCATTCCTCCATCATTTTTATGAGTAGCTAACCTGTCCCAAGACAACCAATACAAACCTCTGCCCTGTTTACCAGAGTGGCCCCACCAGAATTAATTAAGCATTTTTTCAATCTCATCACATTAAGAGGTAGGGATAGTGAAAATACTCGTAAAGTATGTAGGTATAGATAGAAGCACCGGTTTGATAAGTACTTCACATCCTGCCTTTGACAAGCATATACTGCTCCATGAGTTAATTTTCTTCCAAATACGATCTTTTATAAAATTGAATGTCACTTTTTTACTTCTTCCAATCATAGAAGGCAATCCAAAGTATTTTCCGGTGCCGAGAACAACTTGAACTTGAAGAATATTTGTGATGTTAAGTTGCTTAGATTGTGATACATTTATGCTGATTTTTTCTTCTTCTTATTTTTATTAATTGATAGCTTCAAATGGTTCAGCTCTAAAGAATAAAAACAATCGTCCTCAAATAGAAGATGAGAGCCAATATGAGCATTGTAATAGATTTTCACACCATGAATAGTACCACTAGCCTCTGCCTTCCAGATAAGAGAAGACAAACCTTCAACACTTATAATGAAGAGATAGGGTGACAAAGGATCGCCTTGTTGGAGGCATCTTCAAGGAATAATCGGCCCAACAGCCTCCTCATTAACAAAAACCGAGTAGTCGACAGTCTCCACAAACATCATTATCCATTTGAACCATTGAATAGAAAATCCCATTTTAAGCATAACACATCTGAGATAATTCCATACTATTATGTCATAAGCTTTGCTTATATCAAGCTTGAAAGCCACATCTCATTTCGTACCTTTGACTTTGGTTTTCATGTAATGAACCAACTCAATAGCCGCCATAGCATTATCCAAAATTGACCTGCCTGAAACAAAGGCATATTGATTATCCGAGATGCATTTGTTTAACACTCCTTTTAGTCTATTCAGAAGAACTTTAGCCATAATTTTGTATACAACATTACATAATGCAATTAGACGACAGTCCTTCATAGACACCTTCATATCGCCTTTAGGAATCAAAGCGATATTTGTCATATTTAGCGTTGTTGGGAAAACGCTTGTGTTTAGCCAACTGCAACATTGCTTAAAAATTTCAGCACCACGAATAGGCCAAAATTTCTGGAAGTTGCCTTTAATAGAAAAAAATAGTTGCCTTTAATTCTTCTATCATAAAAGGTGCATTCAAGTTTGATTTGTCCTCTGTCGAAATAGCTTCAGATACTACGTCAATAAACGGGCCAATATTACTATTTTGCGCCTGACAAAGATCCACAAATTAACTCCTAGTAACATCACATAACTCAACCTCTCGTGTTAGTTGGTTACATGCATAATCCACTAATGACGTAACATGGTTAACCTTTCTTCTAGATGATGAAGCCGCATGAAATTTTTTGGTGTTTAAGTTGCCATATCGTAACCAATGTGCTTTAGCTCTTTGTCGCCAGAAAGTGTCCTCTTGTACAAGTAGACGTGCCATTCTATTTTTGAGCTCGTTGAAAACATTAATGTTACTATCATCTATGTTGCCTCTTAACCTTTCTGTCTTCTTCCCACAATCATCAACCTCCCGTTGTAATTGCTGAAAATGATCTCTCATCCAACTTGCTAAGCTTTAGGCGCACATATCCAATTTATCAACAATCGACTGAGTCCCATAAGCTTGCCAGTTATTTTACACATCTATTTCACATAAACAACGAAATATTTGAGCACCTTTTGTTTAATGGTGGAAAAAAGTCTCAAAAGGGATGGATTCCATCAAATTAACTTCAAAGGTAGCACATATTTTACACTTACTACACATATTTTTTGGTGTAGTAAGTGTACACTGAAAAACTTGATACCACATTCAGAAACCCTAGATTTTTTGAATCCTTGAACACCCCCCCTCTCTCTCTCCCTCCCTCCCTCCCCCCCCTCTCTCTCTCTCTTCCTTCCTCTCATGGAAGCTAGCACTGTGAGTGGATGAAGTTGTTCGTGTGGGTTGAGTAGAAGTGTTGCAGATTGAGTGGTGCTTGTGATCGTCCAGATAAATTGGACATCAAAGGAACTGCACTACAAGGGGTAATAATATGATCCTTAACCATGTTCATTTGTAAGGATCTATTGAAAGGGACATTTTTTATTGTTTTATTGGCTACATATATTCTATTTTGCTATACTATTTCCCTTAAGTTTCAAGGTACTTTGATGAGATCTCTCAGAATGTGTGTGCTTTATTTTCAGTGTGGAACACTTTGTTTATAAACCCAAGAGCAAACACATTAGTTATATTGTTATGGCTCGATGGCTGACTGACCATGTGATCCTATGGAGTGCTCATATGTGTTTTAAGTGTATTATTTAGTTCGTTGTTGCTCTTCATCAGTGTCCGTTGTCCACAACTTTGGATGGGCACCTTATTAGGCATACGCTAGGATAATGGACTCTTGATCAAAAGGATTAGACAGTGGCCCGAATCGGAACAAACAAAATTATAATTGCTACAAATAAAGAATGAAAAAATTAGTGAAAAGGATGATACTCGAAGTTTTAATCGTTTTTATTCATAATCTCTCCCCTTAAATTTTATTTTCAGTTAAAAAAATATTTCAAAGTCAAGTCACTTTTTACTACCTAATTAGAATTTTTTTTAAGTTGTTCTAAATTAATTACAATCTTTATAGTTATAAACTTTTATTACTTGCGTGATTTTTGATACACTTACTAAATTTGTATCAAATTCAACCATAGTATGACGACACACCCTACTAGAGCTCATTATGGTGTCCTAACATATCGTCGGAATATGAACAACAACTCACTACGTTGTCAGCCTAACTCCTTTCGCTAGAACTAATCTCGGGGTGTTTGTACCTTTTTTATGATGAAAGATTATACGTTAATGAAATGGCGGTAAAAAACTAATGAATATTTATGGTTGACAAGTGTTTTCTGTGACCTCCTTTATAAGTGTGCTAAAGAGACAAATACAATGTGTTGATGCCCTTAAGAGACATTTAATATATAATATAATATTTAGAAAGGTTTTTATTTTCAATTATTTAAGTGTTAAAAGCTATTTAATTTATGTGAAGACAACATAGAATTTATATGTTATAAATTGACAAAATCAATTTTATTCGTTTCGTGCAAGTGAAGAAAAATATGGTTAAAATTATCATATATGTTTATGTGATCTTTTTTCTTTCCCTATTTCTTTTTGCAATGAACATTAATGGTAAGCCATTTTTCATTCTTTTATGTTTTCTTATTAAATTTGTATATTATATTTTATCCCCTTTCATTAACATTCTTATATTATGTTTTTATCATTGTAGCTATTTCTGAGTGTGAGGAAGACAGAGATTGTCCAAGAACTTGGTGTTTTGGGAAGTTTTCTGTGAAGTGTATTACCAATGAATGTATTTGTGTTCATGAGGATAGATTACTTCCACAAATTCCTTGGGATCCATGGATCCCTATGATATAAATGATAAATGTTATTCAATGAGTGGTCATTTATTGATTAATCACATCATTGTTAGACATTAAACCCTACTAGAGAATTAATTGGGATCCCATGGATCCGTAGGTAGGCATGGCAATGGGGCGGGGTGGGGACGAGTTTTAAATTTCCCGTCCCCATACCCGATTCTCATATAATTACCCTTTACCCTATCCATACCCAACGGGGATGAGAAATTGAACCACATTTCCGTCCCCGACAGGTTCGTGTATCCCCGCTCCATCCCCTTCCCCGCATTGTATAATTTTTTTAATAAAAAATAAAAGTTTTTTTGCAACCCCTAGAGAAATGTTGTAATGCATTATCCGACAATATCCTCACTTTAATATTTGTTAGACCAATTGATTTAGGTAATTATTTAATTATCAATGGTAGTTTTTATAACACGACAATTATCAAACAAAATAACATGGCATATCAACATAAAGTAATTTTCTGCATTTGGGACGGGTTTGGGTATAGGTTTGGGGTGGGTACCTATATACATGTTACCCATCCCATACCCGTGTTATGAAATCGGGGAAAACTCAAACTCATACCCAAACCCAGTCAAAACGGAGAAAACCCGTCAAATTGAGTTTGGTTCGGACGGGTAACCACGGGTATGAGTTTTGTTGTCATGCATATCCATAGGCAATGAATGATTCATTTGTTGTGTTCGGATAATTTATGCTGCGATCCATGGATCACTAGACAATAAATTACAGACAATAAATGCTTCTCCCTAAATAAATAAATCAATGATTATGTTAACTTATACCTAAAGGGCAGATGAATCCAAATAAATAAATATTCTATTAAATTTTGTGCATTCAATTAATTAAAAATAATCAATGTTGTTAAGGAACTTAAGGAACTTAAGAAACTTAAGCAATTAATTAAATATATATAAATATGCTAACAAGTGTCTTTAAAAAACTTGTTAAGGAAACTAAAATTAAAATTATGTCGCTTTGAGAATTTCATATAAATTAAGGAAAGTAAGCAATGTTGTATAGAAAAGAATAACCGTAAGTTCCTTCTAAAAAAAGAGTAATTGTAAGTTTTATTACAAAAATGTTATTCATTTAAAAAAAAAAAGTTCTTCATTAATGAAATGGAAAACATAAAATAGATAATTGAAAAAAGATAAAGTAATTGATGTGCGGATTAGATAAGTGTACCAAATCGTTTCCAATTAATAAATTGATAAGTAGAGTATCGTATCCACATGGATTGTCGTTTCGTCCAAATAATTTGCGTTACTTATATTTAAGTTGACGATATAGTAAAAAAGTTAAGGGTTAGAAGTTTGAAAATTTTACATGTTTCCAATAGAGCAAGTTTACATATTTTGGTTGCAAGAAAGTAAGCAGCGGTTAGGATTATTCGAATCCCCCTATTTATATTGTTGGATGGTTAATAACAATAATGTCGCGTTCATTTATCTTAGGTATACTATACAAGTGATGAGGTCGTTCGAACTTTACTAACCTAATCGATCGTCAAGCTGCACCTACTGGTCACATGGTGATCTTTACGTGTGGGGTATATACTTCTCGGTTGACTAGCTAGGTATATCCCTCCAATGTTGTTACACCTGTTGGTCACATGGTGATCCTTACGTGTGGGGTCTTACCACCTCAAAGGTAATTGAAAGAATAGATTTTATATTGGCTTTCCAAGATTTCCCAAGGCAATGAAGGCCAAGGTTCTTGTAGCCTATCCATCTATAAATCTTAGAACACTCATAACTCTCTCTCTCTCTCTCTCTCTCTCTCTCTCTCGCACTTAGTACTTCTACGAACGCGCAACCCTACCAGCGTTTACCTTACCAAGGGTTTAAGAGAATGGTTCTACTAGGCTATGATTTATTTCCTTCAAACATACAATTGTTTCCTAATTTATTAACTAGTTATCTTCTAGGTTCAGTAGATTTTACTCAATATTAGTAATGTCACCTCCTAAGTACTTACTACTAGGGTGAACTCGCTTTCGATATCTTTTGCTAGTTATATTTAATTACTTCCTAGACAGGTAGATATTAGTATCAAGATATAATCATCAAGATAGTAATATCAATATTAGGCCTTGTCACAACCTAAATATCTAATCTACGGTTGTGCTACTACCAAAATAAACTAAATTCCTAATAAAACTTAATAGCAAACAAAAGATAAATAAAATAAGAACGACATTAAATTAAATAAATATCCAACAAAAATAAACAGAGGTTTATCTTAGAACTCTAACATAAAAATAATTAGTTACCCATAGTAATTAAAAAAAATTACTAAAGATAAAAACATACCCTAAAAAATCAAGAAGATATAAATTCTTCTGAAGCTCTAGAATTGTCTTCATCTTGAACTTCCACACTTCTAAACGAGAAATTCTGAACGAGGAAGTCTGATATTTATATTGAGATTTTTAACTGGGTTTGGGCTAAAAATGCGGGTTGTACCCACAAAAAAGTAGGAAAAGATGCTTGTGCCCCGCACATTCTGGATGCTCGGGGCTTATTAGCCATGCTCTAGGCGCATGGTGCTGCCTCCCGGGCCTAGTTTATCCGATTTTATGTCTTTTTAGGTCTCCGTCTTCAAATAACTTGCCTCGAAACGTGGGAACAAAATTTATCCCACTGTAAAATCTCCCGAGGCCTCTTGAATATTCATTCTTGGTCTTCCCAAAGTCTTCAAAAATCTTCGGATGTTCTTGATTTGACGATTTGGATGATTTCTTCATGAATTACTTCAAAAACCCTGCTATGTTTCGGGTAAACTAGAATTACAGACTCAAATATAGAAAACATTACAAAAGTCTCATGTGTATAATAACCTAATCGATCGTCAGTAAAAAACGACCGCAAAGTCAAGCAAAAATAACATTCTTATGAGACACTCATAATTGGAAATATTTAAGTATCTAACAACCTAAAATGGATATGGAAATATTTGGCTCTCAATCTCACTCGTTATCCTATTCAAAAGTGAGACAGTGATCCTATGATTACCTTCACTAGCAAGCCTCAGAAAGTATCGTGTTGTTGAATGTAAGGATAAACTAGCCTCTGTCGTAAATGCTATGAAATGAATACCTAAGACTCAACCAAATTTAAGCATAAAATAAAAGGTTGTAGATGTAATGCAAAAGAAATAAAATTTTATTAGATAATACTGAGGATTAGCAACACAAAAAGAAAATAAATTGATTAGTCAGATCATCTCAACTTAGCAGAAAAATAAAAATAATGGGTTGCCTCCCATCTAGCGCTTGTTTAACGTCTTAGTCCCGACGATCAATAGGTTACCTCCTATCCAGCGTTTCTTTTGATTCATTAGCTTGACTACATAGAACCAATCACATATCATCAGTCGATGACTTAGGAAAAGTGTCAGACCCAAAGCTTCCTCGGTTCAACAAATCCAATAACATCCTACTCTCATTTGCATCTTTTCACTTGCTTGAAATTCCAAGACCTCTCTTGCTTGCCTTGCCTTAAGTGCACTCATCTCCAAGTGATGTTGGTGTTCCAACATTCCAATTTCTCCATTGTACTTTGCATAAAGAGATGATTCTGACGATGCCATTCTTGCTTCCTTCATTGCTTTTTCCAATGCTTCATCACCTTAAAATTGACATGTTGGATAGCTTATGGCTTTTCTCATATACATCATTGCATTTTCCATCCTCAAAGTTAAGTTATAGCTTTCATTCCATCTTCAGGTTCTTTTTCCTTTTCCTTAGGAATACTTCTGGGTGCCTTGGGTAAAATTTCTTGATCTTTTGTAACTTTAGTCAACCACTTGTCATCCATGTCGGCACATTTCTTCAATACCATGTCATTCTTTACCTTATCAACACCAACTTTCTTGCATAAGGATTAAATTATGCTACAATGCCCAAGGGTGAATGATTCCTTGGTTTCATTAGCAATTTTCCACAAGTTATTTGTAAGGATCCTTCCCACATTAATCTCATCTCCATCTAAGATAGCTTGCACTGCCACGGCCCTCACTAGTCGGAATTCGGAAGACACTACTACATAAATGATTTTTTACATCAGTTGGAAATGATTTTTTACATCAGTTTACAACCGATGTAAGGTGACATGATGTGGTAAGTCCACGTCCTTTCAATTAGGTTGCGACTGATGTGAAATCTTGAATTTCTACATCAGGTCCGTTTCCATTGTTGTTAAAGACGCATTTTGAAATTTAACACTAGAGTTATGCCCCTTATTTTGCCTGGACCGCCCTTTCAATTTTCATTCCACCGGGACGCTCTCTATTGCCTAAGTCGCCTTTTCAGGTTTTCAACTTAGCGAGCTTTTTTTTCTCTTTTTTTGTATTTTGGGATTGTAATTGCATCTTGCTCAAAGCTGAGGTCCTCTCCATAATGCTTAGCCATGTTTCTCTTTCGGAGTGTAACCACTCTCGAGGTGGATGTTGATGTACGCTTCACCTACTCACGAGCTCAAAGAGAGTGTGTTTGTTGTTCACACATTTCAAAAGATGTAAAAAGGGTTTTGTATTTTGAAATTTTTTGCTTCAAGTATTGCCATAAAAAAACATAGAGGAAAATTTATGAATAGAATAAATGAAAATTCAAAGTAAATGAGCACATGCTCAAAATTTATTAATAGAGTGGTGGCCTACCAATGACATGACTCCATGGACATTTGAAAAGTTTGGAAAATGGTAAATATATGGGAAGGTACATTGAACACAAAAACTGTTATTCTCCCTAACAACTTTCAATTACACCGTTCCGAGTCCTTGATTTGCAGATGCTTCGAATCAGAGGTCTTTTGATAGTTGGATGCCCCAAGTATATTGTGCCTGAATGATGCAGTTACTTTGTCATGATCCTTAAATTTTGCATAGGTTACCCTTCCGAGTTTTCAACCTATCAGGATAATGATTTTCTATTTAATGTCTCTAACTTTTGTCTGGACCGCCCTTTCGGGTTTTCAGTCCACCGAGACGCTCATTTTTGCCTAAGTCCCCTTTTCAGGTTTGCAACTTATCGAACTTTTAGTTTTGACAGAGTATTTCTTGACTGCACCAACATTCATAGGACGTGCGAGTTTGTCACCATCCATATTTTTGAAAGAGTATTTTTTGACTGCACACGAGCCTTCATAGTTAGGCGTCCATCTGCCCCTGGAATATGGTTGAACATATAGTACCTTTTTGGGTACAAAGTCTCCTTCTTGAAATTCACGAGGACGAACCTTCTTGTTGGAAGCTTGTTTCATCCTCTTTTGATATAGTTGTCCATAATAAAAGGTGGTCATGCGTTTAAGTTCAATCAAGATTTGCTTTCATCAGAACTCATATTGACAGGACATCGACCTTCTTAGGAGGCACGACCTTCATGTCGTATACTGAGGGAAGGAGAGGAGTGGGGGGGGGGGGGGGGGGGGGGTTGCCCCTGTTGAAATGTGTCCTGCAGTACAATACTCATGAAGTGCAGATGGTAGCATCTCATGCCAGTCTTTGTAAATAAAAGCTATCTTCTGGACAATTTTGTGTGCAACTTTGACGGCTAATATGCCCCAGTGTGCGAGAGATCTTGTCGGGAGTTTCTTCATTTTCCTATTCTTCATCTTCAAATATGTGGAACTCAAAGTCAGGAGAGAGCATAGGGTTAATGTGTTCAACGAGCATATCAATGTTTAATCTGCAATTATGTTTGATTTTAGAAAATGAATGATTGTATGCAGATATTTGGAAATGATTATTCTTTGATGTTCTTTTTATTACCATTTTTCCAGAAAGAGCACAAGATAAAAAAATAAAGTCGAGAACAAAACGACATTTTTATTTAATGATGGTAATTTCTTAAAGCTAAAATCCCTACACAAGTTCACTTTCATCATGGGCGGGACGAAAGGATTTTTTTGAAAAAGCAGCAAACAACAAACATATTAAATGAGCAGATGAGTAGCAGAAAGAACATCGACAACAACCTAATTGCGGCTACACGCTCGGATTCAAATTTTTGACAGGCAAGACATTGACATCGATCAGCTTATGGACTTCAATCTTCAAGGAGAAAAAGTTCTCAACGTCATGAACTTGTGCCCCTTGATAAAAGGCGCAAAAGAGATCATGTCTCCAACGAGCCGGCAATTTCTTAAGTATCGGCGGAGGTGGTCTGGTCTGGACAAGATTCCTCTCAAGCAAAGAGGGAAGCAGCTCTGCATATTTCATAGGAATTTGATCATACTGCAGTGATTTCTGAGCCTAATGATGTGGATTGAATTGCGGATGAGCCTGTTGTCGAGGCTGACCTTTCACCATACTCACCTCCTGGTCTTTCTTCTTGAAATTGTCTGTAGGAGTACCTTCTTTGACCAATCTTCCTTCTCGGACCCCTTCTTCCAGACGCATACCCATACCTACCATCTCCGCGAAGTCCCTGGGCGCACTTCCGACCATCCTCTCATAGTAAAATTGACTAAGAGTTTTTAAGAAGAGTTTGGTCATCTCCTTCTCTTCTACACGCGGGCTGACTTGGGCAGTGATATCCCTCCACAGTTGGGCATACTCCTTGAATGTTTCTTTGTTTGTCTGAGTCATAGCTTGAAGATCGTTTCGGTCCGGAGCCATGTCCACATTATAATTGTATTGTTGCACAAAACCTTCACACAGATCATTGAAAGTTTGGACCTTTGTATTGTCTAAATTCATGTACCACTTCAGTGCGACACCATCTAAACTGTCTTGGAAGTAGTGTATAAGGACCTGATTATCATTGGCATGCGCGGACATCTTTCTCACATACATTGTTAGGTGGTCCTTAGGGCAGGAAGCCCCCTTGTATTTCTCGAAGTCTGGGACCTTGAATTTGTGAGGTATCTGGATGTTTGGTACCAAACAGAGATCATAAGCATCTTTCCCGAATATTTCTTTCCCACAAAGAGCTTTCATTTCACGGTACATATCATCATACTTCTCCTGTAGGTCATCCACTCTATCATAGGCCCCCACACTCCCTGAACGGAAGATGGGTCCGTTGTCTTGCGAGATAGCATGAACCACAGGTGTTGAGTAGGTCATAGTAGCTTGAGGGCCTGTTGCAATAGGCGGAGGAATATGGATCACATTTCAAGCAGTAGACATTTGAGCTTCTGATAAATAAGGGTGAAATACTTCACCGAGGCTAATAGGTACGCCCCAGTGACGTCTTTCAGACATGGTATGTTGTGGAGTACTGACGGACACCATCCAACCAGGAATAGAAGACCCATTTGCTTCGTCCTGAGTGCTGAGAGGAGGAAGAGGTGGCAGCTGATTATGTGTAGTTGCCAGCAATTTTACCAATTCAGTCAATTCCTCCATCTTGGTCTTCATGGATGTCAATTCCTCCGTCTTGGTATTCATGGATATTTCTTCTTCATGGAGAGCCTAATTTTTTTGTCCAAGGTGCTCCATTTTCTTTCTCATGTTCGCCCGAGTGTTGTATGTGCGAGTCGATTTTAGATGAGGATGTCGGGCCACTTTTGAGATGGATTGACCTCTTTACTGAGAAAAACAAAGTGTGAGACATGGACTTGCAACTATGATTGCAAACTGATGCATGATGCTTATGCAAAAATGGACAATTTTTATTTTATCGAAGGATTTATCAAAGTAATTGTAAACATCATAAGGAACATTATTTCATTCGATAATTGAGAATATTGCAAACAGTTCCCCTAAGAGCAAAAGCAAAGTAAGGAAAAAAAGAGACCCCAACAAAAGCTAAGGTCTAGTTAAGACTTTTAAAAATGTATTTCTCGGTGTTCCTCTTTATGAGGTTCATACCTCTGATGTTTATAAAAACCTATCTAAGTCCTTCGACATTAATGAGAAAAAAGTTTTTATAAATGAATGCATGTATTCATGATTATGCTACACAAACGGTGAAAACATGGTGAGGTTAAGTCCATAATGTTGGAGTCAAGGGTAAACACGCGGTATGGTATGGACTATGGCTTCATATGAACATGTATTTCAGGTTCTACCAAGTTCCCAAAGTCTACAACCACTTTTGAATTTTATCGGATTACAAGACTACTCCCGGTCCAATACATCCAAAAGAAAGTCTCGTTTGTGTGTATATCGCGTATCAACCAACTCAAGACTACTCTTGATTAGCCACCGCACTACGCCTTAAAAGACTAAGATGAGTTAAAGGTAACTTTAAAGGTTCTCAACTTTGTAGGCACTCAAAAAAAATAATGCCAAACATGAGTACTCATGTTGACATAACATTACTTTCAAGGAACCTCCATTGAGTGGGGTTATATCACATGTGCCAAAACCGAAGAATACTCTTGGTATGAGACTATGATTATACCACCGTCCTATCTTACGTTTCCTTAATTATATTTAGGAAAGGTGTTAGCACCCCAAATATTCGTAGTACTCTACAAGAACCTTTTGATTTTATTCAAGTTTTATGCTATAACTTACTTGCTTTTAGAAAATGAAATTAAAGTGATTAAAAGAAAAAGGACTGGTTTTATTTACATTTTTTATGATTTGGAAGGACTAGGTCCTTTTCCTACATACCCGTGAGGGATCAAAACCTCGTAGTTCGGGGTAAAAATTGTCGTTTGATTGATTTCATATTTTTTATTAGTTTTGAAAAAGTTTAAAATAAAAAGCCAAGTGGCAAATATGAATTGGTTTGTATTTTTTAATTTGAAAGAAAATAGACTAGAAGTATAATTAAATTGATCGAAATTTGATTACGAAAATAAAACAAAAATGGGATCACTTGATTTTGAATCAAAGTTTATTATGAAAATATTTTTTTTGTGAATTTTGCATTATTTGCATGTTTTTGTTGTTTTTGAATGATAAAAGAAAACTAACGTAGCAAAGAAATAAAAGCGTGAGAATATTATGGTGACGTTGGATTGCCACAAAATCTCCTAATCTAACTTACTTTAGATATATACAAAGCATAAAAAATAAGAGGACACACACGCGCACACTTTTTCTCATTTATATTGTACATTGACCTAGTCACATTCTATGTCTGCAATAAAAATAAATGACAGAGAATAAGTATGTAACATGTGGGATAATAAACCTAAACTAATGAGGAAATAAAAAAAATGTGAAAATAAGATGCAAAACGAAAATAAAACGCATGAGAGTAAATAAAATGAAATGTAGGGGGTCCAATCATAAAAAAAAAAAAAAAGAAAGAGGGACTTTGGGCTTAAAAGAGCACATGGCGTGTGGGCTCAAAGGGAGATGATATGGGCCATCTGATTGATCAGGTGGCCCTAATTAAATCAAAAGGGGCCAGCTGTAGGCCACTGGATCAAATCAAGCAGACAGGGAGGCGAAGGTGCATGCTAAAGCAGTGCACCCTCGCGCATACAATTAGCACGGATGAGGGGCCTATAAAAGGCAATTCTTTCCTTTTCTCTCTTCTCTCACCTATTATCTGTTCTTCCTCCTCCCTACATCCATTCCAGAATCCGAGAAGGTGAAGGGGGTTCCGGCGGTGGCTGATCGGCCGGTGCGGCGGCGCCACCATGCATGAACCCTAATTTTTTTTTATTTTTTTTTGCAGTTTCTCTTCTCCTACTCTGCTTCTACTTTTTTTTTTTATATATTTTTTTAAATCCTAAAAACTAAAAGAGAACTAGATCGGAAACTAAACAAAAATAAATATACCCTTTGATCTTTTGCTGATTCCGGATTCGTTCGTATTGTTTTTGTTGGTTGCTGCTTCGGATTCCAGGACGGTTTGGATTTGATATTTGATTCGATTAGGGAGGGCTTGAGTTTGAGATTTGGATATTTCTGGATTAAGGATCAGTTTACTTGCTGGCATGTGTTGTGTGCGTGTTTCGATTGGTTTGATGGTTGAATGTTTAGGTGCGGTTTTATGCTGGATTGTGAGTTTGTGAATAGGTTTGGTTTTGAATGGTGTTGGGGTATTATGGCCGATTGATTATGTTGTGGTTAGGGTGTTGTATGGTTGTGCTTCAGGTTGTTATTTGTTTATGGTGTTGGATGTGACCTTTTTAAGGATGTGTGTGTGTGGTCAGACGGCGTTGTGTTGGCCGATTATGTTTGTTTTTTGATGTCGATGGATTAATGTTGTTAAAGTTTGTGGGTACTGATTCAAAAGATGGTTTTGTGGTTTGATTTTGGATCGGTTTGGATATGGCTCGGTCTAGGGGTGGTTTGTGGTGATATTGAATCATTGATGAATTATGTTTTTATTGAATCTTTGGACTGTTACTGTGATTGGATCAAAAAATGTTTCCAGGTTTCCTGTTGTGAATTGGGGCTGATGGATTTGTGAGGTTTTGATGAATTTGTGTGTTACTGATGTATTGCAGGTTTTTGGTGGGTTAAGGTTCTAAAAAGAAACCGAATGCCTTGGCTTGGGGAGAAGGAAGGCATGTCTGTTACAGAAATATTCTGGATTTGTACTTGGACTATGATTTGGACTTATCTTTTAATAATTTAAAAATAAATAAAAGGTGATAAATACGAATAAACTAAAAATTAAAAAAAGGTGAAATAAAATAAAATAATGAATAATAATAAAAAATAAAAGATGGAAATGAAAAAATAAATAAATTAAAAGGACTAATAATAATAAAAAGTGTGAAGAGGGCCCGAATCGGAACAAAAATGAGGTATTTTAAAATACCTCTCTGCCGACTTTTTTTGAAAAATCAGAGAGTATTCAGAGCCAAAGAACACGTGTTAGTGGTATCTTGGATAAAAAATCAGGGTATGACAGGGGTTAATGATTTAATTTTTCTATTTATGATTATTGAACGACAAGTTTGAGTTTATTAAGGTGATCAGTGAATGATTTTCTTCTTCTCCAGTGGATTTATTTTAAAAGAAAAACATTTCATCGTTATTTTGTGATGTAATGCTGAGTTATGTAACATCTTTACTATTAAATATATTCCTATTATTTAATATTTACTGTCGGGAAAATATGGTGTTACAGAAGACACATTATTATACAAATTTGCCATCACTGAAGTCGGCATACCATAGGGTTGTTCCCTAGATAAACTTTTCATAGTTATGAACCTATCATCAAATATAGGTCTAACTTGAGGATGAGGAGATGTAGGAACACGGTTGCAATGGTTGTAAATGGAGGCACAAAAGTTCCCATTTTCGGTCGTGTCATTGTAGAGGTTATTGTCGGAGCGGTTGTGGAAGCGGTTACTCCCATTTCCGTCGAAACTAGCCTGACCATGGCTGCTTCCACGCCTGTTAATACACTAGCACCCACTAAAGGGGCAGATGCCTATGTAATTTGTGCTTGTGAAGAGGACTGCGATGATGCAGAAGCACCATTATTGGTGGATTTAGTCATCATTTCCAAGGTTTTACCACTTCTTAAATGCATGCACAAAATACGAATTTTCTCAGAAAAGAGTTTACCAAAAATAGTTGATAATCTTCATAAAACGGTTTTCACGAGAAAGATTTTTAGAAAAAGGTTTTTAAAAAGATGTAGGAATTTCTTCCAACAAAGGTTTTTTTGAAAGAAGTATTAAAAATAATGCACGAACAGGGTCCCACTGGGCGTGCCAATTTGTTTACGTGTGTTTTTGGTAAACAACAAAGAGCTGATTTTGGTTATTACAAGCAGGATCAAACCAGAAATCCTAAGACATGTTGTACATTTGTTTTTCAAGTATTCATCAAGTTCATAGGTTGCTTTTTGAACAGGACGACAAAGTGTGGCGTTTTTCGACAGAAAAAGGGTTTTTAAACGCAAAGTAAAGGCATTAAGTTAAAAATTGGAGAAACTTGAGGAAAATATAAAACACAATGCATTAAAAATAAAGATGGTTTGACAAATCTTTTACTTACATTCTTTATGACTCTTTTCTCTCGTGCCGGTACTTCGAGTGTTTTAGAATTATGTATAGGTGATTTGCGACCCGTTTTCCCTATGGAAAACTACTATTTATACATAATAAAATAATTGGAAGAGCCTAACTCCACGATCAACACTTCTTTCATGTAGACAACCGCTTGTCTCCCACGTTCTTCATTGAGGAAACTGCTTCTCTTTGAAATTCGAATCTTCCCGCCTCGGATGTAGTTGTTTGACTTCAACGGTCTTGCATTCATGACTCATGTCTTGTCAAACCTTAAGGCATTTAGATCATTTCACTCTAAGTCCAACATCTAGTCGAAACTCCTCAAGTTAAGGGAAAAATACTTTGATTTCTGCAAAGATAAAAGTCAACTAATGTTGACCGCATTAAATGAGCCTTGTGAAATCACAAGCTAACCTCAGGTAAACCTCCTTGTTTGAAAGTTGATACGTCATCATCAGGCTCTTACTCTTCGCTGGTTAAAACCCACAACCAGGAAGGTTTAAATGTAATATTGATGCCGCTTTTGTACCTAATTCGAATAGAACTAGTATTGGTGTTTGTGTGCATGACGTTGATGGCGCCTATGTGTTAGCCAACACCTTGAGTATTTTGCCAATGACTACGTACAGTTGACGTTGGTGAAGCTCTTGGGTTGTCCTGTGCACGACAGTGGCGACATGATATGAAAATGGATAGTGTTGATTTTGTGGTTGATTCGAAAAACGACAGCCGATGCTATCAACTCGGCAAGAAACAACATTACTGAATTTGGTCAGACTATTGCAGCTTGTCAGACTTTTTTCTCTTCTAGCTTTGTAAACTCTAGAGTGGAGTTTAATCGGCGACAAGCTAATATGGCAGCGCATGAGACCACGTTCTCTGCTAGTCCTAATATTTATGTAAAAATACTCGATTGAATAACTACTATTATAGCTAATGAAATGCCATAAGCATTTTTATTTTATTTTAAATATCATCTTTAAGGGTCCGTTTGGTTCGAGAATTAGGAGGGGAGGGAAGGGGAGGGGGAGGGGGAGGGGAGGGATTTTAACGGAGGGGAGGGGAGATATTTTTAATTAAAAACGTGTTTGGTTCGCAAGGGGAGGGGAGGGGAGAGATTTTAATATTATTTTACCGTTTTACCCTTAAACTTAATTAAATAAAAGAAATTGCTAGTTTTTACGATTTCAGAAACCGACGAAAGAGTAGCGCATATCTAAGCTGTTTATTTTATCTCAAACTGGCTCATGTTGCTCCATGTATCGTATATTTTTTTTTTTATAAGAGCAATTCTTTGAAATTCTTGCATTTTTTGTCAATTACTTCCGTAAAAAAATAGCACATCTCTTAATATATAATCAAAGTTGTTATAAGAAAAATATAACAAAATAATAAAATTTGTTACAAGAATGAGATAACCTAATAATAATATGATTGTTACAAAATAATATAATTTAATAATAATAAAAGTTGTTACAAGGTTAATATTGAGATTTGAAATTAATTTAAGCATAATTATGACAATGCAATAAAATTTTAAAAAGATTTGTTCTCCTCCCCTTCGCTCCTCTTCCCTCCCCTCCCCTTCTACAAATTGAACCAAACACATCAAATTAAAAATCTCTCCTCTCCTTCCTCCCCTCCCCTCCAAAACTCTCGAATCAAACGGACCCTAAAAACGGTGATGAATAAAATGTGCTAACGACTTAGGACCCACGTACCGCTGGGGGAATATGTATGTCTTTTCTAACTTCACATAAGATTATGTCCAAAAAGAACACTGATACACTAAAACTAGTAGTATTTAATTCAACGGTAACAATTTATATTAATAAACTTTTTCTCTGTTTTTTTTTTGGGTACAAAATAAACTTTTTCTCTCTATTTCACAACGAAAGCAACATCGGAATTTATACTATTTTTTTTACGAAACACCGGCATTAATGCCTCCCCTAATAATATTTTCCAAAGGTTTATTACCATTTAGATATTCGATCACTATTACTTCATATATTTCAAAATACAGGTCACAATTTTACGACGGGGTAGACTCTGATACTATTTTAAAATCATTTATAACAGTTCACTTATATGACAGGTGGTGGTAAAGTTAGATGCTTTTTTTTGCAACTTATATGGCTCTTTTGTGTCTGGATTGTGTGGAATGAGTGTAATAATCGTTTGTTTAATAATGGAATTACTCACATTCCCCGTTTGTTAGACAAAGTTAAGATGTTGTCTTTAGGGTGGCTGAAAGCTAAAAAAGCTACTCTTACTTTTGGTACTCAGCAATGGTGGTCGAGTCTTTAGCTTGTTTGGGCATAGGCTAATGCTGATTGTTTCTGACTATGATACTCTTTGTACTTTTAAGTAGTCTCTAAGGCTCGGCTTGTGCTTTTGTGACTGCTTCGTTTGTGGTTATATATCTTCATTTTGGTTTGTTCAAAAAAAAATTATTTTAACCATATTTTTTAACTAATATATAAATGTAAATATTAGAATGTAAAATGTTGTTTGATTTGTCTCGATTAATATTTTTCAAAATATCAAATTTTTATAATTTATTATTATATATAATTAAAGATATTAATGGTCAAAGTTGTGTATTGACATGTGTGCAGTGGTTAACTGCGACATGTATTTTAGAACGGATGAAGTATAAACAAAAGATCAACATTTTAGATTTATTTGTTAAATGATGTAGGTAGCCTATAATAAAGATCATATACATCATTAATTTAATGAATTTAAAATATAGATTTTTGTTTAAATTAGTGGTGGATATGTATGTAATTTTAGTTTTTCTTCTATAGCCAACATTTATTATTATTCCCCTAAAAAAAGTTAATATGTATTTTTGAATAATTTTTTTGTGAAAATATGTTTGAAAAAATTATATATTTAAATCGATATTTTATTACTTTTTACGTTAAAACATAATATTTAATTTATAGTGTTAATAAATTCTAAATTTGTATAAAGAAACAACTTATAATTTTCTATAAATGCTTATAAAAAAATTTCAAAAATGTAATAGTCTAAGGATAATGAAACAATTTTGAAAGTCCGCATTAACTAAAACTGCGTGAAGAATTTTTTTTAAGGTCCCAAACATACCACTTTTTTTAGGAAGAGAAAACAAAATATGGTAATTATTTAGGGACGAAAATATTTATCTAACCTCTTTTTAACCAAAATATAATTAACTCATATTTTTTCCTGTTTCATAGAACGTTTTCTTTCTTATTATTTATTTTGTTGAAAAAACTAAGAAATAATATATTAAAAACCAAAAATAGTCTCTCTAGCTAAAAAACAAAAACTATCACGTGGAGAAACTTATTAGGAGACTGCCTTTATACACATCAAAGGATTCAGTCTCCACATTATGTAATCAAAATCAAACAAAACATAAGAAAAAAAAAAAAAATTAACCACTATAAAGTTTGAATCTTAATATGCTTTATTAAAGCAGTTATACAGCCTTATGGTGAAATATTCTTCTATTTCGTTTCTTCCAAATGACATACATCACATAGGTCTAAATAATGTTGAAAGCTAGGTGAGATTTATTGGAGAAGCCCCCTAGCACCCCGAATTGAATAAGATGGTCTAGTAACTTTTCTTGCGGTGCTGAAGGAAAACCTAACCAATCATATACGAAATTTCACAAGCACCCATAAACAGAACATTGAAAGAACAAATGGTCTCGTACTCTCTATATTCGACACAACCACAAACAGTTGAACTAAAAATATCATTAGAAGATAAAATATGCCTTCTGAGCAAGTTGTCCTTTGTAAAAATTCTCTTTAACAACATGTCAAATAAAAATGTTAACTTTGTGGGGACCTTGATCTACAACACATGATTAAATCCCTCCCTAAAATCAACATCAACAAAGTTATTATAAGCACTTAAATAACTAGAGAGCAAGTTAATGTCACCAACCACCCAAACGTAAAAGTCCTTTATCTTATCTTAAACCAGAGAGCAAGTTAAAAAAAATTAACCAGAGAGAATGATATTTGAACTAAAATGCCTAGTTTGTAAATAAAAAAAATTAAATACCTTATACCAAAGTCATCGAAGTGCTGTTTTTTAAGGTGTGTTGATCAGAAAAAAAAAAGTTATTTTAGTATCTTTTAGAGTTCAACTAGCAAGTTTTTTTTTTTAAAAAGAAAGAAAAAAAGAGAAGTAGCAAGGTTTATTGTCGTTTTGTAGAGTTTTGTAAATGATTCTAGAAAAAGCCATAAAAGAATAAAAATGGAAAAATGGCATTAGCAACCATAAAAAATCATTCAGAACAGACATCTATGTAACCTTTTTATACTTTTTTATAAGTTTTACCATCAAAATTCTTGAGGAATACTCGTTATGGATATTTTAGTAAGAAAAATGGGACAAAGAGTGATGAAAAAAAAGTGTTCATCCTCGCCACAATGTACATGATAAAACAGGATCTTCACTGGTTTTTGTAAATAAATAGCAGCATTAGTAGAAAAAATATGATATCATCAACATATATGTGAACAATTAAGATGTCTAGTGTCAACTTGTCCTCCTTTGTAGTCATTTTCTAAAAGGAAGTTACTCAGTCTATCATATCAAGTTCTGGGAACTTATTTCAAACCATTGAGTGACTTTTTAAGTTTGTATACACACTATGAGTGTTTTAAATCTTCAAATTCAGGTGGTCGTTTGACATATACTTCTTCAGAAATGACACTATTAAAAAATGCCCTCTTAATATTTATCTGATATAAAGTGATACCATGATTAACAACATATGACATAAGTAATATAATTGCTTCTAACCTATCAATAGGTGCAAAAGTTTTAGTATGATCAATATCTTCCTGCTGATTGTAGCCTTGAGCTACAAGTCTAGTTTTATTTCTTATCACTTCACCTTGCTCATTAAGTTTGTTTCAGAACACCCATTTTATTCCAATAATATTCTTATGAGATGACTTATCAACTACCCCAAACATCATTCCTTTGGAACTGATTTAGCTCTTATTGCATAGCTACAATCCATCCATTATCTGACAGTGCTTCATCTACAGAAGTTGGTTCAACCAATAAAAGTAGTTCCAACATGGATTCATTTCTGAAAGTTGATATTGTGTTTAGAGAACTATCTTTGTTTTCAATGATTAGCTATTTTGGATGTGAAGACTTATATTTGAGTGTCTTTCTGGATTGTGTAGCTTCTTTTGAACCATCATGAGGTTCTTCAAAATCTTCATCATCTGGATGAGCTTCTAAGTTGACTTTAATATCTGAACCATCAAATGTACCAACAGGTTCTAAGGGTTGTTCAGGTTCTGAAGCATCTTTAGAGATATGTATTTCTGCAAAACTTTCAACTAGTTCTGACATTTTATTGTCAGACTCTTTTCCATCAAACTTAATGTGTATTGATTCTTCAACTGTAATAGTTTCAGAAGTGTACACTTTGTATGCCTTTGAGTGTTCAGAGTATCCCAAAAAGATACCCTTCTGAACTCTGGCATCAAATTTAATTAGATAGACTTTGTTGTTTAAGATATAACATGTACACTTCTGATGTATATCATGTTCTCAACATAACATGATGTGTTTACTGTAACAACCTGAATCTATGCTAAATACAAGGAAAATAGGCCGCTTTGGGCTATATTTTTCTCATTCCAATTATACCATTAATGAAATTTGACTATTGGTGGTGTCATTCAAAAATATTAGAATTTGTTATATTTTTTTAAATGATAATATATTTTTTATATTGTTGCATCAATGATAAAGATAATATACTTATAATTCTAGAAGAGTTTGGTTGTTTAGGTGTTGGTGGTGTTGTTCGCAACCACGATGAAGATTGGATAGCTCATTTTTTCCACTATATGGAGGTGATGCGTTATTAGTTGAGTTACGTGCTATCCAAATAGGTCTTGATTTTTGCAGTAATAAAATGTTATGTCAATATTATTTGTGAGAGTGATTATTTGGAAGAAGTTGACCTGGTTATTGATGGTCATGATCATGCCTTGCAAGCTTATGCTACTGACATACTTCATATTAGAGATGTTTTACAGGAAAACGAAAATACAACATTGATGCATGTTCTTAGGGGACAAAACATGTGTGCAGATTTTATGGTTAAGGAATGATCACATGCAAAGTGTTCTGCTCACCGGAATTGTCCTCCGCCTGACATAAAATCTCTTTTTTTCGACTAGGTCTGTTTTTTCTTTTTCTTTTTACCTCGTTACATTGTAACACTACCAAAAGAAAATACCTATAATTCTAACCAAAATTAAAAAAAAAAGATCTAAATTTCATAAAAAAATTGTTTATAATTCACTGACATTAGCACAATCGCTATTAGAATTGAACTTTATAATGCCAACAGTTCCATCATATTTTGCGACAGTACTGAACACTGCAAGTTGAACATTAATTTACTATTCAAAATGGTGAACTGGTTTTTCGTTTCTTACATTTTGTTTTCATTTAGAATTCACTCCTATGGTATAAGAACTGAATTTTCATTGTAATACATAAACAACTTTTTAAAATATCTGTGATGTATTATGATAAATTAAGGCATTATATTGAGTATACAAACGAACAACACTGTTATTATTATTCTTTTCTTTGGGATTGGAGAGCCTAAGTCTCTCCCAAACCAAACCACACAAACGAAGCCAAATGAGATGCTTTGTAGCCTAAACGAGTCTTTTACATTGAAACATGCTTTCTAAAATAGAGTTTCTTTAGAATTTAAAACACCGTAGAAAATAATACGACAAGACATAAAATTTAACCAAGAAACAGCAACAATGGCAAATAGGTTACCGGACACAACATCTATAATGTATGATTCGGACCGACTCAAATCAATTGCATCTTTTAGTGACTTTGACCTTCAATCCATGTTTCATGCGAAGAACAACCGAATGCCTTGAGGTTACAAGGTGACCTTCCACTACCTGTATGTTAAACTTCCATAACAAAGCAGCTGCGACCATTTTCATTTGAAGAAAGCTAATACCTTTCCCAAGACAACTTCTAGGATCAGCGTTGAAAGCTATAAACTTGTAAGATGGTACACGGATAATTTGTCTCGTCTCTGATATCCATCTCTCAGGCTTAAATTCGGTGCAGTCTTCTCCCCATATTTGCTCCATCCTTCCTATAGCATACAAAGAGTACATTAACCTTGTGTTGGCACAAACACGATCTCCGCTAGGTAGTATATCAGATTTGACTGCACATACATGCTCAAAAGCTATAGGAGGATAAAGCCTCAAGGCTTCACATATAGCTCCATGTAGGTACACTAGCTTATCTAAATCTTCCACCCTTGAAGTAATCCAATTCTCATTTTCGGTTAGACAGTTATCTTTGATCTCTTGAACAATTCTAGCTTCCACAACAGGATGAGTTGAAACAAGCCAAAAAAACCAACTTAGACCTGAACTTATTGTGCCATTTCCTGCTATTAGGAGATTAAGTATAGTGTCTCTAAGACACTTCTCACCCATTTCATCCATCATAAATGCATTTACCCAATCAAAATAACATTCATTCATTTCTTCATCATTGTTGCGCTTGCGCATACTTTGCTCTTGTTTGGAAAATGTTATACTTTCATACAAGAATCGGTCGAGATTTTCTTGGGCTTCCCTAAACTTCTTTTCATGACCAACATATAGCCATTTTTGCAGCTTCCATAGACATCTTGGAATGAAGTGCCTGTACAATATCACTTCCTCTATCACAGTAAGAGAATTTTGATAAGCAATTTCTCTAAGCTCACTAAACTTGTTTGGAAGGCAATTAGGATCAAATCCGAATACAATGGTGCAGAGGCTGTCAAAAGTAAACCTACTGAAGGCATCTTGCAAGTCCACCTGACCACCTGCTTCGGATACATCAGCAATGAATGGAAGTAAGCAGCTGTTCACCTTGTTCTGAATGGTCTGTTTGAACAAGTTCTTGAAGTTTTTTCTTTTGAGAATCGAATGATACATCGTCCTTTTTTGTTTCCAATCGTGAGAATCGGAATTTATAATACCACCTCCAAAAAATTCAAAAATTTCTTGGAATTTAGACCCTTTGTCGTAGTTGCCAAAGTTCGTGGTCGTGATGTGGTCAACGTTCATTGGATCAGCGGTGACGATAAAGCTCGTGTTTGTGAACAAGGGTCCTTCAAATAGAAACGTTCCTCCATGGTGTTTCAAGATTAAGGCTGCACGATCATGAAAGTTTGACAGATGACGCAAACATGTCGGTAGCATACCAATTATTGGCCAATTTGGTATAATTTCATCTCTATTGCGTCTCCAGTAGTGGATGTATAGGAAGATTAGGATGGCTACAAATACTCCTATACACTGAACTATGGACATTGTCGATTTACCAATGCATACTTCGAATTGCATGTATATAGAATGTGTCGTGCTTATAAAATGTGTACATGCTTTAGACTTTTATAGCCTGGAGCGCTGAGAAAGACAAAAAAACCATTAAAATATAGAGATTGTTAGGTGCATGACATTAATTAAAGTGGTTGGGTAAAAATTAACAACTAATTATTTGTTGATATTTCTGAAAAATAAAAAACAAAATTATATCAAGATCGCAGAAAAATCTAAAAGCAAATTATACCTTCTATAATTACTAATTACTTCAAATGTTGAAAAAGACATTAAACTAATTAGGAAACCAAAGAATATTAACTGCACTCCTATATATAACATTTGTCAAATTAATTAGGAAACCAATGTGTAAACAATTTTTTTAGCTTTTTGTTAGAAAACAAACATGGAACAAAAAGTGTTGAAATTGTAGTGAATTAAAAAGTAGTGAAAGTATGATGATAAGTGGTTAGGTTATGGGTAAAAGGGTTAATTAATTTGTGATAAGGTTTGGGTAATAAGAATTGGTAGAAATTTTAAAGAAAAAAATTAGAAAGAGGTAAGAAAAGGGTTTAGGTTGTTGTGAAAAGTAGTGATTTTGATTGGAAAAAGGTCGGATTTTGGTGAAATTTGTGATGTTTCTAAAAGTTGTTTTCTCATGAATATGTGTTATGGGTTAAGTTTAGTTGAAGGTTTTATGGAAGAAAAGTGAAGAAAAAGGAGAAAATAAGGGTTATAAAGAGGAGTGGCCGAAGCCACTCTCTTCCCAAGTTCTGCACACGCCCATAAGGGCTGGCACGTGGTTTCACGCGCGCGTGTTGCCCACGCGCCTGTTCAAAAGAAATTCAATTTTTTTATAAGGAAAGCTTCCTCTTTAAGGCTCTTTTTAGGTCACTAGCCTAATCAAATAAATTCATATACTATTGTACTTTTTTTTCAATGATTACTTACAATTAATTTCCCTAATTTATTTTTCTTATTAGGATTAATAATATTAATGTTACTAATTGTGTTATAATATTTCTTAAGTTGGTGCTTATCAGTTGATTTATAGCTCCGGTTCTCTCTAGGATTCTTCTCATTAGTATTCTCATTGGTCCTAGCGTTCGAGAAGTCAGAATTGAGGTTGATGTTAATCGTCATAACTGAGAACATCCTTACAATAGATAATGGCTTGTTACTATCAGGTTTTGGGGGGTAGTATTTGAAGCCTCTAGCTATAGTTTTGATGATGTTAGTCTTTATTCTTTAGCAGTTATTCTTTAGTTTTGATGATGTTAACCTTTACTCTTTAGTGATTATTTAGAATATATGGTGTTCATTTAAATTTTGTTAAAGCACCCTAGATTGGTATATGTCAAAGGTTTTACTCTGCATGAATCGATTCATCCTTGTCTGAATCGTATCATTTAAGTCTCTGACTTGATATGAATCGACTCAAGATAATTATGAATCGATTCATGTTTGAATCTTATCAATTGTATGTGAGTCGTATCACTAAACTCTCTAGCTTTCTCTGAATCGATTCAGACCTTCACCTGGGCAGCTTGAATCGTTTCAAAATACCATGATACTCATCAATCCTCATGGCTTATTCCTTTCCTTCTAGGCTTGTATTCTTGGTGTCTGAATCGATTCATCAGTTTAATGAATCAATTCAATCTGTTCATTTTGTGCGAAAATTGTGTCTTTTCATCCCTCACTATATATACACTTCACCTCATAACTCCCAAAGTATTGAATCATTTACATATATTCTCTCAAGGTCTCAAAAACTCTTAGAACATAACTTCTTCGAGATTAAACACTTTTTCTTAGAATCACTTTGCTCTTTGAGATACATTGATTTGCTAGGGTATTATAGAGATTGTAGTTTGGTTCTCTCAAGAAGATTGATTGGGTTTAATCAAGGTTTTGAAGTGAAGTGAAGGATCTCATTCCACCTCCAAAGGACTTGGGGGTCTTTCTAACCGTTCTTGAAGTCTGATGTAGTAAATCCGCAAGTGCACGTTTTACCGATGTAGTAATAAAGATATCGTTCCGACAGGGAGTTATGAATTCAATTAACTTGTCAACAATGATTAGATGAGAGTTCAAGTTAAAAAGATTGGATTTTGTTTTTAAAATAAAATAAACTAAAAAAAGCGCCTTGGGATTATTGGTTCGTCATGGTGACAAATCCTTCACAAACCAAACCGTAAACCTAGAACTTTATGTTGGACCTATTTTCTAAAGACAAGTTTCTCTTTAGCCTATCACATATCCTTTCGGTCTCAGTGAGTGTGTTTCTCTAGCAACCACGCGTATTCTCATGGTTGATTGCTATTGAAATCCTTGTAGCATGAAACTTTATTGTCTCAAGGTTTATTAGACTATTCTCATGTTTCGCAATCCTTCATCTTAGAACTTTAACCTAAAAAGAATTAGTTACACATGGTAACTAAAACCAAATTACTAAAGATAAAAACATATCCTAGAAAACCAAGAAGAAGATAGAATCTCCGCTGAAGTTATAGAATTGCCTTCCTCTTGAACTGCCACATTTTTGAACGAGAAATTCTGAAGTTCTAGAATTGTCTTCCTCTAGGTCATTAGAATCATCCAACAATCCCAAGACAAAGAAGTTTACTCAGTCACATTCATTGTAGACATAGAGAAGAAGAATAAGAAGAAGAAGAACATAAAATAAAATAAAGAAAATAAAGATGAATTTTTATTCAAAGAAACAATTCTCACTATTAATTTCCAAGAAAAAAAGATGAATGAATATGTTTGCTATCTGCTCTATTTATAATCTACAACTACTTAAGCCCCAAGAAATACATCAATAGAGTGTTCCACAAGAAACTATGGGCTTTAGGTCAGAAATAAACTAAATAGGCAGCTTGTCTGAGAAGCAAAAACAGCAAAAGGAGTGTTGTGGTAGTGGCTTCATATTTTTGTACCAAATCTTCGTATTTTTGGCCCGAATCAGCTCTAAATCTCCTTTCTTTTGCTCCAAGACTCAATCTTTCAAATATTTGTTCCTGAAATTAAATAACTTGCAGTTGAAGTAAAATAGTTCTAAAAAGGAAATAAAATTACATAAAATCTAAATAAAACGGACTCAAATATTACATAAAAAAACACTAATTTATGACTCATCAAACTCCCCCATACTTGAATCTTTGCTTGTCCTCAAGCAAAATGTAATATCCCGCTCGTTAGCTCGCGGCGTTTCGACGGTTAACTTGTTTTGTACACGTTTAAGGCGAGGGGTAGTTTGGTCTTAGCGCGTAGGGGGTATTTAAAGAGGTGAAGACACAAGTAACTCATTAGTTGTGTTGTTTCCTCTGTCTAAAAATCAGAATTTCTGAACTCCTCTACCCTCTCTCTAGAAGTAGCGCCCCTCTCTCCCTCCTTTCCACTACCAAATCCATTCCAAACTCTCTTTGAGGAATCATGCTGCATGTTGGTTGATTCTATGTTTTTGGCCTTTGAGAATCAAGCTTGAAGTCTCATCCCTTTTCCTCCCCAAGAGTATAATGAAGATTTGTTGAGTTAGAGGCTTGAAGCTAGGGTTTTGGTTGGTTGCTGTTCAATTCGCCTTGCAGGTGAGTTCTGTAGTTAGATTACTCACCCCTTTTAGTGTGATTGTGTGAGATAATGCATAGAAAGTATAAATGTAGCATAGTTCTATTTTTTGCCTTGATTCTTGGATTACTTGTTGTTTAGTTGCCATGCAAATTGCTCTTTACTGTTTTTAAAATGTTCTGGATGAAATGTGATTACCATAGGCTCGATTTTGAGGTTTTCCAATCGAATCTATAAATTATGCATTCTGGAATGATGAATGCTCGCTTCAAGCGAGATGCCATAGCATGAACATGATAAAGGCTCGCTTCAAGCGAGAAGCATCTCCCTTCAAGCGAGATTCAAACAGAACTATCTTTGAAACTCGCTTGGGAGCTCGCTTACAGCTCGCCTAAGCGAGTTTCCCCAGCACAGTCCCCTTTTTTTTGAAAACTGTCATGGTTCGAGGGCATCGGCAACACGTTCCTTTGTAAATCTTCTTTAACACAAATCCCTCAAAGTCGAGTAAACGATCGCATTACATCTTACAATGTTGGTAGTGAACAACATGAGTAAATAAACAACAAATTCCAAGTAATCGATGGCATTAGAAGATCGTTAGATCTTTATAGCAACATGACTAAGAAGAACTATATTCTAGTAGAGGTTTTAACTTAGAGCCTCGGCTTAGGCAGCCGAGAATAATAGGTTAGTGCGCTCGACGCGTAGCTAGTTAACAGACGAGTTAATACTAAAACAGACTGTAGGTATCGTGGCTCTTGCTATCCACGTCAGGTGGATACAAGGGGTTCACGCAGGTGAACGGGACACGCTCCGCAAGGTAGGCCCGCACGATACTGAGGGAGTCCGTTGGACCTTAGCTAGGTTCCTTCGGTTTATCAGGGAATGTATTCGGGGTTACTCCACTCGATGCACTCCGTAAAAGTTATCCTGATTATTTAAAATTCGATTAAAGATATCAGACCAGTACAGCTAGATACAGTTAAAGGCGATCTAGTCCCCCGCACGATCATCTAGAAAGGAATAGGTGCACACACGTATAATCAACCAATCGGTTGTATTGTAGACACGCGGTGACCGTAGGTTTTCCCCAAGGTTGCCCTCAGCCTAGGTTAGGTGGAAGTCACTGAGACGTCGGGTCTCATCCCACTCCTTCTTTGTCCAGGTTCTCAGGTTGCTCGAAGCAAAGGTAAGGAGAAGGCTTCGTCTTGATCATGCTACGCTCATTCCAGCTTCATGACTCTCCGTTTTATTATATATGTTGCTATATGATTATGTTGTAACGAACTCTAGTTTATGTTCAGTCGACTAATTATGTAACCATGACATGTATTATTTATGACTTGAGAAGTTCATGTATCAGATTTCCGACTTACGTTTTTCAGTATTGTAATATTAATGTATCCAGTACCAGATTTAATGTGCGTGTTATATATTCTAGACACTTATAATACGGGCGTTACAAATTGGTATCAGATTAGGTCGATTCAGATCGTGCCTTGGGTCATTAATAATGCAATCCAAGTAGTTGTTCCTTTTGAATCCAGGATATGCATTCTTGTTAGGGATGGCAATGGGGCCCCAATGGGCAGGGTACTATAATGTCCGTCCCCGTACCCGTGTTTATAAAAGATGCCTGTCCCCGTACCCATACCCTCGTGGGCAACAATTTTAATGCCCGTCCCCATGCCCTATGGGCATCTAAATGCCCGTACCCGCGCCCATTACCCGCACTTTAATTAAAAAAAAAACAAAAAAAAAAGAATAGAAACATAACTGAATTTAAATCAATACATAAAATTTTGCAAATAATAGTATTTTTGCCAAATCAAAAGCATTCAAAGTTTGTATGAATTAATTTTAGTGGTATATAAATTTATATATATATATATAATATTATATTTATATATATGCGGGCTGCGGGGCGGGCTGGGCATTAGAGTACCCGTACCCGCGCCCATGCCCGTTCAAGTTTGTGGGTAATTACCCATGCCCGTCCCCATACTCGTAAGTGCGGGTATTTACCCGCTCATTGCGGGTATTTTTTGCGGGTGCCCAATGGGCTTGGGTCGAATTGCCATCCCTAATTCTTGTTGTTATATTTAGTTGAACTTGATCAATTTGACTTAAATATGACAGTTAGAGCAAAATGTCCGGAGAACGAAGAGGACGTGGCAGGCCTAGAACCAACCGAAATGTTGAGGAGGAAGATGTTAACCCGGATGCTACCATGTGGACGCAGATGATGCAGCAAAATCAGCAGATGATGCAACAACAGATCTAGCAGAATGCTCAGTATCAACAGCAGTGGACTGTGGCTATGCAGCAGGGTCAAGGTGTTCATCAACAACATCCCCTACCACTGGTTGTTGGAAATCCGGCGTTTCGGGAGTACAACCGGAACCATCCTCCGGAATCCAACGATAATGGCGAGCCTCAAGAAGCTAAGAGATGGATTAAGCAGATGGAGAGAATCTTTCGTATGGCCGAATGTTCAGATGCAGAGAAGGTAATCTTTGCAACGAACCAATTCAGAGGCGCAGCAGAAGTTTGGTGGGAAACCGCTCAACGCAGGATGTTGAACAATGGCGTGGAGATTAACTGGGAAAATTTCAAGCAAGCAATGCTAGATAAGTATCTCTCTATGTCATACAAGGTCAGAAAGGAGCAAGAGTTCTTGCATTTGAAGCAAGGTAGCATGTAAGTGACGGAGTTTACCAAGAAATTTGAAGAGTTGTCTCATTACTCTTCTCATAATGAGTATGGAGGCAACGAGGCTTGGAAGGTTAACCAATATCGGCATGCCCTGAAGGGTGAGATCTATGCAGTGGTGAGTCAGCAAAGGTTTGCAAACTTTGATGACATCGTGCACAATAGTTTAGAAGCTGAAAGAGGTTTTGATAAGGCAGCTAGTGAAGGTTTTGATCGTGCAAACTTTGTGACGGATGATTGTTGTTTTTGATGGATTAATTGGGTTTAGGGTGAAGATTAGAGTTATTTTGATTTAAAAATTATGTGATTTGGTGATGTTTGGAGAAAGTTATGGAGGTTTGAAGGTTGGGGTTATAGAGGTTTAGAGAGAGAAGTTGAAAGATGAAAGAGGTTGCGTTGTTTGAATGAGGGAAGAAGAAGGAAAGAAAATCAGGTTTTAGGGGAAAAGGTCAGGCACGGCCATGCCACCACAAGCACGGGCTGTGCCTATGCTTCTGCCATTTAATGTTTTTGTGGATTTTGGGTCAGGCACAGGCCATGTCAAGCTTTCTGGTCAACGGCTTCAACAAAAAATTCGCTTTTTTGTATCGTATTTGGACAAGTACCTACAAAAAAATTAAAATAACACAAAATAAACAAAATAAAAGCAATAAAACTTGTGGGTTGCCTCCCACAAAGCGCTCTTTTAACGTCATTAGCTTGACGATTAAGAGGTTTATCTACCCTATACCCAACCTTTCACAAAGGGACAATGGCATCAAACTAACACTTTCTCCCAAGTCACTTATGGCTCTTTCTATAGGCTCGGATCCTATGTCACATGGTATGGAAAAACTCCCTGGATCCGTAAGTTTAGGTGGCAATTTGTCTTGAATTATTTCAATAAATTTCCTAAACTGCTCATCTAACTTGGACTTATCAAACCCTTCTGGGAAAGGAATTTTTGGCTTATACAGTGGTGGTGAGTTAGGCTCTTCACTCTCTACTACAAGTTTCTCACTTCGTGGCTTTTCACTCTCTACCTCAACTTCAATTGTCTTGGTTTTCACAACAGGATCCTCTTATTTCCTACCATTTCTAAGTGCATTAACATTTATTTGGCCTTTTGGGTTAGCTTTAGGTTGGCTCGGAAAGATTTCGGAGGTTTGGGAGGAAGAGGCTACTTGTTGGGCTATTTGAGAGATTTGAGTCTCTAAAAATTGTTGTGAGTACAAAATAGAATCCATTTTTGATGAAAGCATTGACAAGAGATTCATTCAAAATTCAGTTTGATTCTTAAGCTCTTGGAGCTGCTCGGATTGATTTATAAAATAATGTTCTAATAAAAGTTCCAAGCTGGATTTTTGAAGGACTCTTTGGTTGTTTGTAAAACCGAATGGTGCTGTTTGTTGTTCAAAAGGATTTTGAGGAGTTTTATAAATGTTTTAATTTGGCCTCATTCCTTGATTATATTGAGCATAGTTTACTTGCTCAAGACTTCCAATAGCACTACCTAGTTGGCATTCAACACTAGTATAACCAAACATTCCATAAACTCTACAAGGTGGTAAAACAGGGGCAGGTGTGACAGCACAAACAGTTAACTTATCAAATTTTTTAAAAAGTGCGTCCACCTTAGCATTGAAGTTATCAAGGGCAGAAATCCATTGATAATAGTTTTGAGCCATGCCATAAAGAAAAAGAAGTTGAAGGTATAAAAATAAAGAAAAAGAAAAAAAAATTAGTCTAACCACTATTAAAAAGTTAATCAAATTACTTAACTCCCTGACAGCGACGCCAAAAACTTGATGTAGTAAATCCGCAAGTGCACGGTTTACCGATGTAGAAATAAAGATATCGTTATGACAGGGAGTTATGAATTCAATTAACTTGTCAACAATGATTAGATGAGAGTTCAAGTTGAAAAGATTGGATTTTGTCTTTAAAAGAAAATAAAATAAAATAAAGGCTTCTTGGGATTATTGGTTCATCATGGTGAAAAATCCTTCACAAACCATACCCTAAACCTAGAACTTTATGTTGGACCTATTTTCTAAAGAAAAATTTCTCTTTAGCCTATCACATCTCCTTTCAGTCTCAGTGAGTGTGTTTCTCTAGCAACCACACTTATTCCCATGGTTGATTGCTATTGAAATCCTTGTAGCACGAAACTTTATTGTCTCAAGGTTTACTAGACTATTCTCATGTTTCACAATCCTTCATCTTAGAACTCTAACCTAAAAAGAATTAGTTACACATGGTAACTAAAACCAAATTACTAAAGATAAAAACATACCATAGAAAACCAAGAAGAAGATAGAATCTCCTCTGTAGTTCTAGAATTGCCTTCCTCTTGAACTGCCACATTTCTGAACGAGAAATTCTGAATGAGGAAGAGTGGTATTTATAGCGAGAGTTTATAACTGGTTTGGGTCAAAAATGCATCGCAAGTTTTTGCCATGCTCTAGGCGCATGATGCTGCTCCCGGGTCCAATTTCTCCGAGTTTCTGTCGTTTTAAGTATTCGTCTTCAAATAACTTGCCTCGGAACCTGGGAACAAAATTCCTCCCACTGTAAATTCTCACGAGGCCTCTTGAATCTTCATTCTTGATGTTCTCAAAGTCTTCACAAATCTTCAGATGTTCTTGATTTGCCGATTTGCATGAATTCTTCGTGAATTATTTCAAAAACCCCCTAAAATTTCTATGTTTTAGGAAAACTAGAATTACAGACTCAAATATATAAAACATTACAAAAGTGTTGAAATCATAGGCAATCATTCTAATACTCCTCCTTTTTGCTGCTAAAACCTACTGAAAATGACTGAAAAACATGTTAAGAATAACGTAAGATGACTTGTCATCAGTAATATATATTAAAGGGCATAATAGGAAAATAAACATTAACGATTCCTTGATGTTGTAAAATGACATATAATTTGGAACATATAAATTTTGTTAGAATGACAACATAATTTGGAACGTATGGAGTATTTTTTATCATTGAATACTTATTTTTTTATTTTTTATTTTTGTAATTATAAGGATTCTGCATTTACGACTTTGTGTTCACCACTGTAGCCTAGCGGCGAGGTCTTGGAATTTATTTAATCATGACATACATTTGGTTGCGTTTTTCCATTTATGTCGAGTGAAATATTAAATAAATGAGAAGTTGAGGACAATGCAAACATGACAAGAAACAAGTCTTAGTATTATTTGATCAATTTGTAGTAAAGTTGGAAAATTGGTCAGGTTCGGTCAGAATCGTCCGAAAAATTCATAATTCTAAGAAACCGACGGTTGATACATCATCCCCCGTTTTTGACCATTTGAGTAAGATTGGTTAGTTTTCGGGTTGAACGAAGATTGGTGTGGACGGGTGGATTGTTTCGGTTGAGAAATTAAACAAGAAAAAAAGTAGAAGACTAACATGGAGTGAAAACTTGACATATATGTGTTGAAGATGGAATAAATGATTCAAACATGTTCATGTTGAGGACAACAATATCAACTACTCCAAAAGATTCTCTAATGGTGTTGTCCACGAACAAAACATTGAGAAAGTGGTTAACCATGTGAGTTTTAGTAAGAACCGGAGAAAAATATGATGAACCAAAACATGGGTTTATGTATGCAAATAACGCATTAGATGTTCAATAAAAATGACCAACTTATCTTCATAACGACTAGAGAGAGTATTGGACCATGTGTATATTCTATCTCTTCTTAGTATTGTTGTGTAAAAAATAATTATAAATTATGTATAAAAAAATTATAATAAAAGTGAACTCTTCTTTGTAGTACCAAAACTGACAAAATTCATTGTATTTGCAGTGTTGATAAGACTATTATGATATGGCTAATATTACAACATGCAATATCAGTCAGATCTGAGTTTCGCTGGTTTGATTTCCTCCACTCAAAACTGACCATTTAAACCCATTTAGAATCGGACCAGTACACCCGAATGATCTATTTTACCCGCTTAGTCCGACATGTGTCCTCTTAAGATAGTTGGGCAGGGCGGTTTGGGTCGGTCAAAGACATTTTTCCAGCCCTAGTTTGTAGTGATACAACAATTAAGTTTGTCCATATTAGACAAAAGTTCAAAAGAAGGTGGAAAGTGAAATTATCAAGAGATGCAAAATAGGAAAAAGCATAAAGACAAGCACAACTTTCAAAACTTAAGGGTGTGCAGCTGCACGCCCTAGATGCTATGTGGCTCTGCCACTGATGGGCTCAAATTAAATCATACTGTAACAACTTGATTTTCGTTAGCTTTATTTTAATAAAAAATTATGTGTTTATACGTGCTTGTATGTGATTAATTGCCTCTGTGTGTATTATGGTTGGGATTGTTGGAATTCGGTGTTAGAAGGATATTTCAGTCATTTCAAACTTAAGGGCATTTTAGTCATTTAGTGAGACGGAGTAAATTAGTAATTGCATTGGGATGGTTATTTTTAGTGTTTCAAGTGGGAACCATTATTCTTACTAAGTTACTAAGTGGGTTGTGGTAATTAGTTAAGAGCCGTTATTTATTTGTTATCTTTTTACCGTAAGTGAATTGAAACTTTGTGGATTAATTAATTAGAAAATTTGAGAGTTAGACCCATTAGAGGTGAGTCTTTATAAACTCATGCCATAAGAGAATTAGGATTTTAACACTCATTCACAAAATTTTAGAAAGAGGTAGAGAGAGAGAGAGAGAAAGTGCTAGAGGAAAAGAAGAAAATGGTTAGAAGAGAAAGGCTTGAAGATCAAGAAGGGATTAGAGATTCAAGGAGCTAAATTGAGGCTAAAGTTAGGGTTGAGTTCCTTTAAGGTAATGGGGCTAGTATTTTATCATAACCTTTTAGTATAATCTTTTTTCTACTCATAAGTGCTTATTGTGAAAAGTGATTATTGTGAATTTAATTGATGAAATTCATGCTCTTATCTTGATACAATGTTTGAGTATGTGAATTTATTGATAATCAAGTTGTTGATGTTGAATTACATGTTCAAGATGTTTGTATATAAATATTTTGTGTTTTGCTCAAAATTGGTGATATGTGATATTGTTGTTGTTGAATTAATTGATGATTTCATGATCAATTGATGTTGTTGTTGATGATTCATGCTATGGGTACTCATAATTGTGAAGTTGTGGTGTGAGTTGAGTTGTTGTTGAGAGTTTTTGTGTAAAATGGGTTTGATTATGATTTTGGATGGGAACTTAATAATTTGAAGTGGTGTAAGTGTTTATTACAAGTGTTATGACCATAGACAATGTTTTGAGTTAATTTGGGAGTGTTGTGTTGGAGTTTAATGATTTAAGAGTGATTATTAAGTGAAAAACGCATTTTTAAGATGATTTTTGAACTGTTGTGAAGCCTGAAATCGGCCACCGATTTCTGAGCTGTTTTTCCAGCTTTTTGTTCGACATTAATCGGCCATCGATTTTGCAATTCGGCCATCGATTTTCTGTCTTACTAATCTGGAAAACATTCATTTTTTTCACCTTTTTATGTTTTGATTTGGCTTTTGGTGTAAACATGAAAGTTTTAGATAATTGAGTTAGCTTTTCAATGGCTTTGGTTTGACTTGAAAATGTTTTGTGAATTTTGAGTTATGATAGAAATACTCCAAGTAGGTCTTGGAAGAATTTTACGAAAATTCAGCATAACCACTTCTAAATCAACCCGAAACTTTTGGTTTGTTTCTAAACTTCAAATCTTGAGTATTAGGAGTTTAATTTGGATGTTTTAGAGTATTTAACATATGTCTTGTTGAATCAAACTTAGTTTTCTTTTGATAATGAATCGGTTTTGAAAAATGATAAAGAGAGACGAACGCTGTAATTTTTATGATTTCGTCGTATTTGGTCGGTGAAACGCACATGTATACTCAACTGCACTTATGTGTGATCTAAGAGTATACATAATTGAGGCATTAGAGTTTGTTTTCTTAGTTTTGATTCAATTATCACAATTATTTTGAAGTTATGAAACGATAGACGAACTTTGTCGAAAATTTTTGTGAATAGCTTGATATGATTGTATGAAGATGTGTGAATGATTGATAGGTGTTGAACACGATGTTTATCCTAGTATGGTGGATTTTCTCCTTTACTTGAATTATGAGAAATTGTATGAAGTTGTTGATTTGTGATTATGTTGTCGATTATTGATGGTGAATTTATACATGCTTAATGTTAATATTTGGATATGGTGATTGCGTGTATTGAATTATGTTGTTGAATTATTATATGCAAATTTGATGATGATAGTTATGGTGTTTGCATGTATGAAAGGTGTTTGTTTTGGTGATGAATTACGTTGTTGAATCATTACATGCAAATGATGGTGATATTGTTGGTGAATGCATATATGTTAAATAATGTTGATGACGTTGGGGAGTTGTTGTTGAACATGTGCATAGGTGTCATATGTTCATGCATTCATAGTTGAGGGATATTTATATCCAGTTGAGGTGATTATGATGTGTTGTTGGCATTATGGGGTGACGGCCTAGACCTTGTTGGTGACGGTACCGCATGCATGTAGGAGTCGTGTCTAGGCGCATTACATATATTTGATAAATTTGTTAAATGTGTCATATTTGATTATGTGTTTGGTGAACCTTGGTGATTTATGTGCATTGGTGAGTTTGGTGAATTGTACACTTGGTGATATTTGGTGAATTGTACACTTGATGATATTTGGTGAATATATGTGAATATGTGTATTTGATGATGTTTGTTGTTAATGGTGATACTTGTACATTTGATGATTTTAATTGATGATGTTCATTTCAGTGAAAATAATGAAATGCGATTTATATGAATGTGATTTTATGATATTTTGGTGACGATGACTTCTTGCTTATACTTTGAAATGATGAATTGTATTTGTTGAGTTGATTAGGCTAAATGAAAAATAAGGTGAGTAATCCTTTCATTGATTGATGTTGATAAATGATGAGCTTATATCGATGACTTGAGTATAGGTTGAATATGTTTGCTATGCTATGTTAGAATTGTGATAGCATGACGTGTATGGAATGAGGGACAATATTCATGTGATGTTAGTATTCTAGGAGGGATGGGTATGTATATGTGTTATGCATGAATCCTTGAATGCTTATAATTATTTGTTTTGATTATGATTGATGTGAAGCTAACCCTAGTGGTTTGTGGTGGACCGCCTACCTATCTGTATGGACGGGTAGACGGCGTGCAGGATTAGTTTGATAGCTTGCTTGGTGGGTGTTAGAGATGTTATGCTTGTTGATGTACTTATGAGTTGATGACCTGGCTATTTTGAAGATGCATGTTATATATATATATATATCCGCTGCGACTTTGAGAAATTTTAATATGCATGTATGTGAACTTTGAGACGTGACGTCTATTTCTTGAATATTTAGATTATTCGCGTGTTTTGTCGCTTTAATAGAAGTAGGGCGTTACACATGTCACTTTTCTTTCGAACCCCACAGCCTTTTTAAAATATATTTAGTAGTGAAGAAGAAATATTTAATAGAATTCTGAGTTCTTCTCTCCTAATGACGCGCATGACTGGCTTAGAGAGGGTGTTAGAGGTTCTCGGGAAACCACTTTTTCAGCTGGAGTTTGGTGGACTTGGTGCCATCGTAACCTTATGTGATTGGGAGGCGAAACTTGGTGTTTACACCGGCTTATTTGTAGCTTAAAGCATTTGATTAAGGTAATAACAAACAACTTTTCTCCCACCGCTCATGTTACTACAATTAACTGCTATGTCAAATGGAACAACAATAATCCCTCTTGTGTTATTATGAATGTTGATGGTAGCTACCACGTACTCCTCTTAAAACAGGGTTTGGAGGGGCATTGCGTAATAATTCAGGTTTGTTTCTTGCGGGTTTTTCTGGTTTTCTTCTAAACTCCAATGATATTATGTTAGCTGAAATTTCTACCATTTATCTTGGGATGGTCATGGCTAAGGATTTGGGTTGTACAAAGCTAGCTTGTTATTCTGATTCTCTTGTTTGCATCAATCTTCTTAATGGCCCCGTTGCGAGATACCATGTTTATGTTGTCCTTATTCAGAAAATAAATTTTAAATCAACCACTAGTTTTAAATTTATTACTTGCATGATCAAACTAGTAAATCATAGGACATATTTGTGCAATGTTTCTCAGAAACGTTAGAATGTTCATCATGTTCATAGGCTTGAATTTTAAAAGATGAATTTAACTAAACTATTTCGACTGAGTCATAATTCGATTAGGATTAAAGGAAAACCTTCAAAGTAAATGCAAACAAGTTTAAAAGAAAAGCATTTGATTAAATAAATGAAGAAAACTGGTACACATAATCATACATACATTTGCCTAAGACTTGTTTCTCGTTGTAAGTGTTTAAGGTTTTTGTGAATGATTTATGTCTCCGATTTCCTATACAGAACCACTAACTATACTCATTAAAAAATAAATGAAAAATAACAACAGTCACAAATAAAGCCTTCGACGCATGTCTTGCTATGTTTCTCAGATTCTTGACAAGCTCTCACGTGTCTTCAACCTCTTGATTTTGTCTCGTCACAAAACAATTTGAATTTCTACGATCGAAACTAAATGGTTTTGCAACTTCAAATATGTCAAATGTTCCCAAATCTGTCGAACCAACAACCATTTAGAAGGTAAAAAGTACTCGTAAACAGTTTATTAACAAAGAAAAAAAAAAGACTCTTAAACCAAAGTGTTGTTTGACAATTTGGAAACAACGAAAATAAAAAATTATATAATTTCATTATTTTTAAAATGCATCATTCATAATTAATATTTTTCTTTTTTCCATCACAACAGATCGCTTCAAATGTATTAAATCTTTTTATTTGCAAAAAAATAACTCACATATCATATAAAATAAAACAAAAAGTATTTTCAGAAAACAATTTTGCTTCGAAAACTATATAGATTGTGTATCCAAGGTTGTCTTAGGTCCACACAAAAATAAGGTTGTCCTACGTCGATAATGCGAATACTAGGTTTGGAAATTAATATTTGTCAGCATCTGTATGTACTGCGGGAACAACAAATGACCCACTCATTTGTTCATTTCCCTTTAGACAATCTTGACATCCTGGAGGCCCGAGCTTCAAGTAACCCTATTCTCTAATTGTAAATATGACAATGTTCAAAAAAATTATACACATAAATTAAGAGAAATAATAAACTAATAAAAAAGAATAGTAAATTTATCTAGAAAAAAAAAAAAGGTACAGTAAATTTAAAAAAATGAGGCAAATCTACACGGAAACTTTGGTTGCTGATACAAATTGACATCCCTATATGAGGCTGTTTGGATTGAGTTATTTTAAGCAAATAAATAAGGTTTTATGTTAATTCATAAGTCTCATTAATGAAAATTATATTTTCATAAGTTATTTTATATAAACTACATTGACAAGCTTATTTACCTAAGTTGTTTTGCATAATCTAAAAAATAAGCATATCCAAATGGGTCCTATGATAAAGATCTGTCATGGTTTGGCAAATACTATCTTTTTTGGTACAACAAATAATACTTATATGTCTAATATGTATGTACGAATTTTTTCATATAGAATTGAAATCATATTTCAATATTTTATATTAGTATAAATGGGTTATTAAGTTTGTACAGATCTTTCCTAAAAAAAAAAGTTTGTACAAATCTAATCTCATTTTTCTCCTTTTCTCCTTCTCAAACCCTAGTCGTCGCTACTTTTCTACTTTTTGATTTATCGGATGATTTAAGGTCTATTTTGACGCAAAGTCACTCATCCAAATTGTTTTTGTTTCTTTCTTGGTTAAACAAGTGATTTCCAAATATTTTTAATCTTATTTTGATTATTTTTGTGATTTCATCATCTTT
The DNA here is from genome assembly GCA_946800305.1 of Medicago arabica. Lineage (NCBI taxonomy): Eukaryota > Viridiplantae > Streptophyta > Magnoliopsida > Fabales > Fabaceae > Medicago > Medicago arabica. The sequence goes on along the minus strand of OX326965.1, from coordinate 21,369,404 downwards.
GCACGACTATGCTTGTTTTGATTTACCGTCTTTGTACGAAGTGTTTTTTATTTCTCGTCTTAGTGCGGTGTATATTTGAAAGATTAGTTTTAAACATGTGCATATTCAATCAACGACTTTGCATGTCAACATTCACCACCTTTCTTTTAGTTAAATCATCCTTAAGTGATTTGAGGTCAATTTTTCCAAAAACCACCACTCTGAATTGTTTTTCCTTTTCTTTTAGTTAAATAAGTGATTTCTCCACATATTTTCAGACGTTTTTTTTGTTATTTCGTCGTCTATGCACGACTATGTTTGTTTTGATTTCTCTTTTTTGTGAGGAGTATTTTTTATTTCCAGTCTTAGTGCGGTGTTTATAGGTTGAAAGATTAACTTTGAACAAGTGGACATCCAATCAATTATTTTGACATCGTCAATGTTGCAGATCCAAAAACAAGAGTATTCCGGAGACTTGAATATAATCATATGCACTCTGCTATTTTATGCTATTAACATGGATGTTGTGAGTTTGTTCACGAATTCATCCTTTTTCTTTTTAACGACTTGAATCAATGAATTTCGTTTAATTTTGTAAAAAAAAAAAAAAGGTCTTATGAGATACATTATGTTTTAAAAAAAGTTGTGATATATATATATATATATATATATATATATATATGTGGGTTTCTAATTTACACCCACCTTAAAACATTAAGGTTCAAGTTAGCAAGCTACATCCACCTAAAATTATTAAGGTGCATGTTCGCAACCTACACCGACTTGATTATTTACACTTATTTTTATAACTTTTAACAATAATTTGCACTCATCTTACTAATTTACACCCACTTTCATCATTCAACATATTGTTTCTTTAAAAGTTTGTCTATTTTTTTCTTCATGTTTTTAAAGTATGTAGGTTTATATATGTGTTTTTCCTTAAAGCTTTTTTTTCCTATTAAATCTGCTGAACCTTTTTCATGCATCCAAAACACATGACCGGTATTTCTTGTCCGTCAATCCACTTATTTTATTGTGTTAATGTGTATAAATTACAAACAATTATTTTATGAAAATTTGATTAAATCTATTTTGATTTTGTTTAAAAACATAGGTATAAATCTGTTTTGTTCTTTTATATTGTAACAAACTACACTTTTATTTAATAACACCTGTCATATAACAAATATAATATAGATTAACATCTTTTTGATCCAGATCAATAATATAACAAATATAATATAAATTTTTAATTTTTTAATGATATCAACATCATAACATTATTCCTTTAAAAAAACATTATTATTGCAAAAAATATTTAAGAGTATAATTGAAAGTAAAAAATAGTCAACCTAAAATCAAGTATTCTCTTTCTATATAGTATCGATTAAGAAAAGTTATTAACATAGTTTTTTTATGATAACTTTTTATCAATTTTTGTTCATACTTGCATATATTTTTATTCTTTATTATCTTTCTTCTCTCTGTAGTCTTTGACTTTTGACCAATAAAAAAAGATAAAAAAGAAGTTGTCACAAAATGGTTGTTGAAATATTTCACACATAGTTTACACACATGCACTGTAACACAATATCCTTAGTCACGTACAATTATAAATCAAATCACCTCAAAGTGACATCTCTTCACCACGACCACCAAATTAGGTTGAATCTCCACCTCTTCAAATACTTATTTCCTCCAAAGCATGACTCTACTTTTCTTCATATATAGTCCCTTTTTATTTTTCCATTTTACCAATTATTTAGCTAATGAATACAAAACAACTGTGCATGCAACTTTTAGAGAAAGCTACCAACTTTATCAGAGTTCAGAAGAATCAACAAAACCAACCACAAGGAATTACATTCAATGAGATGAAGAACAAAGAAAGCCATGGTAATGGCCCATTTAATTCTTTCAGACAGAGATGCAGTAGAAGGGTGAGGGAACTAAGGGTAAGGTTCTATATCATCAGAAAGTGTGTAAGAATGCTTGTTTGTTGGAAAGATATAGAATAGAGACATATATAGGTAAAAATATATTTGATGAAAAGGTCAAGACTTCCCATATGTTATTTTAATTATATGCTCTTTGTAGTAGTATTCATATACGTTTGGATCTAAGAAAAAAACATTTTTTTTAAAAGGAAGAAAAAAAGGTTGTATCTCCTGAATTAAAGCTTTTTTTTTTGGGTTACAAATTTGAAGGTTGTAGGAATAACCTGAATAAAGCCGAATGCATATTAATTGATGGTCGTTGATAAAATTAGGCATTCCGAATTTCAATCTATCTATTTTGGATTAAAAACAAGTCAAAATTATCTACATACTTTTTGAGACTTAAAAATTGAGACTATTTTTTTCTTTAACTTATCTCTATTTTAATTCCAGTTTTAACTAAACTTGTATTTTTGGTACAATATCTAAACTTTTTTTTACTATTTCAGTTTCGGTATAACTAGTTTTAAATCAATTTTCAAATTAAGTTTATGATATATAGCGATAACCGGCGGTGGACTAATCATTTAAAGAGATTGTTTTTAATTCACTAGTTTTTTTTTTCTTTCACACATATATTCAATCAAATGATATCATAATGTCATTTTTATAGATTAATTTCTAAAAATATATCAACAAATATTTTTTTTTTGAGAAAATATCAACAAATATTTATATAGCATCATTTGAATAGATGCGCGGATAGAAGAAAAAAAATTACAATGCCTATATACCAATTAAATCCTTCATATCTTTTTTGAAAGAAGAAATTTATTCCATTTTATTTAGGGGTTTTCGTGGTGCGGTTTGGTTCGGTTTTGAGGCTAAAAGTCATCCGAACCGCAAGATAAAAAAGCATGCGGTTTGGTTTGGTTTGGTTGACTTTTAAAATAAAATCCAAACAAAACCAAACCAATGCGGTTTGAGTTGGATCGGTTGGAGCGGTTTTTTCGATACAATACAATTTTTTGTTTACAACATTAAAATCGAGTTAAAAAGGTAAAACACAACATATTTTCAGCAATGTTTTCGACAATGTTTTTAGTTTCATTTCACGTTACAATTTCATTTTCATCAAACAACATAAACCAAATTAAAAACGTGAACAAAAAGTAATTCTATAATGAAAGAAATGTAAAAGACTAAGGTTTTATCATTCTCTAAAATTTCAAGTAGCATATAAATACATTTTTTAAATAAAAAGCAAAAGAAGAAACTAAAAAAGAGAAAAAATATGTCATTTTATAAAAGTTTCCATTGAGTTTCTATGAGTATTGGTCTACGAGACATAGATTTAATTAGTGTTTTTCTTATGTTGGGGTTTGGTTTGGTTTGGTTCGGTTGGTAAAAGGAAAATCGCAAACCAAATCAAACCATGCGGTTGAGGAAAAAAGTGATCCGAATACATCCAAACCAAATGCGGTTTTTTGCGGTTTCAGTTTAAGTTGGTTCGGTTTGCGGTTTTTCTATTGGATTGGTTCGGTTTTGAACACCCCAAATTTTATTAGCTAAAATATGCCAAATGCATGAAGGAAGATCTACTATGATATGGGAGCTAAGATTTAAGGGGGCAGCCTGAGAAAACTCGTGAGCAACCCCATTTACTTACCTCCTATATTGATCTCGACATGAGAGTTCTAAAATATATTTTGTAACAATCGTCTACAAGCAAAAATTATACAACTAAACTCACTATTATAATCTTCATCAGAATTAACATGATCAACAACTCTTTTAGAATTCGAGAAAATTCCACGTTGGCGAATTGAAGATTGGAGACCCATTGCAGAGCTGTGTATAAACCAATGGCTTCCCCTACATCAACATCACACAAAGGAGCAAACTAATCCGTTTCGGCCCACACAAATTCACCAGCATCATTCGTAATGCAAATTCTCAATCCTAGCCTGTTAAGCGACAAAGAAAATGATGCATCAATGTTACATTCATACCTTCCTGATGCGGCTTTTTCCATGTCCCCTCTTCATGGCTTATAGGTGCTTACCACGCTGTAGTTGTTCTTTCTTCACTTCAGGGCCTGATAACTTGAGTCGTTCTCTGGTCATCCAATAAATGAGTTGCACGCTGAACAATTTAGAAACTTTGTTCATTCTTTTGTTGCCAACGTTTCAAATTATGCCTTTTCCATAGCTCCACATTGTTGTCATAAACAAATCACTTTGACCTGGAGAAAATTGTTGCAAAAGAGTGAAAATCAGTGCATGAATATTATAATCTTGACGCAATGCCCTGATTATAGTGTCCCACATATTCACATTACAGCACACCTAGCTTTAGTACATTCTACAAGAACATGAATATTATTCTCATAATTACTACCACACTCCACACAGTCTATTGGGAAAGCCACTCCTCTACTGCTAGGTTGGGCACGTGTTGGAAAACATCCTCGACACACCTACCAAACAATTTTTGACTTTAGGTGGCACTTTCAACTTTCAAATTAAATTCCATCAACCAGGCACATGAAGATGAGAGTTGTCTTTAATTTCTGTCACATAAATACGATAAGCACTAAGAACTAAGTAATTACCATTCTTCTCCGCTTTCCAAATCAACTTATCATTCGACACCAAAGGCTGGAGAGGGGTACTAAGAATCAAATGGGCAGTAGTAACTTCAAACAAATTATAAATAAATGGTGTTTTCCAAGTCTTCGCAGATTGGTCAATAGAAGTAGACAAGTTCACATCGGCCAAAGGCATAGCCAAAGGGCCCTCTGGCAACAAACATTTACCATCCTTAAGCATTGGTATGCCTAAAATAGGTATATTCACACACTATCCTATTCTCCATCTCGCACCCTGTTTCACCATAATTTTGGCGCTAAAAATACTCCGCCACACATAACTAGGATTATGCCCAATTATGGACCCTATAAAATCACTATTAGGGAGATGAAGTTCCTTAAATAAATGAGTAACAAGACTAGATGGATCAGTTTGGAACCTCCACCCTCGTTTGCCTAACATAGCCACATTAAAGGAAGTGAGGTCCTTGAAACCCATGCCGCCAGAAAATTTATGAACATACAATTTTTCCTCTGACATCCAATGTATCCCACGCCTCATATTACCACCATGTCCCCACCAAAACGCATTAATCAATTTTTCTATGGTATCAACAAGCTTAGAAGGAAGGAAAAATATGCTCATAATATAAGAATGAATAGATTGAAGCACCAATTTAATCATTACCTCCCTGCCGGCTTTAGATAAGCATTTGCTACTCCAATTGTTAATTTTGTGCCATATGCGGTCCTTGATAAAACTAAAAGTTACTTCTTTGCTTCGACCCACCATAGAAGGAAGCCCAAGGTACTTTTCGGTCCCCATAACTACACTGACTCCAAGAATATTAGTAATTGCATCCTTCGTATAAGTTGGGAAAATTTTGCTAAAAAAAGACTACCAAGGAAGGCTAATAGTCTGCCTTGATGCTAACTCATAGGTTTGAAGAAAATTCATCATTACTTGCGCTTCCCGTTCTTCAGCCCTGAAAAATAGAAAACAATCATCTGCAAATAAAATGTGAGAAATGACATGAGCATTAATGCAAATGATGGTTCCGTGTATGTATCTGATGTAGTATTTTTGCATCAAACAAGATAAGTATTTATAAATCGTCTCCTCAGGGACTAGTGCGATATCATGGACTGTTCGACACGAAATATCATTCTAAGTTAAAAGATTGATTGTTTGTTTGTTTAACTACATAAACTAAAGCATAAAAGTAAATGTTGAGAGTAACAAGGCGAAGAAACATTGGAATTAGGGTTCCCTGATTAAGCGTCAAACATAACCTAATAATCACGTATAATGACTCTAGCGTTTTACCGATATTATCACGTATCGCTCAACAAGATTATTCGTGTCCAAATAATCTCTTGAAACCAATTGTATTCTTCAATAGTTGATTTCCCAAACTATTGAACAATCTAATTGTCGATCGTATCGTTTAATCGACGATTTCTCAATCTATTCAACGATCCGAAAGTTTTACATTCCGATACTTTGTGTGATTATCAAAACATCAATCCTATGTCTAGAATTGTTGTATTGATAGATGAATATTCTAGACCTAGATTCAAAGGTACTTTTCAATAACAATTAAATCAAAGATAGGAATTGGATTGCAAGAATAACTTCAATATCAAGTAAATTGCTAGAATCATGTTATACAAGATCAAAGGATTACATTTTAGGCTCAATCAAGTACCTCTAATCCCAACTAAGAAGAATTAGCTCATCATTGTCATGTGAGCTTTACAAAAGTGGAAGAAAAGTTGTGAATCCATGCCAAGACTTTGATTTCTCCAAGGATCTTGATGAATTCTCACTCAATCACTCTTGCTCTATGAAAACCCAAGATTTTCGCCCTGTTCTCTCTCTAAAATTCTAACTCATCCCTTTAAAAAATGAAAGAGGAGGCTTTTATAGAGTTTCTGATCTGCATGTACTCGCCTCGCGAGCAGAAACACTCGCCATGGCGAGTTGCGCTTTCTTCGCCTATGGGTTTTTGCCACGTCACCTCTGAAGAGTTTGGCCGCCCTAACTCGCCTCGCGAGTAAAATCATGCGCCATTGCGAGCTCTGCTCGCCTCTAGTTCGCCATGGCGAGTTGAAGGCGAAAGGAGAAAAACTCTCTGCCATGTGCTCGCCTTGGTTTCGCCGTTGCGAGTTGGTGGCGAGCTGCTCGCCTTTCCTTGCTCGCCGTTGCGAGTTGATGGCGAGTTGCCATGATCTTTGCTTCTTTTTTCTTGGTTCTTTTCCTTCCTTGCTTGGTGTCTTGAGCTCAATTCCTGCACAAAAGGGATAGAGTAAGAGAAATAAAGCGTAATAGGACAATTATCATTTATCTCTCGGCTTTTCCTTAGATTACTTGTAAGATAAGTAATAAAAATGTCTTAATTCAAAGATGATTTTAACTACTTCACGGCACTTATCAGTATCCACGACATTCATCTTTCTGAATGATAGTGGAGAGGCCTTCTACGCATAGAATGAATAAATAAGGTGACAACGGATCCCCTTGTCTCAAACCTCGACCATGAATAATAGTGCCAACTGTAACAACCTGTTTTTCGTTAGGATTAATTTTATTTATTATTATATGTGTTTAATTGCTTGTTTGTGTGTTTGACATAGGATTAGTGGATTTTTAGACAGGAAGGGTATTTTTGTTATTTTTAAGATTAAGGGTATTTTGGTCATTTGAGGAGAAAGGGTAACAAGTGATTTTAGAATGTAGAGTATTTTAGTGTGAATAGTTATTTTTACTAAGATTGGTAGTAACTTGAGGTAATGATTTTGAGATGGTAATTAATGAGATGTTTAAAGAGTTAAATGGGTAGTAACTTTTTAATTAAGTGGTAAGAGACACTAGGCCCATTATGAGATGATATGACCTAGCCCATTTGTAGGATTATAAAAGGACAACCCTAGGGAAAATTAAGGTTAGACTTTTATTTCACACATTCACAAAAAGGGTGGCTAGAGAAAAATAGAGAGAATTGAGAGAGAAGTGAAGATAGAAGAAAAGAGAATAACCCAAGTGAAGTGAAGAGAAGAGCAAGTTAGGATTGGGGTGGGGGGGGTGAAGATTTAGCTTTTGAGGATTTGAGGTAAGGGGGATAAATAAGTTATTCTCATAATAAGCTATTTCATATTTTTTGTTTATGGGTAATGTTTATTTTGATTGATTGTGAAATTGATGATTATTTATGTCGATTTTCGTTCTCTAAATGAAGTGATAATTTTGGGTGTGGTAAAAGTGGTATAAACTTGTTGTTGTTGCATGAAATTTATGGTTTGATTATCTTAAGTTGCTAACTATGGGTTGTTAGCTTAATTGGTTGTAAATCATGTTGTTGTTGTTGAATGTTGCTGAATTCATGATGTATATTCTATATGAGTGATTGGGTGTATGAAAGTGATTAAGTTAAGTTGTTGTTGAAGCTTTAAGTTGTGTTTGTTCGAATTAAGTTATTTTTATTGGAACTTTGATGAAACAAGTGAGAACTATTTGAATTGTTGCATAAGCTGTTTTGAGGGTTGTGAAATCTTATTTGATGTGTTTGAGCCTTGGATTATAACTTTAATAGTTTTGGGTGAAAGAGGAATCTAAATAAGCACTTTGGGGGCATTTTTGATGAAAATCCGAGGCTAAAACACACCAAAAGGGAATTTTCGCAGCGCTGGCGCCTACACTTGAGCGCTAGGTGCCCAGTTGCAGAGAGCCAGCACCTGGCCATGCTCTTCCTGGGGCTAGGCACCCTGGACAGTGCAAGTTTCTACTTGCATTTTGTCTTGGGTGCTTGGCGGTGGAACATATGGTTCCTAAGTGATATTCTAATGGTAAGGACTTGCTGTTTTGATCAATATAATTGCTCGAACATAGTTTACTTGGATTAAAATTGGTTTTAAGATTTGTGACGAACTTTGAATGGAAAATGCACATGAACTTGGAATTTTTGAAACATGGTTTTTATCGAACGAAATGATGAGGACATGACTTGTTTTCTATAACAATGGAATTAGAATAATCAAGTAGGATTGGTATGATCGTGAAACTTGACTTTTGTGAAAAATGTCGAAATAGACGAACTTTGTGAAAATAGGCGAACTTTGGTGAGATTTTGAAATATGACTTGTTAGCTTGCAATTGAATTTATGTTCATGATAACATGATGAATTATGATTGAATTGATGATTATATACATGAGATATGATGGAATGTGTGAAAGTGAAAAATAGACGAACTTTAGCGAAATGATGAATTATGATTTGATTACTTGCAACTGACTTTGATAATATGATAATATGATGAAATGAGAATAAACCAATGATAATTGGGTGTATAACATGTTATTTGATGTGTTGTGGATGATTGTTCATCTATTGTGGAATTTGTGCTTATGAAGTGATGTTGCTTCTTTGTTGCTTGGTGATAGATGTATGTGCATAATATGATGGTGAAAGCATGTACATGTAGTGGTGATAGAATATTTTATTATCCGAAATGGAGATGTTTATAATGGTGATGTCTTGTATGAATGTATGCATTTAGTGAGTCATATGTTCTTGATTCATTAGTTAACAGATATTTAGTATCCAAAGTGGTGAGTTAACAGATATTTAGTATCCAAAGCAGTGAAAATGGTATCACATGCATGTACAGTCGCATTTAGGACATTACATGCATATGAGATGTGTGAAGCGTGTCATATTTGAATATGTGATTGGTGAATAATGTGATTATGTGGAGTTGTGAACTTGAACATGTTTGCTTGGTGATATTAGTATACTTGAGATAATGTTGTTAAGGCGATGAACTTTGATGATGATTAAAGAATGAAATATGCTTGGATTTGTTATGATCGATTTTATTCACATGATGTTCGTATTCTAGGAATGATGAATATGTATATGCATGAATCACTTGGAAACCTAGAAGGCTATTTTATGCTTATATCTTATTATGTGAATGATATCTAACCCCCAGTGGTCGTTTGGTTGACTGCCTGACTGTTTTTAAAAATGGTGTAGACGACGTGCAGGTTTGAGTTCATTTTTCTTGTGAGTGCTCGAGGCTTAGCTTGGAGCTACCTCTTTATCTTTTGCTTGAAGTCTAGATTAGGATTTGATTACGAGTGTCGGGACTTATGTTATGTTTTCACATTATTGCTGAAACTACTTGTTTATTTATATCTAAGATTTAAGATACTATTGGTGATGTATTATGAGACATGAGACATGGCTGTGGAGATTTGTTTTATGTTGTTGAGACATTTGTTATGTTGTTTTCCAATGCGAGTTTTATGAAAACCGAATTATGCATGTTTTGAGAAAACGAAGACATAACATCTTGAACTCTTTTGATTAATTGATTTAATTGCATTAATTATTGCTTGTGGGGTTCAAGAGTGTCAGATCAACAACCTCACTATTAATAATAACAGAATAACCGACGATCTCCACACACATCATAATCCACCGCACCCATTTATTGTCAACCCCCATTTTAAGCGTAACATCCTTAAGATAAAGACAGTCAATTCTATCGTTAGCTTTACTGATATCTAATTTAAGAGCTGCATTCTTATCTCTGCTTTTCTTACTAACTCTCATATGGTGCACTACTTCAATTGCAATCATAGTATTATCTAGGATAGAACGCCCAGGGTCAAAAGTTGACTGGTTCTCAAAAATGGACTTATGTAAAATAGTTTTGAGTCTATTAGCAAGCACCTTCACCATCAAATAGTTTTGGGTCTCCAATCATTCCTCGATTCATGCTCATTACCTTTAGGAATAAACGCAATATTTGTGGCATACAGTGAAGGCTAAAATTGATTATTATTTAGTCACTAACAACATTCCTGAAAAACATCAGAACTACACACCGACAAAAAGTGTTGGAAAAATAATAGATTAAAGACATCCAGACTTGGGCATTTGTCTGGGTGCATAAAGAACATGGCCTCTATGAACTCACTAACCTGAAAAGGACTTGATAGAAAAATAATCATCTTCATCAGAAACAACCTTCTCTATGTTATCCACAACTGGGGCTCGAGAACTATTTTTCTCCAAGAATAATTCCTTAAAGTAGTTTCTCGCGGCCTGACACATGCCTTTCTCATCTGAAATTCTATAACCCAAATCATTTTCTATAGAAGTGATATGGTTTAACTTCTTTCTTGACGTGGCAGTGGCGTGGAAGAATTTAGTTTTGAGATCCTCATCACGGTACAATTGGGTCTTACCACATTGCCTCCAATGTTTATATTCTTGAATCATCAGTTGTGTCATGCGCTTTCGTAGATTCGTTAGTAAATTTGGATCAGTTGCAACACCTTGATTACAACAACAACTCAACTCGTTCCTACAATCATCGATTTCTTGATTGAGCCCATGGACATTGGTTTTGCTCCATGCACTAAGATCATTAATTCTGCAACTTTTCAACTACCTGCATACCTGCACTAGACACCTAGTTGTCAGAAACACTAATAGTAATACTCGGTTCAACACACCATGCATTTTCAAACTTGAAGGTTCTCCGTGGTACCCAAATAAGGCTCAAAGGTTCCTTATTCAAGAAGATATGATAATGGTCAGATGCAGGGGCTACTAGATGTAGGTGAGAAAAACACAAGAAAGGGGGGTTGGATTATGTTAGCTCTTTCGTTTTTTTAAAACTAAGTCCAATGTTCAGAGTCTAGAACATAGTTCAAAGTCTTATACATCAAATAATGTAAAGAGTGAGAAAGAAGAGAAAGACACAAAGCTATTATATAGGTTCCTTCCACAAACCGGAAGTAGTCTTGTCCCCCTTGTACTTCCAAGGAGAGTTCACTAAAATCAATATCTGATTACAATTGCTCAAGCACAAAAGCAAGAGACTTCAAAATACTCAAGCATAAAAGCAAGAGGTTTCCTATGCTCAAGCACAAACGTAAAAGAATTCCTATGGTCATGCACAAAAGCAAGAGACTTCTAATCAAACAGAATTACACAGAATATTGTTTGAGGTTTGAACACTTTATATACAATCAGTGGTGTTCACAATATAAATCAGATACATACTCTTAAGACTGTAGAATTTCTAAGATATAAAAGTTGTTATGAAATTCTAAGTGAACTTGATGTGAAAACAATTTCAGCAGAGTTTTGGCACTTGTAAAATTGTTGTGAGTCTCTTACAATCTTCAAATTTTCACTCCTTTGTATAGAGGTGTGAAAGAGACGTTGCAGATTGCCAGCACATCGAAAGAGTCGTTGTTGAAGCTTGATAATCACTAATGATTTGTTGCTTGATATGATTATTGTCCTATGAGGGAACAATTTCAAATCCATTCCTTGAATAGAGAATAACCAACGTAGACACAACTTTTATCTTGTACTACTGAAGATATGAAGAGTGGAGTAGTGGAGTAGTTATTGTACAATTGTACTATGTCCTTTTCATGCGCTCTTCAGTGGATAAACATACAATGCCTTCTAATTCCTCTGAAATAGTCGTTGTTCTAGGCTTCCATTCCTTCTGCAATGATGTGTATTCAAAATAACAACTTTTAACCAACTCCAGCTTCCAATCTTCAGACTCTGATGATGTCAGCTTATGATGGTTAGCTTCTGATTGTCTTCAGATTTTGTCTTGCAACATAAGCTTCCTTTGTAGATTCCTTTGCTTTCTTTGTTTCTATCAGAACCAATACTTGACTTATAATTTTTCACTATGATTCTGCACACTTGGATAAATATTAGCAATTTCAATTGACATTTTAATACCTTGTTATCATCAAAACTTAAGGTAGTAATGTTAAACACATTTTGTTCCAACAATCTTCCCCTTTTTGATGATAACAAACACTAGTATTAAATGCTCAATTGTTGTTAATCTAATTAACAAGTTGATTTTAGGGTCTAATTAACAACGTAATTATAAATTAATGAATGGACAACTATTTTTTTTTAATTAAATGCATGTCTTTGTTTTCTTTTACAAATTTACTTATTAAAGTAGTTAACTTGTTCCATAAGTCCTAACTTAACTGATAAAAAAACGAAAAATGTTAGATCGAACATGGTGACCGAGGTTCGAATCCGACACTCCACTTTATATATGTGAGTTTATGATGGTTTTGCCATTTCGTCTATCGACAAAAAAAAGTAGTTAACTCAATTCGTAAAAACCTAGTTTCGTGGATGCTCAAAAACAAAACACATGCATTTTATAAAATAAAAAATATCTGTCATAATAGGCCTTTACCCCCTGTAAAAAAAATCGATTCCGTCCTTGTATAATAAAGATTCTTCAGGATTGCCCTCCGAAGTCTTTGAGTCAGCAGAATCTTTGACATGGCAACTGCGTGGCTTTTTCTTTTTCTTTTTTAATTTTTTTCTATTACCACGCAGCTGCCACGTCAGATATTCTGCTGACTCAAAGGGTTCGGGGGGCAATCTAGAAGAATCTTTATTTTACAAGAACGGAATCTAATTTTTTTTTACAGGGGGCAAAACCAAAAGTGGCATATATTACAAGGGGTAAAGGTCTATTAACCCTTTATAATAACATTGAATCATGGTTTATTTAAAAAAATAAGACCGTGACTTATGGTTTATTATTTATATTAAATAAAAAGATTGAAAAGTAAATATAAAATAAGACCATGACTTATGGTTTATTATTTATAACTAAAAATAATGAATGTACCACGGCATAATTTTTAATCTCAACAAGTTATCCCTCTAAAATGTCATGTTATTTTTTAAAAGGTTTAAGTGCACTTTTCACCCCTTAAGTTTTAAAAAGTTACGAGTTTGGTCCTCTATAAAGAAAATGACAAAAGTGACACATCATGTTTAGGGAAATATGCTCTTTTGACCCCTTAACATAAGGGAAATATGATTTTTTGACCCTTTATCTTCTCAAAAAGTTGCGATTATGGCCCCTTTTTTGGGACACATGGCGTCTTCTCAGCAATTTTGGGACGAAATGGGCCAAAATTGTAACTTTTTTAACAGGGGGCCAAAATTGCAACATTTTAAATCTTATGGGTTGAAAAGTGCAGTTTAGCCTATTCAAAATAAGACCATGGTTTATTATTTAAATTTATTGAATGAACCTAAAATGTGAATTTTTGTTCATAATAATGATCGGAGGATGTACTTTATAAGTAGATCTTTCTACAAATTTCCGTATATTATACATACTTTCTAAGTAAAAAGAAATTCGTATAGGGCACGGATCTCATACTAGTTTAAATATGTGAAAAATTATTGTATATAATATAATATAATATAATAATATTAGTAAGAAACAATAGTATTCATCATATTTACTTTAGTAGGTCAGCATGACAGTTCTAGAAGTCTTTTTGTTTTTATGATATGTAGTCTGACTTTTTAAGTTAGATAGACTTTTAAAAAAGCAAAGATCTTCTATATTTAAGAAAATAGTCTCTAGTCTAGTCTGACTTGTTATAGAGACTAGGTCTTAGGCCTATGTAGGACGTCCTTGTTTATTCTCATCCTTATTGTTGCGAAGTATTCATTGCATCTACATGATTTATAGTCATCTTTTAGGCGAAACCTTGTATCCTTTTTTTTCTTTTCCAAGTAGTCTGGTCGTTAGAATTTCACCATTTTAAAGTGAATAATTGATTACTCCGGAGTTCGAACCACGACTAATGCATATTGAAATGCATTGTCTTTGTCCAATGAGTTATGTTCACTAGGACACCTTATCTTCTTTATTAATCACTTTTTCATAGATAAAGTTCGAACCCAAAAGTCCACAAGTCCTATCTTAACTGACAAATTTTTTAATTTGTTAGGTCGGAAGTAGTGATCAAGGTTCAAACTTTGACCCATCCACTTGTATGTATGAATTTCAAAGGTTATTTTATCATTTCATCTATCAATAAAAAAAATTAAACACAAAACCTAAATAAATGAATTCGTTTTTAGTTTCCATTGACGAAAAAACAAAAAGATTAAATATATATTCAAGACAATATATTTTTCATAACTGGGGAGCATTTGCCCCCATGCCAAATACCTCAACATGTGTGTATATATACTCCTTTCTTCTATTGTGTATTATTCACAACTTTTGCTTGCAGATAACTACCAATATTTTGTCATCAAGTACTAGCCAGTTCCAAAAACAATCTATAAAGATGTCTATTCCATAAGATTCTCCATGTAGAGGGTGTGCATCAAGCTTTGCAACGCCAGTAAGACAACAAGATACACAAGCAGCTCAAACTTTAGTTAACATTGTCCACAACATTAATTGTGGACAAGGCCTCCTCCAACGATCATGAACAATGGTTTCCAGCCATGGCCTCAACTAAATACTCCCAAAGCCAGTACTACGATTTATATGAATCTGTCTAAAATTTGGGTGCACCTCTTGATCAACAAAGGAGGTAGAGGCATGCCTTCGTTGCTACCACTATTGATCTTAACTATCATCCAAACCTTAACTTGAATAACGTCCCATATGGTGGGACGATTGAAATCTATCGTTACGAGATATATGCTCTTGGTGGGTATTTGGGTTTCTTCCGCACTTGGCAATCAATACAACTACCGTAATCAACTTGAAGTTAGCTATGTTGGCGGCATCGCACCTTAATATATTCGTTCTGCTCAATTACATAACGCCCAGCTGGGTCGAGGTTAGACGGTACCTCGACTTAATTTTATTTTTGTAGAGATTCTTAGAATATCTAAACATTTCTACAAAATTTCATTCAAAAATAAAAATGTTACATGTAAGTTGTCATGGATCAAAAATGGTGATGGAAAACATTTGGGACCAAAAGTGTAAGAAATATTTTTTAATCACAAAATCGAAAAAATTGATTGACCAAAAACATATTTAACCATTTTTTAATATATATATAAAGAAGAAAACCACCAAAAGACGGTACAAATTGTCAAATGATAAGCTTCTTCTTCAGAAAAAAAAATACACAGGAGTATGTTGGAAGAGATGCATGCATATGTTTTAAAATTGGCAGACCAAAATCTTGTATTTACAAATGAGAGCATCAAAATCGTAAATGAGGAAAAATAGAGGAATTTTGTTTTACAAAATATTAGTCTCCAAAAGGGAATACAAAGAGTACTCAAACAACTAAGTGCAGCAAAGTTCAGTAGCTCTTCGGCTCATCATATTTGATTTCGATTTTTTTTTAATTATACTCTTACCATCCCCAATTATAAAATCATATAAAAAAAAATGTTTGTTCTTAAATCTAAAATCATCTTTAAATTTTCAAATGCATTGATTACTTTTTTTCTAACTATACCTTTATTAATATTACCAATTGTCTTAGAACATGAAAAATCAACAATAAATATATTTATACATAAAGGATAATTTAGTAATAGTTACATATTTTTTAGAAAATTTATTACTCCAACTTTTTTCTTAATATTAGGTGAGCGCCAATAATATTTTTGAATGAGCTTATAATTAAGGAGGGGGAATATATAATAGGAAGAGGACTAGTAATATTTTTGACATTAGAACCAAAGAAAGCCCCCTTATAAGAAATCAAATAAAGTAATCTAGAATCGCAAAAAGAAAACCACTTATAAATATAATAACTTGAATGTTTTGTCGGCGACGCTCACAAGGGCGAATAATGTATTAATACTAAACTAGATTGTTGATTCGTGCGTCACACGAGTTTATTAATAAGAGATTTGACATACGAATAATAGTGGAAAAAAAAAAGAACAGTAATAATAATTCATAGTAGACAAAATAAAACACTTCATAAAATGTATAAAATCTGAAAATATTATAAAAAAAAATTCGGTAATCACTATCAATAATTCGGTAAAAGAATCATATATGAGGAAGGTTGTAAGGTCACGTGCTTCCATTTGTAAAAATTAAAATATCAAAATATTATGTTAAGTTGTTGCAGACCTAATAAAATTAATAAATAAGGATTAGGGTATTATGTTTGTATACGTATTAAATAAGTGTACAACAACTTGTCAACAAAAAAAGTCTACCAAACGACAGGAATGAAAAGCTTATCAGTGTGGAGAACTATTAGGGATTGCTGCATTTTAAAGGGGATTTGCTAGCTTATCAGTGTTATGGTACTGATGTGGCAAATTGTCTAGTTATATAGATGCTGCATTCTGTTCATCTGACACAAATGAAGCCTACATATTCATGAAAAATGAGTATGTGCTTTTGAATGGGCCGCTTCTGATTTGTGATGGGTTTCCCTCTCTTATTGGTACAATATTTGAAGGGTATGGAATAGACTGTGCTTTTGATACTGATTACAATCAAGCATTCATCTTTTCGACCAACTTTTGTGCTTCCATAGACTATGCTCCTAGAACCACAGATGACAAAATACGTGAAGATCCTATGATGATAAGTGACATGTTTCCCTTCTTTAAGAATGAAGTCTTCGAGAGTGGCATAGATGCTGCATTTAGGTCGACTATGAGCGACGAAGCTTACTTATTTAGAGATGCTCTTATAAACTACAGCTCCAAGACTCTTAAATCCATCCAAAAGATCACTGATGGATTTCCTTGTTTAAAAGGCACTGTCTTTGAGAGTGGAATTGATGCAGCCTTTGCTTCTCACACAACTAATGAGGCTTACATTTTCAAAGGAGAGAATTATGCACTTATCAATTTCACCCCACACACAACTGATGACTACATTATTGATGGTATGGCGAAGCCAATTCGTCCCAACTGGCCTTCCCTTGAAAACATATTGCCTCGCAAGAATGCTGGGCCTGATACTCTACCTCATCGTGATCAGGGTCAGGCACACGGACATGATGAACTTTAAAATTATAATATCATGGTATTTATGAATTATAAGAATAAAGACTTTCTTTTGGTTAAAATTTACTTTCTGATGTGATGATGTGTGTATTTATTTACTTCATAATAATGTAATATTATGTGTTGCTTGTTGTCTGTATCTATATGTAATGTGCTTCCCTTGAAAATATCATGTGTGTATTTGATTGATTGTAAACTATTTCTCATATGGAAACAATGATTTTGACACATCTTTTGGATGGAATTGGATCCGCGGTAGAGATATAAAGTGGAAAATAAACTGTAAAATACAATACAAAATTTTCTGCCTTACTTTACTTCAATTTACCTTCTAGTTCGTTGCATACATCACACTACTTTGTCCGTTTCAATTTCAAAAGGCACAAACTAAAGATGAGAGAAACTCCAGCAGCAAAGAAATCCAATAACCCCAAAACTACCACCATCGTGGTTGTTGTCATCCTCTTCTTATGTTAAACTCCGATTAGCATAAATTTTGGAACAAGCGGGTGATCCAGAGGAGGGGGATGATCCTGTAATCTTTTATCTCAATTTCAATTTTGGTATTTAATTTTCTTCTAGTTCTCAGACAATTAGTTTGACATATTGGATGTCGCAGTACATTTGTTCAGGGGTATTCTTATATGCATGCCAGTTATCACTTTGGATTTTTTAACTGCAACATATTGGTTGTGGCAGTACATTTGTGCAGGGTATTCTTTGTGTTGATTGTGTGGGATATTTAATCTCTCCTTTTATTATTTGTTTTATATAGGGTTGCATAAAATTGCCTAGAATAAAATTAATGAAATAAGAGATGTAGTTTGCCTGATGATGTCCATGAATACTCTGTATTGTATTACCTATCTCTGTTACATAAATAGTTTCTCTTTTATTTTCATCTCATTTATTTAAACTTTATTGATAAAATCATAGCAACGGGTGGTTCTTTTTTTTTTTTTTTTTGAAGATTGGCACCAGAGGGAATCGAACCTGAGACCACGAGGAGGAGCATACTCCCAGGTCCCAAGCCAATACCACCAGGCCTTAGCAACGGGTGGTTCTTATTCTAGTTGATCACTAAATTGGTTGCTAGCTCATTTGTCTATAAAAAATACTAATATAGCAATGACTGATCAAATCCATTGCTAATGATGCAAATGGTTATAATGTATGACTACTCACAAGTTACATTAAATTTCCTGCAGATTTGTGATTGCTCACCATCCAATGCATCAACATTGCGGCAGTGTCTAACTTGATGAGGGACTATGAACAGAGGCAAGACTTTCCAACCTTGCAAAGATAGGATCAGAATGATTTTGTTTCCCTTCCATGAATTTGTTGGAAATTCGAATCCTGAGTGGCCTCGTAGTAGATGACTCAATCTGTGGACAACCCCTCAGTTGAAGTTCTTTCAAGCTTGGCATAAACTCATGCATATTTTCAGGCAAAGAATTCAACTTCTGACAGTAGTTTATGGTTAACAAGTTGAGCTTTGGGGCTGCAAATCCTCCCTTGGGAAATGAGGTGAAACTTGGACAATGCCTTATGCACATGGAATTGAGGGTTTTGAAATTTGGAGGAGTTGCATCTGATGCTGAAAGAACAGTAAGTGCTTCCAGATTTTTGCATCCCCAAATATCTATGGACTTGAGGTTTGGGAAAAGATCTAAAGGCAAGAACATGAGTGAGTCACAGCTATCAATCAAGTACAAAGATGTCAGTGATTGGTGGTACCAAGGTGCATGTACATGGAATTCTAGTTTCTGACAATTCTGAATGTTGAGCACTCGCAGACTCGGAGATTTGGGAAGTGGACAAAGCAAACGTTTGCAATCTCTGATAACTAGTAATGTCAAAGATGGAAGACTACTTGGTAAGTTCCCGGTCAGTTTGGGACAGTTTTCAATATAAAACTCTCTAAGATGAGAGAAAGCTCTGCTGCCTACATTTTCTGCATTGAAACTCCATTTCTCCCATGCTGACATAGACTCGATCCGTAGAATTTCTAGTGCAGGAAAGCTATCAGTACTTGCAGAAGTTGTATATCCATAAAACTCAGGTCCTAAACTCATTAATCCTTCAAATTTAATAATCTGAAGCTCTTTCAACATTGGAAGTTGTCCAAGTGGAGGCAATTTGTAGCAATATTTACATCCCTTAAGCTTTAAGGAAACCAGGTTGCAAAAGTAGTAGTCCCCTAACCAATCAGGAAATTCTGTGCCTGGATAGTCATTGATATCAAGTTCCCTCAAATTCGTGTGCGGTTCAAGACTGCACAGTTTAGTCTTTTCATGCTGTGAGTTTTCGGTATCACCACTTCCACCCCAATCCAAAGACAATTTTTCAAGGCCATGTTTTTCCTTCAATTTTGCTTTCTCAGAATCCTTGTAATTCACAACATGTTCTAAGTCATGAATGAACAATGATCCATGTAAATTACATAGCTCTCCCAGTTCACTAATGGAAGATCCATGATCTTCACCAACAAAAAAGTCACTCAACTTTTGAAGGTTTTTCAATTCACTGATTTGTAATGGCATCCACTTCAAACAAGTGCCTCTAATATCCAAGTGGCGCAAGTTGACAAGTTTATGAATATCTTTTGGAAGTTCAATAAGATTATAACATCCAACTAACTTGAGCGTTTGTAAATTGTACAGACTGCAGATCGACTCAGGTAACCTTGTAATCTCGGTGTCAGACACTTCTAGAGAACGCAGATGTTTCAGTTCACCTATTGAATCAGGTAAACTGTAGAAATAAGCACCTACCAGGGTTAACACCCTTAAGTACCTTAGCTTTGTCAAAAGATCATTAGGCATGTCGTTGAACATGTCGATGGATGTACCTATTGTTCGTATTTGCATAAAGGTACGTAGGCGATTTGCTTTGCAAACATCTTTCAGGTTTACATATGAGGAACAATGTGAAATAATGTGAGACAAATAATGAGTTCTTTCCATAACTTGATCAGAACTGTTATCTTCTATTCTCACAGAAAATGTTCCAGATACAAACTGAGCCAAGTCATTTATAAGATGATGCATTAGGAAACATGATTTGCCACTTCTTGATTGGTAAAAAAATGATCTAGATACTAATTCACAAAAATACTCATTTCCAACTTCTTCTATTCTTCCATGTCTTTTTGATCCGTTGAGCAATCCTTCTGCCATCCACAACAAAACTAGATTCTCCTTTTCAAATTCATAATCTTTTGGGAAAATTGCACAATAAGCAAAACATCTCTTTAAATGAGAAGGGAGATAATGGTAACTTAACCTCAAAGCTGGAAGAATATTGCTCTCATGATCTTGTAGATCCCATATCTCACTGTTTAGTACTTTATGCCATTCTTGGGTATCACTTTTTGACCTCAAAAGTCCTGCAAGTGTCTTCAAAGCCAAAGGCAATCCCTTGCACTTTCTAACTATTTCCCTTCCAACTTTGTATACACTTTGCTGATGAACATTTGAATCCTTATGGCCATAACCAAACGCATGGTTTGAAAACAATTCCCAACAATCTTCATTCGCCAATTCAGTAAGATTATAAGGCGGAAAAGTCTGCATGATAGATGCAACATTCCGACTTCTAGTGGTTACAATAATCTTACTTCCATTAGCCCCTCCATGTTTAAATGGACTCCTGAATTTGTCCCATTTCTCATAGTTTTCATCCCAAACATCATCCAAAACAAATAAAAACTTTTTCTTCTGTATATACATTTTCAGATTCCTCTGTATTGAATTTAAATCTTCAACATCACAACTACACAAACTCACAACCTCCAAAAGGTTCTTTGTGATCTTGCATATATCAAATTCTTCAGAAACATAAATCCAGGCTTTGAGATCAAACTCCTTCTGTACTCTATCATCATTATACACTAGTTGAGCTAAGGTGGTTTTTCCAATTCCTCCCATGCCAACAATGGGAATAACACCTAGTTTTTCATCATCAGAATCATGTGACAATAGCAAATTAACTAAGATATCTTTATCATCATCCCTTCCATACACATCACATGCTTCAACCACAGATGAAGTTGGTGTCTTGTATGTCACTTTCACTTCCTTACCAACCTTCAAATCAAGTACTTCTTTCAACTTTATAACAAACTCTAATCTTTCATAAACATCTTCTATCTTCTGTTCAAGTTGTTTATCATACAAATTTGTATGAGTGAAGTTGAATGAGTTTACCTCTTTTGACTTTATCTTTTCACTGGTAAAAATCTCATCAAGTAGATCATCAGCATCAAATGCAACATCTTTAAGTTCCTCAAGCCACTCCTTCACAGCTTCATTTTTCATTTGCTTTTCTTCTGCATCATTGAGCACTGCATGGACTGACAACAACATGATCTTCAGTCTTTTGAGCAAATTCTCACTTTTTTTCTTCTTAAAGAAGTTTGCAACCTCAGAAGAAGCTATCCTTTCTAGCAACACATTGAAAACAGCTCCCATTAAAGGTCCAGCAACAAGTTCCAGAGCCATGGTGTGAAATTATTGCACAATTTTTTATTTTTTATTTTCCTTGCACAACAGAATTCTGGAGGATAGGCTGCTGCAAGGATCAACCTAGTCAACTGATAGAGCCAAAGAAAAAGGCAACTAGATTTGGAACCACAGCCGACACGTATATATTTTTTAAGGGATATGTTATTTTAAGACCATTTTGAGACAATTAATGGAACAATCAAATATATATATATATATATATATATATATATATATATATATATATATATATATATATCAATGATCTAAATATTAACACAAAAATCAAAACAATATAAAGAGATGATAAGAATACAATGAGAGTACAAGAGAGTTGTCGTAAAATTGTCTTATTATACAAATATTATTTGCCATTTTTTATTCTGTTTGGTACTTCACCTATTTGCAGTCAAGCTAAATTGGGTGGCTATAGACTCTTCAAGTTTTCGTGAGCTACTTTTAATAAATTGAATTTAAATAAATAAGTTTTGCTGAAATATGAAAATATAGAAGTGTTGATGAAACTCATTTAGTATTTTTCTTTTTTTTGGAAATACTAGGTAAGAGAGAATTGGTATTAAATATAAATATTAAAAAATTAAAAAGTAGGTGATGTATATAGAAGATTCACTTAACCATCTAAAATGGAGAACTTTAGTGTTAATGGTGTAAGAACCAAATTAATGATCCGACAAACTCTAAAAATTCAATGCTAACCAATTAAGTTGGTTCGTATGCGTCTGAATCAAATTCAACAACTATTAAAAAAATTAAAGATTAATGAGTTAGATAATCATAGCATATATGATAACACAACACATTATGGCATTGTTTGATCTATCAATTTTCTTAAAAAAAATCACACTATGTTAAGAGTTATTTTTTTGATATATATTTATAAAAAAATTCATAGATTTTTTTTAATCATGTTATATAATTATTATTGTAGCAAATGTACTTATTTTATCAGTAAATAATTTGTAGTAATTGAAAAAAATACAATAAGTTGATATAAATGTTTTCTCCTCAAAACCAAACATTTAAACCGTTTGGATTGAGCTTATTATGAGCTTATGGAAAATAACTTATGCAAATAAAGAGGTTTCTATATTAATTCATAAACTCTCACTAACGAAAATCTTATCTTCACAAGTTGTTTTTTCATAAACTACATTATTAAGTTTATGAATAATAAATAAAAACTTATTTATTTGCATAAGTTCAATCCAAACAGGTCCTTAATGTCTTGGAATATGAGAAGTTAAGATTGTCTATGTACCTTTACACATATAAATAAATAAAAAGATGTTAAATATTCAACTGTTCAACTTGACTTCTCATATCCAACTGGGGTTGGGAATAGGCCAGGCCGGCCTACAGAGGCCTACGGCCTGGCCTGTTTAGGCCTGGACTGTTTATGTAAGAGGTTAGGCTTAGGCTTTTGAAAAAGCAGTAAATAGGCCAGGCTTAGGCTATCAAAAAAAGCCTATGAAGCCTAATAGGCCGGCCTATTTATGCATATTATTAAAATTTATTTTTTTATATTAAAATATAATTTATATTAAACATAAAAATCATTAAAAAAAACTCAAAAAATGAACTTTTTAAATAGGATTTAAGACCTTATATCGAAATAGGCTTTTAAGGTCTTATAGTGATAGAGAGGCCTTACACTGAAATAGGCTTTAAGGCCAATTAGGCCTATTTAAAAGTAGATAAAATTGAATATTTAATAACTTTTATATGAAGTAGGCCTGTAAATAGGCTTCTAAGCCAGACCAGGCTTTTAAATAGGCCAGGCCAGGCCAAAAAAGTAGGTCTCTAGTAGGCCATAGGTCAGGCTCAGGCTTGCAAAACTATTCGTAGACTAGGCTTAGACCTATCAAAGCCTGGCCTATTCCCACATAAAACAAATAACCAATTATGTATTTGAACTTGTGAAAAATAGTCTAAAGTGGCCTAAAGAAGATGCTGAGAAACCATTTGAGATCGCCAAAACTATTATTTTTAATTTAAGAATTGGAAAATTATATAAATTAAACGAGATTTCTCTCCTGTGGGAGGGTATATTCATGCTAGTTCCAATTGCAGAGTGGAGAACGACAAGCAAGGTATCGCTTCTGGATAAAACATAGAGCCATTGGAGATCTCCGATGGGTCGATTCCTTAGTGATTTTCCCATATGCGTGCACATAGTGAAGCATCAAATGAATGTGGTAATAACGAGATTCTAGATATGAGAGTATGAATATGTCTTAAATTCTCTTACATTTGTGTTACATAGATCAATATTAATTACTCTATTAGTTATACTTAAGTAGATTGGCAGAGCTAAACAGACTACAAAGGTATTCACAGGCAATACCATTTCTAATGTTGCTTGGTTAAGTGTTCTTCATGACTAGAATAGGCTAGGGGTTATGTCCTAATAAATCTTTAGTTCTTGGCTGTTTAAAGAAGTGATTAGTTCCTAGACGTGTGCCATGTCGTCAATCATACACTCTTGGTTGACATGTCTGCCACTATACTGCCTTTCTTTTTGATAGCATAAATGAAATACAAGGAAAACACCATGACTAAAGACTAATAATATAGGTGATTGTACTCTGCAGAGCATGTCATAATTGAAAACTTTGATTCTGACACATGCTACTAAACTGATAACTATACTAGTATACTTTTTTTTTATGTAAAATGGATAACACTAATGCAAACATTATCCATGATGAATTTACTTGAAAGAATTACTAGGACAGAAATTCGCGCATTCGAACAGGCCGTTTGACTGCATTTGTAAAACCCTGCAAAGAAGTGAAGAATTCATAGTAAGCATTCTGTTTTCAAGTATCAACAGAAGACGGTGACAAAATCGTATGAGTAGGAAAAAATTAAAACCCACACCACTCAGGTAAACCATTTACTAGAGTAACCCGGTCTTTAGGTCTCTTCGTAGCACCAAGTGCGAACATGTCAAGTAATAAGTGACACCACTAAAATTTGTATCACAACTCAACCGCAAAAAGCAAGAAAATTCTCCAGATTTGCTCAATGAAATCGTGTTTTTTTAGGGGGCTTTGACACAGATGATCATTAGAGAACCACACTTTTGGTTCTTACTATTTAAATGTGTAGAATTTGTCATACCATGTGTCTAAAATAGAGCATAAATCAATTGTTTTTATAACAGAATTATATAAATACAGTGAATTGATGTGATTGCTTAATCTGCTCCTCGTCAATGATTTTGCACAGCCAAGTGTATAAACATGTGACTAACTCTATCTAAATGACTTTTTTTTTATCAAATGCAAGAAGAACGATATAAAATAATATGCATTTATTAAGATAAAAAAAAACCAAAAAAAGCATACCTCATTAAATTTAAAAAGTAAAGGGCTTTGATTTTTCTCTGATGTAGTTTCTTTCTGTAGAGATCTGTCATCATTTTGGAGACCCTTAACACTTGACTTCTTAAACCTGCCCTTAAAGGAAAAAATTAGATCAGCAGCAGTATACAATAGCTATGTAATGATAATTATTCACCAAGGCACCCCAGCTATACATCAAACCTGTTGTTTGTTGCACGTAAAACAACAACTAAACCTTTTCTAAGTGAGCTAATTAAATGAATCAATATACGCCATTAATAAACCAACAATAACCTCTTTATATTTCTTTTGTCTGGAGCAATAGAGCAACTTATTATCTCAAAAACATGTAATCCTATTTGAGATAGTGAACATGCAATCCTATTTGAGATAGTGAACATGCAATCCTATTTGAGATAGTGAATATTTTGTTTGAGTGTTTCAGGGGACATGGGAACATCAAGCCACATAAATTATTGTGATTTTGTGTGTTCTGATCTTTGATCCCTGTTGTGCACAGTTTTCCACAAAAATATTATATAGTATCTTTAGGTTATTATAGTAAGCTTCATAGAAACTTTGCATGTGCTGCGAATTGACAACTAAAGAAAACACTGAACAAAAAGTTGTGAACTAAAATGTTTGGCTTAATGTATTCTCCTTTATCGTTGTCGATCGGCATAAATCAAATGCACCCTATATTAAGAGAGAAAATATCCATAGTGAATGCTGCAATTTTGGTGATGTGCTAGATTTGAAGTAGTGGTATGATAAATTTAATATTTTTACCATGCTAGAAGTTTTGTGGTAGACTGACCATCTTCAATCAAGGAAACCCCGTGAATAGTAAAAACTGATACTAAATGAGTGCTTTACTGAATCATGATAATGGTTGGCATAAGAAATACAAATTATTGAGGAAGAATCACCTGTCAAAGAAATCTAAGGAACTCCTAGATGGTTTTCTCTTATTTGCCAAGTCTAGCAGTTTTGTCTTGTCTGTTACATTTGCAATTTTAGTGGGATTCAAGTTTGGTGAAACTGTCTTGGGATGTTCATTTGATTTCCTTGCTAAAACATTAGGTTGACTTTCAATGGTTTTCATATCAAGTGCAGCTGCATGATTCTTGGTATTAGCAAATGGGATGTTGTTGTTGTTTCCAGCCTCAATAACTTCATGCCCTCCATTAGTCAAAGTCGCAGTTTTGATATTAGCTTGTAAAATCTTTTGCTTTTCAACCTGTTAGGCTCAAAACAGTGGAACAGACACGCGGTGAAAAAATGGTACGGAAGTCACAATATAATAAGCAAATTTAAATGAACCTGTGAAGGAAAAAGATATCCCAAAAGTATTGTTTGTTTGTGATAAAATATTTTGATCTGGCTAATACAGAACAAAATCAAGGGTTTTACTTGACATTCACGTTTCATTTTTATTCTTTCAAATTTGAACAGCAATTAACCTTCATCCAGAAAATGTTTTATCGGAAGTTTTATCGGTCAAAAACATTTTTGACATATCATAAGTTTTATCGGAAGTGAATAGGGGAAAACAAATGAGAAATGTTTTAATTCATCCTTAAAAAAAGAAGCAAAAGAAAAATATATAATGAAAATAAAACATTTTAAGTTTACGAAGTCTCACTTCATGCACCAAAACCTGCTTCATAGGTAAAGAAAGCACGTAATGGTTGGATGTATAATCCTGCAGAAATGTAGACAACAGAATAGATATCAATAACTGGCTGAGATTTTCATGATAGAAGCACGAACAATGATCCCAGGTCATACCTTAAAGTTTATAAAGCTACCAATAGAAGGAACAAGAGACAAAGACAATTCATCTGCTACTTCATACTTCAGGGTATTAGGCAGTGCATCTGATTTCATTTTCTTATATGTGATAGCATATGAGACCATTGTGCTAACTAATTGAGCAAGATCATTCTTCTCCTTATCCGATAGTAGTTGTAATGCCACCTAATGAAAAGAAAAAACAAATCAGAAAAAAGAGGAAAAAACGTGAAACGTTGAGCTGAGCCAAGCTAATTAGAGCAATTAAAGCTCGGCTTATGAATGTCAAAATAGTCATCAGACTACACGTGACTGACAAGCAACATAATGTTAAAAAATAGTTCAAATTGACGTTAAATGTCATAATACAGCAAGCAATCCATCAACAAAAATATATGAACATAGCTAGAGGGGTCAAATATCATCCTGCCTCATGCTAAAAAAAGAAGGAATGAAACTCGTAGCTATGTGTAATCTTGATACACAACTTAAAAAACTGATTTAGGGTGCTGTTGTTATAGGTATGTGAACTTCAGGATGGAGGTTTATTGGTACTACAGAAAATGAATCATAACTGGTCTAAGGTTTTGTTCAAATGATCGAATCAGTTATTTATGATGTCTTCCATGAACAGTAGGAGTCAATTTAGATAAACTATCAAGAACTTATGGGAAAGAGAAATATTAAAAGAATTATCTCACAATTACTTTAAGTTTTTTAAAATATCAATTTCAGTTCTCAAATAAGTTGAAATTACCTTTTTGCATTTTAATTTCTTCAGAACCTCTCTTTTAACTTCATTAACATCTATAAAGTTTACAAGGACATTTCTACAGTGAAGGACCATAAGTGTATTTTAATTGAGAAGCTCCCATAAGCTAAAAGTTAATCCTTACTAAGTTTGAGTTTGGAGAGATTAAAAACCCTTATATCTGGATTTGACAGGAGTGGTCTAGGCTTCAACACTAGGATTCAAGGCATTACAACCAAGAGATCCATCACTATTGGGGTGCCCTTCCTCTGAAAATAAATAACTACTTGAAAAGTTGCATACATGACTTAAATATAGCTATTAATCAAATTTTGAAGAACAAAGACTAAATTCAATAACAGGCCATTAAGAAATATAATATAAGAGGCATTCTTTATCATAATATTTCCTATTTTCTTTCTTCAAAAAAAAAAATTTCCTATTTTCTAAACAACCCAACATATTCTTTTTTTATCGAAAGAGAACTGTGTCTTCACATGCAAGATTCTAAAGTATTAAAAAGATAGACAAAGAAAACAAGGAGACAAAATCAGTTAGGTTACTAAACTAATTTCATGACAAATAGAATAAGTATATTACCGGTCTTATGGATGGTGGGGATAAAATGTCCAACAATGGAGAAATTAAGTCTTCAACAAAGGAAGTAGGTGATAAGTGCCTTGCAATATGTGGTGATATTTTGTGGTGCCAAGTATTCAAAATGTCCATCTTTTCCATCATCATTGTTCGATACCTACAGATTTTTATATGATATGGCGTTAGGAAAATTTTGTTTTGCGGGAAAAAAGCATTTTAAAGTTATGCAAGTTCAACTAGTAGTACAACGTATACCTATGATATGACTTTGGCCACTCAATGGTTGGCTTCTGAACTTGGGCTACTGTATGATGTACAATAATTGCAATGGGAGGCAAATGAACTGAAGAAAGGAAAGACAGAAAAAAAAGAAAAAAAGTGAGAATCAAGTTTGTATTTAGTAACACAACAGCATTAAAGGTAAAGTATCATCCTACCAAGGAGAGACATTTGTTGTGTACGCATTATATATTGATGCAAGAGATCATAAACTTCAAGACTGTTGAGACACTTGACCTTCAAGCATATTTCAAAATTTCTCAGTCATTCAAAAGAATTAGTAAATGAATCTCGGTGTCAGTGAATCTGTTGTGAGACCAATGCTTACAGTTTTCTGCATAACTGGATCATGATAATTAAGCTGCAGAATATTTTCATGAATTCCATCCAGAATCAGGTCACTATCACCACTGCATATTAATTACCCATGTTTACATTGGACGTGCATATACTTGAACATGAGAGAAATGAGAGAAACAACAATACATGGTTTACCGGAATGATATAAGGGAGTACAAGGTGTCAAATTCAGAGAACTCGCTATTAAGAGATTTTCTTTCCATCTTTTTTGTTCTTTTTCTTTGGAACAACTACAAAGAATAGCAGTCAATGCAAAAGATGTTTAATATATAGTAATCTTAGAAAACTATAGCCAGGAATAGATAAATTCAAAAGTGTGGTGCATATTACCTCTTTCCAGATGTCGAGAACATTTTTTGACATGTCCTTCTGACCAACAACTTGCGAACCAATATCAAACTGAGCACCAGTAAAGCATGTAAAAATTAATCCAGCATCTAATGAACAAAATATATTCTCTTCACATGATAAAATGTACTCCAAATTTTGAAATGAAGAGCCATGAAGCCACAAGAATAACACAGGAACAAATACATCACAATATAAAATAAAATCATGGTAAAAATGTTTTCTGTTTTCAATTATAGAGCCAAAAAAAGACAGGTATCAGATATTGGTCCCCCATTTGACATAAAATAATGCAAGGAGCCTTATGATAGGAAAAAGCTAGCAAATTGTTACCACGATAACCAACAGTTAGTTAACTATGGAGAGAGATATGACAGTATATAAATAGTAAGAATCGTTTAGGGGGAATAGAGATTAGGAGGGAGTGTAAAGACTATCTCTGTCTTCCAAACTAGGGCTGGGAAAGTTAAATATCCCTGTTCATTGTCATCCATCATTCTCTTAATTCTGCAATGATCTTGATTCAAAAATAGGGATAAGAGTGATATTCAATAAAAACTCAAGTATGTTTGATTACTTTCTAGTAAACAACCTATTCTGGTAAAAGATATACGTTGTATTCATTTTTATCCATATTTTTGTTTGAGTCTTCAATCACCTTTGTTGTAAATCAGAATATTTGTAATTATTTAGTATTCGGCCCATTAATCAAGCTCATTAGCATCTATTCATGGATTCTGTACACTCTCAATTCAGACATCTACTATTAGTTCCCTTGGTATCACGATTGTGCAATTTTGATCCAATGGGTTTCAATTTTGTGAATCGGATCCCCAAAGGATTCCAATTGCTAAGATAAGGTAAATCCAACTTAAGCAAGCTTGACAAGCAGATGTTTCCAAAAAAGTATCGCGGTGACTTGAAGAAGAGGCCCTTTGGGATGCTGCCAAAGCAATTTTCACGACTGAGGGACCTTTGGCAAATAGGCCCCCGACTTCAAAATTAGATGGTTAAGGGATTAAGGAACCTTATTGTAACATTTGGGATACCTAGGGTTTACACAGTTGAAACATAGGGACTAAAATTGCACAACCCTATTTCCTAATGGGCCAAAAGTGAAATTAAGTTTTTAAAAACAACAAAACAAGAATAGAATAGAATCAAGCAAGCCCTTTGTCTCTTTCTTTGTTCTTTTTTCAGGTCCATGAATTGTTATGTAGATTTGCTTGTAAGTAAAAGGGAACTTAACACACATACACATGCACAAAGCTGAGAGCTTAAAAGTATTGAGTTAGAGCATCCCCTTTGAAAATATATATCTCTCTCTCTCTCTTCATGTCATTAACCCAGAGAATAAGATCAAACCTACTACCCAGAAACATCGTCGATTGGAATATAACCCAGTAACATCGTTGATTGGAATATAAAGGTCAAGTTCGAAACAAAATAGTTTTCTTCCAATAAAGTGATTCTAGGGAAGAAATTATGAGACAACAGAGTTTTTCATTTTAGATGCTTAAGTGAATCTCCTATTGTGGAAATTTGATATTTAATACATAACTAACTTCATACAATTCTAGAAATTTTGTAAATAATAACAGAAACCAAATAATCATTAATTAAACAAAATAAAGCAACTCATTTCTCTAACAATTTCAAATGCTTCCACAAAAGGAAATTATGAATGACCGTACTTGGATAAGAAAGGACTACAGAAGAATCAACGTTTATGAACTCATAAGTCCTAAAACGTTCCTCTGAAATGCTGATTCACATTGAAATCTTACCGCATTGAGGGTTTCTTTCTTCTTAGAGAGAAACTGGAGAGTGTTCAAGCATGAGCGTATATCACATGCTGTAATAAGGGGCAAAAAAATGTCAATCAGAACAAGAAAAGGATAAAAAAAATTATTGAATGGTAATTTATTTACATGTATCAAAAAAAAATGACATGGTTTAGATAGTTTATGGTTTGAATATTAAGAACATGAATGCGCAAATGCATGTGTGCATATATAGGTACATGTATATGGAGTGATATTAAACTCTCTTGACACCTTTCTTTGCACAATTTGCAAAACTTAAATAAAATAAATACCTGTATAATCTGCTAAAGCACTGAGTGCAATGGCATTGGCTTTCATCCCCTCCTTGTTACATATATATTTTAGTCTACAAAGGCCAATTGAGAAGGATTTAGTGAAACTGAATGAGCATATAAGGATTTGCTAAACAATAATTCAGTGACCAAATATGTGGTACTAACAACAATGTGTACTAACCTACAGAGTTTACAGTTCATTCAAATAAAATACTAGCTTACTTTATTAATATCATATTGGTATGTGGCCCTTACGAATCCAAAATAGGGGAGCGTAACAGCCAACCCCAAAAACGCTTTAAAAAGACAGCAGATAGCAAGATGGTCGTGGTATTTTTCTAAGAAATTTATGAATAATGCTAGAAACATACTCTGACACACTTTCTAACAAGCTCTTTTAATTGGTCAAAATTTATATGGATCCCACCAAATTTATATGGGACTCACATGATTTGGTGTGACCAGTGTGAGTTTTAACCAATAAAAAAGTGTGTTAGAGAGTGTGATGCTAGCACTCCTCAATTCTTATACATCTTGAACAATTTAGACACAAAAACTCAACAACTAGTTGTGACTCACCAACGAAAAGGTGGAAAATGACAGGACAGATACAAAATGAGAGAAACACAAAAAACTGCTCTGGTTTGTGGGGCTATTGCGGCTGCAAAAACCTGCTATTATGGCTGCTATAATAACCTGATCCGCTACTGCATGTCTTGTAGCTACCAAGAGCTGATTTGCTCTACAGCACTGCTATAGTGCGCTATTGACAACACTAGCCTTGCAACAATTGGTGGATATTGCCTATTGGTAGTACTTCTAAAGTTGAGTTGTGACTCCCTTTTTTCTAAATTTGGTGTTCTGCGCTATTATATGGGTTTTTCAATTTGAAGTGTAAGACTCAAGATTGCACAAACAAATAGGACAATTTTATAAATAGCAATCACTGATACAGCAACTTAAGTCACGGACCTAAGCCCTAACAGAAAATCGTGCTATCTCAAGACATTGTTATCATTTTATTTTGTAAGGCCTGAGGAAAATGGTCAGAGATTTTAAAAAGTGGCCCTCAGAAGGACAATGTCAACCATTTTATTATATAAGGAGCATGCCAGTATCCCAAGCAAATAAGTTTTTTTTTTTTTTTTAAGAAAATATAAGTTTGTTTTTTTAGTTGTTTGTTTTCTTATATATCACAAACTGAAAGCAGTTTTAGGTTCAACTTTAGGGGAACTGATAACGAGTACTTGGGAAAAGTTAAGGGTTTCTCATGGTGCATTCAAAATAAAATGTTTACATTTGAGTACCTACATCTCTACCCATATACAGGTCTGGGCTCAACTTATCAGATAACACATTTCTTGAGTTTTAATGAAAAAGTTGTGCATTCTCATCTCTAACTTTCCATGTTTCAGCCTTCCTAAAACTATAGCAAATGGTTAATGCAGCCATATGGAGTTAACTCAATTGGTAATTAGCTAAAGTAGCTCATACAGTCAATTATTTTTCTTTGTTGAAATCATCAATTGTTAAGGTTAATTCTATATCAAATCGCCATAATTATTGGAAACAAGAAACGATCAACTTTGCCCACTGTTAGAAAATAAATAGTCATTAATATTTAATAATAATTATAGCTAAACCTAATTCCAATTTAGATATGTGAACTATTTCAAGTTAATCCTCACCTGCTTACCACCCGACTAACTGTTGGTTGAACAAATATATGAACCCTGTCAAAAAAAATGTGTGCTGTCAAGAAATCAAACTACATACAAGCTGAGATTTACAAATAATACACAAATTAATGGAGAAGATAAAGGAGGAAACAATAGCTTGAGATAAAATAATTATTAAGGGATACAGCAGCAAAGTTGCAACAACAGAAACAAACCTCTCATGCAAAATTCACTTTTATTAACGAGATCCACTGAAGAATATTAAAAAGGGCGGGGGAAAACTACACCAATTTACACCTAGAGTTGAAATAATTTTGATCTTTCTCTCTAAACTCAAGTCTAAAAATTTTAAGAGAAAAATAAAATTATGTTCAGTACTAGTGTCTGTGTGTGTGTGTGTGTGTGTAAGAAAATAATTCATTCATCATTCATCGATATCTTATTATGTGACCAAAACTTCTCTTATTATCCTTAATGAATCTCACCTGTTTCAAATCTCTTTTCTTCTTTCCCTACTTTTGGCAAGTTTGTAAATACAATATTTCCCTTCGTTTTTTCTATCTTTTTTTATAAGGATTATCTCCCTTCTTTAGTGCTAAAGGATTGGTATTAAATCATCAAACGCTCTTGCTTTAGCTTCACTGTCCTCCTTAGAGTGCATTTGATTTGCTAAAAGTATAAGCGATTGGAAAGGACAGATCTTGTTGTACCCTTTTGATTTAGAAACGGATCATAGGACGGGACAAACAGGGGACAGGGGACTGGACAAAATCATGAAATTTTGTCCCTCTCTAAACCATGGGGCAACTTTTCTCCAAGTACAAGATATCTAAAATACCAAAATATCATTTTTATTGTTTACAAAAAAATATTCTCTCATCTCTCTACCCTCTCATGTCTCTCTCCCTCTCATCTCTCTCTATCTCTCATCTTTCTCTCCCTCGCTCTATATCCATTCTATCTCCTCCCTCTCCTTTATTAATATTTGCATTCATAAACATAAATATGTGTGTATGTGTGCGCGCGTGTATATATCATAAACGGTATTACAGGAAAATTTATTTTATTTTGTTTGTGTCGTTCATTGTTCATCAACCGTCCTACAAAATAAAAGTTGTCCAGAAACTTACAAGTCTGTCCAGTACTCATCCTTTTGCAAATCAAACAGACCCTTAGAGTTTTTAATAGCTACCTTGTATTTATTCCATTTTCATCGAAGGACCATCATTTAAAACACTATTGTAACCCTTCCACTTTATTGCAAGTTCTCATCTCACCAACAAAATGCTATATCATTTGTCTATAATCAACTCAATTCTCTTAATAATTCTTTCTATATCTTTCTAATCATCACAGCCATACTGTTTCACATATTAGTAGTTTAGATCAACACAACGAACATGAGAATCCAAACCAATCTAATTACAATTGTTTGGTTTATTACATTTTGGAGTGAACCTAAAGCAATTGAACTTGAGTACCTCAACCGACTACATAACATCATTTTCTTATTGATTTGCATCTGATAAAGAGATATTCTAAAACATATTCAAGACTAAGGTTCTCTTTGGGAAGATGAAGGACATACTCAAATAGTTGGTTATTCAAACATCAGTTGTATGAACTCGCCCATTGACAGGAAATCCACTTATGGAAATTGTATATTTAATGGAGGCAACAGTTGAATACACCAAACTGTTACTCAGAAAGCTTCATTTGAAAGGACTATGCAGATGACACTTGTATGTAACATTAGTATTGCATATTGCCTCTAATCTATTTCCCATAAGAGGACCAATCATTGAGATAGACTCTCACTTCACTGTGGAGAATGACGCATCAAGAGACAACACCGCGTGCATTGTCAACTCCAATGACCAGTAGCAAGATAAGATGCCTTAAGCAAATCCCAAATAGGTCCTTGACTCGGCTATCTTTGTAACAAGCTTGATGCATATTATTTATATGCTCCAGGTTGAGCGGGGTGTTGAAAATATATTAGAATCTGTGGATTTATTTTATAGGGTCATTGTGTAGCATATATTATCATAATGTATCATGTAAATAAAAATAGTTTGTCCTATATTTATTATCTGTCGCATTGAGTCTATATAAAACTGACTCCATTATGACATTGAGACACAGTTTCACCATCTCATGTATCTGGTCCCTCTAATCCAACGATACTAACTACGATACTAACTGTTGGAACCAGTAACCCTTAACCATATAAAGCACTCATAAATCTATGAAAGAAAGAACAGAATTAGAGGGAAAATTTTTGAATTATCCAACTTCTGACTGTTTACAAGAAATACCTCCTTGATTGTGCCATTCGTGATGCAACAAAAAAAAAATCATATTGGAAGACTCGTCCAAAAGATGGTGTATTAATAAGAACCAATCATCTATACATCCTCTTTCAAACCAAAAACGGGGAGGATTTTCTGAAGACCAGCTAATTTCCCTAATAATGGTATTAACTATGAACAATGATATATAAGATGGGTGGTTCGGCTATTAAGATTTTGCTTCTAAATGAAATAAATACAAGGTCAGAGACTACGGAAGAACTACAACATGTTATAGACACAAGGTCCAGCTAAAAGGGTTGTAGAAAAACATAGAAGTTTTCCGTCAACACTTTCTGAAATTAGTGATAAGTCTTTGTTTGACATTATTGAGGTTAATGGATTATTAGGGAAGCTTAATAAATAAGCTACTAAGGTTTTGAAGCTTTTGATCCAGCAAAATTTTCATAAGGTAAGCATGACAAATAGTTATGATGTTCAGGATCAAATCTATAACATTAATGACGTACATCAATTATCCATACTGGTAACTTACTTGGCTACTTGGCGTAATGATCTTAAGGCAGGTGCATATAGGTCATTACATATGCAAATCACCTACATTCAAAACCAATATCATCATTGAAAATATGAGTTGTCACCAATTTCATTATTGAAAATGAATAGTCTAGTGAATGTGGCAATATGAAAATCTAAAACTCACAGGTCTTGACAAGGATGCCGTTTTTCGCCCCTTCTTTGATGATTTCCTTTCCATTTGTCCTTTATCCAAACTTTTCTTCCCTGCATCAGGCTTCTTTTCAGCAGAAATCTGCATGATTTAGATTGAATTGAGTTTTCTGAATTCTCGATGACAAACTTGTTTTAACAGTTCCCTTCCGTCGAGAAATAAAAACTTAATCCCAATTTCCCATTTAGTGGTTTTGTATAAATAACAGCATAATATTCTTTGGTTAGAAAAACTATAAGCCTCTTTTTGAGATAATGGCTTGTAGCAAAATAGAAAAGACATATGGTTGCTCTCAAAACCTAGGAAGACTTATTTATTGTTAAAAGTGTTCAAATATTTCAGATATCATCTTGTTTAGAGCCCAAATATCCAACTTCAGGCTCTTAAAGTGCACCAATTCTACTTAAAATTGTTGCCGGCTTGCGGCTACGGATAAGTTAAGTGCAGAAAACCTGAACTTCAAAAAACAAAATAAAACCAGAGAACTACACTCAATTACATACAAATAATATGAAGCCTATTATAACAAGTCTGGTAAGATAATGTATGATTTTTCATTTATTAGTAATGATGAATGCATAAATATAAACAGTTACACAACCGATAAATAAATAAGTGAAACTAAAATAAAATAGCAAGATACAAATTTATTTCAAACTTTAAACAATGTTAAAAAAAAAACTTCAAATGACTATGATTAAGAAGGTATGCTTAGATAATTCAACTTTGAAAGAAGAAACCGATCATAGCATCTACCACTAACCATCTTTAAAAGAACCTCCACAGCACCCTTTCCATCACCAAGGGCTCCATCAATTTCATCCACCACCTAAGAAGAAAATGTAAAATACAACCATTATCACCCCAGGTAGTGATAGTAAGATAGAAAGTGAAGATGCTGAGAATAGAAAATACCAGACACTTTGGCTTTGAATCAGACAAGACAGAGTTCATCTGAACCACATCGAGGATTTTTGCTTCAATTGTTGATGTAGAACGATCATCACTGGCATTAACCTATAATATTTTAAACTTGTGATTGATATACATTGAAATTATAGAGGTTTACTAAAAGTAGGGAGAGAGAGAGAGAGAGAGAGAGTAAGCTAATGAACAATCTAAAAGTGATGTGTTTAATGTAAAATAAAAGATAAAGTACTTTTATACTCATACTAGACTCTAATCCTAATTAAATAAGGAAACAAAACATATGTAACAAATTCTGTAAACTACTCCAAGAAACTGCGTAAAATACTCTAAAATATTGTAATATAAGACAATGATATTATGATATAATAATGACATTAAATATAACAAGTTCAGAAAATGACAAATGATGTTGGCAACCTAATGCAGAGTGCGCCACTGCAAGGTACAAATCGAGTTATTCTTATGAATAGACAAGGTCTGTCAGTCTCTTCTAGTTGTTATGCCTCTTTTGACTTCTCCGAGTAAACTTCAGTTATCTCAAACACTCAAAATCTACTACTAGTTCCTTCTATAACTAAAAATTTTGGTTACCATGAGACAATTTCCTAACGATAATTCTGTCTTTTTCGAGTTTCATCCAACTTACTAGTTACTATGTTGTCAAATCTCAGACCAATTTTGAGGTCTTACTTAGGGGCTCTCTTGCTATGTTGTAAAACATAATTCCACATCTTTACAAAATAAAGATAGCTCGATTTCTGATGTATCGAACTCTTCTAGTTATATTTCAGTATGTGGCTGTACTTCATGAAACTTCCTTGAATTTTTATATTGCTTGTTATCATGACATATTTAATCATTTTCCTCTTTTAGTTCTACTGACAATTTACCATAGCCCATTAGAATACATTCAGTGATTCATGGAGACCCACCCCTGTTCCCTCTACTTGTGGCTATCAACATTTAGCAACATGGGTTGATGCAAATTAACCATACCTCGATTTATTCCCTCAAACAGAAATCATATGCACTTGCTATATTTTCCCAATTTAAATATATGGTTGAGAATCAATCTGGCGCCACAATCAGAGCTGTTCAGACAGCCTTGGGGGAGATTTAGGTCCCTTGCCTCATTGTTTGCCAATTCTGGCATTATACACATACTAGCTTCTCCACATACATATCACTAAAATGGTTTGGCGACACCTGTAGGACCAGTCTAACTCTATTTGCTCATGTCCAACTTCACTTGAAATTTTGGGATCATATTTTTCTGTGGGAGACATTCCTCGTCATAGGAGCCGACTTTGTAGCATTGAGTTAGGCTCAACCCAAATATTAAGAGATATCAAGCCGACTTTGTAGCGTTGAGTTAGGCTCAACCCAAATATTAAGAGAAATCAAGAGAGAAGATAGGAAGATATAGCAACAACCAAAATAAGGCAAAGAGATTACTCGGATGAAATATGACAAAATTGTAGATGACAACTATAGTTCAGCACCATCAAACAGATTGACCCAGCCAGATGCACTGACAGGGACATACAAGAATGAATCCCTTCATCAAACTAATAGATAAACTACAGTAAGTGAAATTAGTTTTACATAATTCACAAAATCACTAACAAATTTAGAAACTAAATGATATCAAATGCACATAAAAAACTATCATTTAAAAGAGGCTACAGCTTCGAGACAGGTAAATGTACATATATAATAGAACAGAAAAATACCTCCACCACATGATATCCACAATGCCTAGCAGCTACATGTGCAAGTGTTGTTTTTCCCAGACCTGGTGGTCCACATAGCAGAAGGATCTGTCATCAATATAAAAATTCAATCGCAAATGCAATTAGTCACTCAGATAAATGCATCGCATGCTATGTACTAATAAAACCATAACCACTGTGCAACTGCATGATTACAAGGACTGGAAGGATAAGATTATAAATAACAGATTTGTGTTATTAAAATCACTTCAAATAAGGGGAGCCTAAGCTAGGCATAATGATTAACTAATACCTTCATTGTTATGCACCAAACCGGTGTGTGTGCATCTGATTCTGTGTGGGTGCACCAAATGCCAATGCATATTATAGCACCATTGTTAGGAAAATGTTTTTGTTAAGGGTTAGGAAAATTTATAGTATCTAAAAATATAGCATTCTTGTTGTTTTAGTCACTATTAAGATTCTATTCATTTGTGACCCTTATATTTATATTTAATAAAAATAAATGTACTTATAGTTCCTCATCATGGGCTACAAATGCATAATTACAAAAATGTTATAAGATATTTAAAGTTCAAATAGGGACTAATTACAAAGAGGGTCACATTTTCAGAAGTCGGAAACATATTAAAACCTATTGTCAGTTATACCTAACATGTTAGTTGTTACAAAACTAATATCCAGCCTTTACAAACACGGACACAAATACTAGTGCTCAGTTGTACAAATTTGTCACTATTTGATTTTTGCTTCCCAAAATTGACAAGTACAAATATAGCCAAGGAGGATAAATATCTTTTCGCAAGAGATGCTACGAAGTTCTGTAAGAAGGATAAATAAATTTTCAGTCCACCTATGGGATGCGATAGAGTATGGAAGATAGATAAAAAAAAGGAGGTCAAAGTAAGTGTAAGAAAATTATAACTCATGTAAATACAACGCCTATTAACCCCAACAATTATCGAGAGGAAAATAGATCATAAAATGCTTAAAAATACCTTCTGTTCAGGTGCACCGGTATTCCGTGACTTCGCATTGCGTGTATCCTGAAAACTATTTGAACTACCACTCTCATCTGTACTCTTAAAATTTGTATACCTGTTACTATTACTACTCCAGGTGTGCCCTCCTTTTGTTCTTGGAAAATTTGAAGAACTATTACTACTACTCCAATTGTGCCCTCCTTTTGTTCTTGGAAAATTTGAAGCTAGAGGTTTCGGTTTATGGGATATAGAAGAATGCCATTTCAAAGCAGACAAAACGTCATCTGATGTACTTCGAATTTCAGATCCAAACACAGTAGAATCCCATTGTTTTAACCACAAGAGTACCTGTCATAGACAAATATCAAATCAATTAATGGCATGGCATCAACAACCAAAGAATAATATTTTAAACTATAGTAGTTTAAATCAACAGTTTCTAATGTAACAAAACAGCTTCCACATCTAAATGTTGCAGAAAATATGTACCTCGCGATTTGTCTGTTCATCACTAAGAAGATCAGTAAAAGACTTGGGAGCATATTTATCGACCCAAAGTTTTTCATGGACCGTTAGTGTTTCAGGAACATCTACAACACTTTGGCTTTCAGAACTAGCTTCCAAGGTCTACGTCATGACAAGAACCAGAAAAACATTAAAAAAATATCAAAACTCATATTTGATGACCAACTCTATACATTTTCCAAACATCATACAACTGTAACACAAAAACATATGAAATTTTTATTCAACTTTAAGCTACTTGAAGTTCACAACAGAGAGTTTCAAGTACAAACCTTAGCGAAATTCTCTTGATCTAACCTTTCTAACAAAACACTAATAGGCTCTACGGCAAGATCTGCAAGAAAATAAAATTATATAAGTTATCCACACATAAAATGATTTTGCAGTGACGAAAAATTATTTTGAATGAATTGATCCTGTAAAATTGTTTCTGGCTAAAAGTGAGTTGACAAATAAATGAGTCTGAAAATCATTTCAAGAATCAAAAGCTTCAAAATCTAGCTTCATGTAGAATCAATTCTAAATACCAAAAACGTGTAAACATCAACTCTACACCTCTAAAATCAATTTTAACTCCTACAAAAGTGGAACCTAACATACAATAGAATTTGCAATCTCACTTTTTTTCGATCAATCCAAAAGATTTGCAACAAATAAATCAACTCATCAAATCAAAATTAAGTAAAAAAAACAAACACAACAAAACAAGACTTACTTTCTAATCAGCTAAACGCAATTGAAAATTGAAACCAACGAAGCACTCACACGTACACGGAAACCTGACACGACACTAACACACCACACTGACACGTCAACACCGGTAATAATTTGAAAAAATGAATTATTTGAACTTAATCAAATGTGTCAGTGCCGGTCGGTTTCAGTGCTAGAGAGATTGAAACCAAATGATAGTGAAATTATGAAAAAATTGAAAACACAAAAAACACAATACCAGAAGAATCTCCTCTACAATTCAGCTTAGTAACTCGATCTTCACCATAATACCTATCCAGCTTCGTATAAACCCTGTCACCATTCGGCGCAGTAACCGGCATAACTTCACCATCAATCTCCGACGCAAATCGCGATAACCTCTTATCCTTGGAGAATCTCACTTCTTCAACTGTATCCGAAGTCGGAGGTGGCTGAAGCCAATCCTCTTCTTCTGCAGGAGCATCTTCCGCAACCCTAACCCTAACTTTGTCTCTCTTTTCAACATCAGAAGAATCCAAATCCAAATCGGAATCTGAATTCGAACGGGAACGCTTGTGACTGTTACCGAGATCTGTTGGCGATTGTTGTTCGGGTTCCGGTTCGAGTTCTTCTTCGGGAGGATTGTAAAAGTAGTGGTCATCATCATCATCGGGTTGTTGTTCGAAAGTGCGATAGGTTGATTCGAGTAATTCGAGTTCTTCGGGAAGAGGAACGTCCATTTCCATGTCCATGTCCATGTCCATATCCATGATATCGAAATCATCCATTGTAGAAGATTGAAGGATGGTTCTGAGTGAGATGGTAGAGTTTGAATGTGTTTGTTTGATGCGAGAAGAGACGAGGAGTGAGGTGAGGTTTGTAAGGAGGGAAAATAGAAGCTACTGGAAATGTTTTGGCGGGAAACTGATAAAATGACACTGAAAAATTACGGAATCAAAAAGTCTTTTCTAACGTAAAGTGTACCAAGAAATGAATAACAAAGTCGAAATGATATTAAAAAAAAAAAATCAAAGCAAGAATAAATACAGAAAAAATAACCATTAGTCTATGCCCAACATATATGCAAGTGACTTAATTTTGTCAACCACTTGTATAACATAGCATTATTTGTCTTTGAATAATCTGTTATTTCTTTCTTTTCAAAATTCTCAAACGGAAGCAAACCAAATAACCTGTAAAATTGAGCGTCTCCTCTTTTCGTAACCACCACCAAAACTGAATTGATTAAAGTGATCCGACACAAAAAGAGAGACGACCGCTAAAATGTCTACCCATCAATAAATAAAGTGTCGGACGGGCCTAACAATATTACAAGGAAGGAATAAATGATAAGATGATTCAAATATACCGCACCCCGCCAGATACACTCTAGCCTCATAATCAACAACACCTCGACGAAGGAGGTTATACTTTGTAGGCAACCTATTTTGAAACAGCCGCCAAACAAACAAAACCACCTTGAGAGG
The DNA here is from genome assembly GCA_946800305.1 of Medicago arabica. Lineage (NCBI taxonomy): Eukaryota > Viridiplantae > Streptophyta > Magnoliopsida > Fabales > Fabaceae > Medicago > Medicago arabica. The sequence goes on along the minus strand of OX326965.1, from coordinate 21,326,877 downwards.
GACATCCTTATGCCAAAGAGAAAACACAGCCACGGGTAATGCTATATGAGATATATCATTTTTAATAAAAATAGTTATTTTTAATATATTAGTGTGAACGTATTTGATATTGGTTGTTGTTTTTGATTACACGGTTTTTGTAAATTTGTTGAATTATTTTTTATAATTATTGTAATTTAATGAATTAGTTTTGAATATAATGAAAATTATGAAAAACAAAAAAAATTAAATGGTAAAAAATAAATTATGAATTATTGATAAATAAAATAGAAAATTAGTACTACTTGTATTCGATTACTTGTTTGAATGTATGAAAAACTTGTAAATCGCAACTTATGAAAAATTGGAATAAAAAAAAAAAAAACTTATAAAAAAATGTATATTTTCACCATTCCATGTCATCAACATATAATAATTGCATCTGTATAAAAAAATCTAATAATTGCAAATTATTATTAGAATATTTGTTTTCATCCAACAAAATTTGGGAAAACAATATAAAGTAAGCGTCAACGCAAATAGTACTTATACAGAATTAAATTCAAGTATAAGTTAAGAATACATATCTTGTTCTCACTGGTCTGATTTTACATCATCTTTTGTGGAATAGCGTATGACATGGGTTTAGTGAGATATAAAAAAATAATTGAAAGATAATATACGTGGGACTCAAAAATAATATGAGAGAAATGATGCATATAAAAACTTTTTTTTATGCATGCTGGAAATTTATGCATTTATATAATTTATCTATTTCAAAACTATACTATACCATTTATCTTAGGAAATAGAGAAAATCTCCCGTTCCTATAAATCATCTTCTTTTTATGAAAGACACCCGTAAATCATTTGTAAATTTTTGCAAGCGTTCGCAACTTTACATTAGAAATTACTTGGAAATAGTACGAACAAAATGTAACAAAATAAGACACATACTAGAATAAAATGGAAACAAACCGTTGAAAAATAAAAGGTGAATTTTTCTAAGAGTTTCTGGTTGGGGTGAACGTTAGAGGTTCTTGATTAGTTGAATTAGCGTTGGTTTTGAACTGTAAGGTTGGTTCCATTCCGTTTATGTACATTGGGTTGCCTATTAGTGGTAATGCACGTAGATTGAATTTTTGGGACCCTCTTATTAGCATAAATTCTAGACTGTCATGGTGGACTTCGAGATATTTGTCTTTGGTGGCCGGCTGGTTCTGTTGAAGTCTGTCCTGTCATCGTTGTCTGTTCATGCTCTTTTTTTTTTTCAAAGCTCCGTCAGGTATCGTTTCCTCTATCGAATCTATTTTTAATAAAAAAATCTGGGGAGTGTAGACCACAGGAAAACATCTTGGATTGATTGGCAAACTATTTGCCGGAGTCAGGAGGTTGAAAGTTTGGGGTAAGGAGAATTAGAGATTTTAATTTAGCTCTTCTAGGGAAGTGGTGTTGGAGATTGTTGGTGGATAGAGATAGTTTGTGGTTTAGGGTGTTGTCTGCTAGATACGGTGTGGAGGAGGGCCGAGTGAAGGAGGGTGGCCGAGAGGCCTCTGTTTGGTGGAGGGACATTTCGGCCTTGCGCTCTGAGGAGTGGTTTCACGACAACGTTAGTCAGTTTGTGGGAGATGGTAATAATACTCTCTTTTGGTCGGATGTGTGGGTGGGAGGAATGTCTTTTAGAGAATGTTTTACTAGACTATATGAGTTGTCAGTATTGAAGAGCAAATCTGTTTTTAATACGCATTTGTTAGGGTGGGGGATTGGAGGGGGGGCTTGGAGTTAGAGGCGTAGGTTGTATGCGTGGGAAGAGGAACTGCTAGGGGAACTTAGGATTTTACTTCTTACGGTTACTTTGCAAACTGACAGGGTGTTAGCCAATAATTTTATGGCTAAGCATTAAATATGGTCAGAGCCTTTGACTAGGTTTTATCGAAGACACTGTCTTTATTTCGACAGGTTGAATTTGCTGAAGGCTCTCGATGAGTTTTGATTCGACCGTTATTGGAAGTTTTCTGAAGGCAGTTTACCTTCGAAGCAATAAAGCCGTTTGGAGATTCGAAAATGGATAAGACTTAGAAGTTTATATCAGTTTTAGTTCAAAATTCAAATAAGTAGTTACTTTTTAGTAGTATAAATAGTAGTTTTTCTTAAGGAAAAAGGGTCACAATTCCATCATACAAAACTTACACTCAAATTATCCGCATGGAAGAGAGAAACAAGTCACAAGTTGCAATGTATGAATATGTGCACCAATTTACATTCAATCAATGCAATTTAAGTCTTTTTACTTGAATCTTTTTGCTATTTACTTGTTTATTTCGAGTAACATTTTTACAGTTTATCTGTTTACTTTTTCAAGCAAATCTTGTCTTCCTTTACATCGATTTCGAGACAGTGTGGAACTGGATTGATTTCGATTGTCCTCTATTCGTTAAACTTTAAATTTGTTTATCAAAGACATTAAAACTTCTACAGGAAACAAGCACGAAAGGTCCTTAAGATTTACTGGTTGATCTTGCAAGTAAGACTTTTGTAAACCAGCGATTGTTTACCAAAAATCACTGTAAACACAGGGTTGACAGGAGGGTGTGGCGGTTGGAATCATCCTTCGTGTATATAGTTCAAAGTGCTTACAACTTTTTGAATGCTAACGTTCATGTTGATCATGTGGTGCCTGTCTCTTCTCTGTGGCATAGGGATGTTCCCTTTCGCGACAGACTCCCTGCTAAAGACAACCTCTATCGTCGACATGTTACTGACTTTGATGCTCAGTTGTGTGTTGGAGGGTGTGGGGAGGTGGAAACATCTTCACACTTATTATTACATTGTACTATTTTTGTTTCTGTTTGGTATCATATTCTTAGGTGGCTTGGTTTGACTGCGGTCTTGCCTTGCGATGCTATTAGTCACTTTTATCAGTTTGGTTTTATTGGTGGTGTGGCCAAGACAAGGCGTTCCATTTTACACGTCATTTGGTTTGCAACAGTGTGGGAAGTATGGAAAGAAAGAAACAATCAAATTTTCAACAACAAAATTTGCTCTATTCCGCAGGTGGTGGACAAAATCAAGTCACTAACCTTCACGTGGTTGAAGGGGAAACATGTCAGTCTTCCCCTCAATTATCATGGTTGGTGGCTAAGTCTGTTTTCTATTCTCGACATTGGCTAATTGTTTTTACCTTTTCTGTTGGTTTTTGGTGGTTTAACGTTAGCCTTGTAAATATTATTCAGACTCTTGTCTGTACTCAGGTGTTTTTTCCTTAATATACCTTGTGCTATGAAGACCTTTTTGATGTGGTAATATAATTCATTTTAGCCTCTTAAAAAAAAGTGTTGTAGATCAAATTAAATGCTTTAATATCGTTAATTAACAATTTTTCTCGTGATTGGAACTAAAATTAAACAAAAAAATAGCACTTGTCTAAAAAAAAAAGTGGTATATCATCTTTGTTTGATGGAACAAATATACAATTGGATGTTATTCCCATTGAAAAATTAAATGAATCCATCAGTCAATACAGTTGTTGTCGGTCTTAGACAAAAGAAACATTGATTTGATATAGGAGAGTATATATTGGATGATTAAAATGAGTCATATAATATTTTTGAAAATGTAAATTTTGAAATAAAATTCAAAAGGACAGTTTCCACCAAAAATAAATAAAATTTCTATTATAACATAGCTTTAAGTGCTTTCGTTTTGTTTCCAACAATCCTAATTTGAAGTAGCCATCTTAAATTCGAATGTAATTTAAGGTCAAAGGGGAGTATTTGTGAATTGAAAATAAAGATTAATAATGAAACTAACAACTATAAGAAGAATTTAAGGTTGAAGGTGTGTAAATGGACTCTTGAATGTGAGTAGATTTATTTTTTATATATGTTATTTTTTAAGGATTTTCTTTCGACGTCATTCTACAATTTGTCATTTCGCCACTTTCAGATACACCAATGAATCATTGCAAAATCAAGAAGTTGTATCTGATGTAGGGATTCTAGTAACTGAAAGAATAAAGCTACAAAGTACAAAACCATCCACAATATCCAATTTCTCTTCCATAATATGTCAATAGACCCGCTGCACTCCAAACTTGCTCTAATTTTGCACATGCGAAAAAGACATGCCAATCGTTCTCGTATGAGCTATGTGCACATCGATCGCTACATGAACACCACGAGTTTGAAGCATATGTCTCGTGGGTAGGTATCATTTAACTGACCTCCATAAAAATACCTTTACTTTTTACGTAGCTAAAAGTCTCCAAATTCCCATTCAATTACCTTCCACTCTTAGCTCACTGTTATCAACCAAACTTTCCATGGTACAGTGATATGCCGATTTAACCGTGTAGTCCCCATATGTTGTAAATTCCAACACCGTTTGTGTTCTCCCATCTCAACCAAGATTGACATGGCAAGAATATTTTCGACATCTTTCTCATTAAACAACTCATTGTAACGTTTATTTTCTACTTACTACTGTTTTTATCAATTAAATAGTTTACCAACATGTTTTCATCCCCGTTAGTATGACACTTGTCGCATAGGCTCTCATGTCGTCCCTAAACCATGGGTCATACCATGCTCTTATCTACGAACCATCTTCCAATCTCCATCTGAGACCTCCTTTGACTACTATATGTGAAGCATGGATACTATGCTAAACATAACTCAGGTTGTGACCCAATTTCACTAGTTTTGAATACTTTTGCAACTATAGTATTATGGTTGGTTTCTAATATCCAAACTTGCTTCCCTAGCATTGCCAAATTTAATCCATACATACTTCAAAACCCAATAGCACACCATAATCTTTCCTTATTGTCGAACTCTCCCACCGTAACTGATTGATATTATTCATATTCTATCGATTCGAGCCCACTAAAATGAATTTAACATTTTTTTTAACCTTCTCACCTAAAGTTGTTGGAAGTAGGAATAGACTCATAAAATATGTTGAAATTGATTGAGCAATTGATTTAATAACAAATTGCTTTCATCAATTTTGTATTTTTTTCTTTCAAATATGGTCTCGGATTCAGATATGATTAAACAAAGCTAAAAAAAAAAAATGAAAGTTTGCATTAAAATCAACTTCCTATTTTATGTAAAAAATATATAAAAATAAAATAAAATTCCTTACTTGAATGCAAAAAAATAGAGATTAACGCGTGACAATTAATTTTGGCAGTAGGCAATTAAATCTCTCCGTGAAGATAGATTGATCGGAGGAGCTCCCAACATCAATTCAATCGCCGTTTGTTCATCTTCACTCTCTCCATTTTCCTTATCAATTTCTTTGATTATTTATTTATTGCAATTATTATTATTCTTTAGATTATTGTTTAGATTATACGATGTTTTTGTGGTGTCTTGATTGAACTTTGCATATTCTCATGTGTTACCTGGCGTTTGATTTTGTGGTATACATATACTCCTTGGATTAGGCGTGTCTTGGTGTCCGAAACCTACACTTGTAACTTTCTAAGATTATTTTCGGTGTGACGTGTCCGTGTCTGAGTTTATGCTTCATGGGTTTTTGTCTTTAATTGTGTTCATTGCATAGGTTGTAACCCTTTAATAAAACTGGTTCAACTGGTTTAACTCTAGTCGAATCAAATCAAACTTGAGGTTTTAAGTTGTTGCTGGTGAGTATTCATAATTGTAATTAGGAGACATAAAAAACCTTCCCGTTTTCCAGTCACCACTGTTTTCGCAAAACTTCTGTCAAGCTATGATTCAAATTGGTTCCTATAAGAGGCCTCTAGGGACTGATTATATTATACGAAAGAGAAAAATGGTTTGTGTTTTGAAGTAATTACATATTTGTACGCAATCATTCCAATCACATAGCTGAAAGACCTTAGGGAAATACTATTGATTGATATTTGAGAGCGAACTTTTAGGAGACTCAAGGGAGATGAATGATTATATCAGTTTAGGTTTTAGGTAGCAAAGTCTTTTGCAGGGCATCCGAAGTGGAACTACCCAGTTGCAGATGCTTATGTGCAAATATGTGAATCTGTAATATTTGGAGGGAGTAGTGATCAAACGAGCACCGGCAATTTTCTTTCAGATTTGGATCCATCTCCAACTGCACGAAGCAAATTTTTCCTCCTTTTAATGCCTTGCTCGTCTGTATTTCTACAGTTGCATCAAGCTAGCTGTATCTTTTTGTCTATGCTGTCTTATTTTTTTTCTAGCTTGGATTGTAAGTTTGGAGCCAACTTTGATGTTGTTGGGCTTCCTATGGGTGGAATGTCCTTTTTGTTTCTTTGTCGAACAGCGAGAAGAATGGCTTTGATACAAGTTTGGCTCGCATACAATCACTCTCTTGTATTAGCTCCATTTTTTCCTTCTCACTTCCAACCGTTTTTTTTTTGTCTTTGTTGGAAGACAACCCTGCTGAAAATCTTCTTGTTGAACCTCAATTTGGCAGTGAACATAGTTCAACTTCAAATGACTTAGTTATTAGTAAGAAAAGTGTCATAAGTTTACACCCAAGGGAATCTATCACGGTGAAGACTATATTGGGGTGATTATATATAAGGTTTTGGTAAGTTTCGGTTTCTGAAGGGGTCAATGCTTAACAGCACTTTATGGTAGGTTCACCCTTTGTGGACAATAAAATCAACACAAATATAATATTTGATTATATGAGATGCACTTGATTGAGTGATTTATTGCTTTCAAAATAGGTTGGAATTTCTTTTGGTTGACATGTTTCCGGGAGTTCTTCGAGGAATCAAGTGATCGTTCAATGCTTATTGTAATTTATGGAGTTCTTGTGTATACACTTGTTTTGCTGTGTTCCTCTCTTAGTGGAGTAATGGTGATTGGAGCTTCATAATACCATTTTGTGTTGCTGGTTACAATTGGTCTACGGCAGTATACAAGAAATCAACAATGCATTTGGTGTTTACCTGGCATGATGGGGTGACTAAATTTGCTTTGTAGAAGTTTTAGGATTATTTCTAAATTTGTTCCTACATGCAGGTCCTTAAGCTTACAGCCTTGATTCTAGATATAGTTGATAATCTTATTTGAGGATAGCTCGTATCATGGGTAAGGTGGCAGCGTTGCACTCTGAATGCAATGACACGAAACATACGATCGAAGAAGACGTTAATCCTCCAAAATCAAATATGGAATCGTTGCCTGGAGAGGAATCAAATGAATCTATAAACACAAATGATCTGCAAGATAAAGGATATATGGAATATGGGTACTTTCTTGTTCATATGCTTCTTTCTGGTTTTGCATTTCCTGCTCCTTTTATAAAATTAGTCTTTATTTGCAGATGCCAACACTACCGGAGAAGGTGCCGAATCAGGGCTCCTTGTTGCAATGAGATTTTTGATTGCCGCCATTGTCACAATGATGCGAAAGTGAGTAAATGCCTTACCTATTTTTAATAAGAGTAATATGTTTCATATCATTCAGCCGGTCTCATTACTTATTTTTTATAACTTCAGAATCTACTATGACGATCAATTCTTGTGTTGTGATATTTTTAAATTTTTGGGGAACTTATTTTTATTATCATACTTTTCTACAGAATGATATCAATGTAGATTATAAACATAGACACGAAATGCCCCGACACCAAGTCAAACAGGTATTCTTATTACCTTGGGGATGTCCTTAATTGAAATATCCATAAATTTTTGCATCTTGTCCTGTTATTTCATAGACAAGGTACTCCTTAATTCTAATAGAATAATTTTGTGCACTTTATTCAGGTGATATGTTCACTTTGTGCAACTGAACAAGAGGTGAGTTAGAATTTCTTCAATATCTTAGTTATTTTGTTGTTGTGATATACTGATATTGAATTTATAAAGGAGGGTGTAAATATTAGTTTAAGATAAGTTGAATCTTTATTTTCTGTAACTAAGAAACAAAATTTCTCTGCCTATGATTATATACTTTTTTTTTTGGTAATTTAAGAGCATAGTAACATCAAAGAGAATAGAATACATCCCCACTAGGTTGGCACACCTTATAGACTCTTAATTCCTTGCCTAGTGCTCCCTATGATTATATACATGTAAGCACATGCATAAAGAAAATAAAATGGTGCATCTGTTAAGCTTATTACTGTCTGGAAGTTATTCCAGATGTTTTGCGCTACGGTAGTTTCACAAATGTTGTCTAATATATTAACCATAGCACCATACCATATGCTGCTTGAAACTGTTTCGTAAGTCCAATCTTTGTTTTTCTCAATGAATCATCTATTATGATATCTGAAATTTTTATCATATACAAACAATCTTCTTTGAACGTCTGAAGATAAGCTATTTTCTTATGCTGCTTTTTACTATTTTCTTATGCTGCTTTTGACTACTTTCAGGTTCAGCCAAATTGTATTAATTGTGGTGTTTGTATGGGCAAGTACTTCTGTGAGAGATGCAAGCTCTTTGACGATGATGTGAGTATTAATCCTAGGAATGAGATTCCTTTTTGGTCTGATGTTGCATTATATTTTTATTTTATTCTGTATTTTAAATTTAAATGATTGTTTGTCGTAAGCATAGACCAACGAGTCTATAACTAGTATACTATCCTTTTCCTTTTTATATGATGCAGATATCTAAGCAGCAGTACCATTGTAATGGCTGTGGAATTTGCAGGTATGAATTGATAATCTGCTCTCATAAGTCTGGAACATAACAAATTGCATCATTATTAGGGATGGTAACATATTTTAATGCGGGATCACTATGTTTCATTTTGTTTTTCAGTCTATTTAGTTACGAAATTTACATGTCACTTTAGCACCACCCTCCCTCCGATCCCATAAAATATTTATCAACTAAACTAGCCTAGCACTCAACTTTACCCTGTTTTAGTTTTTTTTTCTTTTCGGAAAAATAAAAATGCAATGCCATATTTGTACTTTCTATTTTGTTCTTACACATTTGTTTTTACTATTTGCATTTAACTCTTATCTCATTTTTACTATCTGTGCTTTTCCTTTTGCCTTGCCTTTGTCTTAATACTCAAACTGATTGATTTTGATGTATTTTTGCACAGAACTGGTGGACAGGAGTCTTTCTTCCATTGTAATAAGTGTGGTAAGTGATATCATTTTTCCCATGTGTTTTGCCAGTCTACTACTAAGTAGCAATGTCAGAATTTAATATTTACTACTTGTTTGACATTCATGATTATAGGTTGTTGCTTCTCAAATCAGGTGGATAACAATCACCCCTGTGTGGAAGGAGCAATGCATCGTGATTGCCCCGTGTGTTACGAGGTAACATTTACAATTTTCTTCATGGTTTAGAAACAATTTAGGTAAGCTTATCAACAAGTACTTATGAGAAAAGAGATGCTAAAAGAGTCCTGTAATAGTTATGAATATATTTCACAGTTCTACTGCTCATAAGAATTATTATATCCAGTAAAAAAAATTTATTGTATCAGTGAAGAATTATAAATATTTCAATTAAGAGGTTTATATACGCTAGAGTTATTTTAAATTGGATCTCATATATCACTAAGACTGCTTTTTATATTTCTCGAGGCTGATTTACGCATGTCGAAATTGATGATTGCAGTATTTATTTGAATCAACAAAAGAAATTGTTGTTATGCCGTGCGGACATACAATCCATAAAAGCTGTATAGATGAAATGAGAGAACATCACCGGTGAGTGCTCACAAAGCTCCTAGTCTCTTTACTTCTCCATCCCTTTCTGAATATTGTTCTTATTCTTGTATTTGATTGTATACCAGGTATACATGCCCTCTATGTTCGAAGTCGTTCTGTGATATGTCAAGGGTTTGGGAGAGATTGGACATCGAGATTGCTGCTACTCCAATGCCTGAGCATTACCAAAATAAAATGGTCAGCTCTCCTCTTTTCCTTACTGTTGATTATTTATACTATGAGTATGTTCAATGCTCGTACGCAGAATAAGTAACTGTTATATTTTGCGCGATATGCACATGTATGTATTGAATAGAACACTAATAAATAGGTATTTATTTTTGTTCTGTTGGTTCCTTAATTTTTTGCAATTCTAACCAGTCATTCATATCAAGTATAGCTAGATGTTTGTATTATTCATGTCTTATTATTGCTTTGGAGGTGTATATAGAGTCATAGTCTGATTTTCCTTTTCCTTCAATATGGATTGAGAGGCAGTTATTTGTGGTTTGTTTTATTGGCATTTTAAATTCAAGGGTCTGATTGTGTTACCCGAAACAGGTTTGGATCCTGTGCAATGACTGTGGGAACACTGGCCATGTTCGGTTCCATTTTGTGGCTTTAAAATGCCTCAACTGCAACTCCTATAACACACGACAGACGAGAGACTGAGCAAGTGGCATTTATGATTGAAAGTTTCCATTTCATCTCACTTAATTTGGTGTGGAGGCAGCTGCACTCAATGCTGTTCTCTCTTTTGGCTACAAGGATTGCGAATTTCAACCCCGCTTAGACACAATGGAATCATGATTCTTCATTTTGATTTATCATCTATTTCTTTTGTTTAGTTTAGTTTGGAGGTTGAACACTAGATTCATCTAAGTCTTCTTTTTTCTTTTTTCGTCTCCATTGATCATTAATTTCGTGTTCCATGTTCAGATTTTCAATTTCCGAAACTTGTATTTGCATTCAGACACAATGGAATATTGATTCTTCATTTTGATTTATCATTTATCTCGCACCAAAGGTGGTTTAATTTAGTTTGGAGCTAAGACTTTAATAAAAAAAAATTAGTTCTTTTTTATTGAGAGAACTAATGTGAGTCTATTTACACTTGAGGTGTTAGTTCAGTGGTAAGAAGCTTGCATTGTAACTTCAAGGTATTAAGTTTGAATCCTCGTTGGTTCAGTGGTAAGAGCTTGCATTGTAACCTCAAGGTATTAGGTTCAAATTCTCATGAGACGATTGTAAAATGTTCATTTGTACTACTAATTAATATAAAAAAACCACTAATTAAAATAAAAAAAAATGCGAACCTATTTTGGAGCTAAAATATGTTTGGCCACTATATGTAACAAATTTGCGTTCCATAATGTATAGATCTTGCTATCAAAATTCAAATATAAGAAATACCAAAAATGAACAAATAGATCTAATATGTTAGCATTCCCAACTTTCCTAATTCCTAGATTTTTTTTAGGGATAATTCCTAGAATTGTATACAACTGACCTATTTGATTGGCTTTTGTCGGCTTGACACTTTAGAGTATACTTTCTTAAGGTCAGATTCGTTGGCTTTGAATGTGATAGATTTGAGATAAATGAAAATTGTTTTAATTCCTCCTAACCGAAACACTCTCATCCTACGATCTTAATATGACCCCTCTCTCCTTATACAAGTGAGACATATAAAACTAAAATATTTTGGTTATAGGAAGAGAGCTCAATACCCAACACCTCTATTGATTTGGATTTCAGATTGGTGTGTAAGATAGAATAGAGACATGATAAGATAAGATACAGATAAAAGGCTTTTATATGCGTTTAGTCCCTCTAAATAGGGGTCATTTAAAAAATGGTCCATGTATTCCTTAATCCTGACATTTTGCCCTGCTAAAATTTAATCACTTAAAAATTAGTCCTTCAGCCCAGTTAATTACTGCCACATCACCGTAATTACAAACATGAAATTACAAAAATACACCTGTAATTAGTGATGTGGCAGTGATTAAGTGGGGAGAGGGACGAAATTTTAAGTGATTAAATTTTGGCAGGGCAAAATATCAGGATTAAGGAATATAGGGACCAATTTTTAAATGACCCCTATTTACAGGGACTAAACACATATAAAAGCTAAGATAAAAATAGGATGAGACGGTGACATAATATATTTATTGAAATTAATTATTGTTTTTAACTGTGACACGATAAAATTTATATTAGATTTAAATAAAAAATTACCCTTTGAGAAACAATTACATATACTTTTTGAAATTAATTATTAATACTTTTAAATTTTATAAATTAATAAAAGTATTAAAATTTAAATAGGTGATTAAATAATTTTATATAAGTTTTTAAAATAAAACATTAACACTCTAAATAAATAATTGTATTTTTTATTAAAAAATCATGAGTAAATAAATAACACTATTAGTAAAAGAAAAAAAAAATACTATTATCACTATCAATTTTTTGAAAAGTACTGATTTCCTTAAAATTTAAGTTTGTCTTCCTTTTTCTTCGAGTTTGTACAAATATAAGGATTTACTTTTAACTTTTTAAAAAAACATTAACCCATGACAGTTTGTCAACCGGCACAAATATGAGGAATGTCATATATTAATTTTCAAATATTACTTTTTAGGATATAATTTTAGAATCAACAAAGTTTTGGGCGTAAAACTTTTCCCCTCCCTCTCCAACAAGCCGGTCTTAATTTTCTCTCTCTAGATTTTCTTTTCCAAACTTCCATTAAAAGGGTGGTTTCCTGAAGTCACCCCTCTTCATCGTTTTCTCTATATTTCAATCTAAATAAGTGATTTTCACATAAATCTAGGTTTTTTCTTTGTGATTTCATCATCTAAGTGTGGTGGTTTGTTGTTCGTCGTCTTGTGCGGCGTTGTTTGATTTCCCGTCTTCTTGCGGTGTTCATTTGATTCATATTGAAGATCGATTATTCAATCAAAGATTTGGGCGTCAACGTTGTAGATCCGGAGGCCATGGATATTCCGGTCACTTTAATTTTATCATATATTTTTGTAGGCATTATGTCGTTGTATGCTATTAACTTGGATGTTGTGAGTTTGTTCGCAGATTTATCCTTTACGTTTTTAGCGGTGTTGAATGATGTAATATCTGTGCGAGTCTGTTCGTTTTTAGCGGTGTTGAATGATGTAATATCTGTGCGAGTCTGTTCGCAGATTTATTTTGTTTTTGTCAAAAAAAAATATATATTTTAGGACACAGTTAGAGGCAATGCAATATAATATTCGGTGAATTTCAAATCTACCCATTTATTCATTTTAAAAAATGAATTCTAACCATTAATCTACTTACATAAAAAGAAGATATTTGATACCAATTTAGGTGGGTTTATTAATGAAGATCGACTTAATTGATAAGGAGTTACTTCAGTTGTAAGGTTGTGTGTTTAACTTCTGCCGTTATTATAAGACCTATTTGGACCCAGACTCAATGGGTACCCGCAAAAAATACCCATAATGGATAGTGTAAAACCCCGCAACCCCCGCATATACAAATTTATATAATATCATAAATAATTTATTTATTTTTTGTGTATAATTAATTAATTTATTTAGCTATTTAAGCATAAACCTAAACCTAAACCAAAAAACTACCTTGATACAATAACAACTCCATCATGCCGATGTACAATTTTTAGGGACATTTTCGATGTTTTTATTTGATTAAATACTACAATTCATATTATTGTATGAGTTAATTTAAAAAATATTGAACCATAGTTTTATTTCAATTGTGATGTTTTTATTGTCTTTTCATAATTAAAGTGCAGGTAATGAGTGCGGGTATAGACACTTAGGTATCTATAGGGTATAGGGAAGGACACTAAAGTTGTTGCCCATGAGAGTATGGACACATGTACGGTTATTTTTTACAAATGCATGTATAGGGAAGAGCACTGTAGTACACTACCCATAAGGTACCCATTGCCATCCCTATCTTTGATGGGTGATATTTAAGTATTTCTACAAGCGCTTTTTGAGTTTTGAGGGAACCTGGTGAGGCCCTGGAGTTCATTTCACCTAAAAAAATTATTAGAAAAAAGAGTTAGATCTAGTTATGGTATAATAAATATAAATAATGATATAAAATATTTGAATATAAAATTCATATGTATCATGTGCAACTTGTTTCAGGTCAGATGAAACTATACAACAAACCAAGACGAATTGTTAATAAAATAGACACCCATACGGCATGAGAATAATAAAAAAAAAATACAATGAAAATAAATAAATAATAGAATGGATGAAACGTATGTATATAGTAATGTATGATATGACATCTCTTTCTCAGTTGAATATATTTTGGATTACTTGTTAAAATTTTGGATTTTGGATTTTGTGGTGTTGTTGATGGACCATGATGATGTATTAAAGAAAATGGACAAGTTTATAGAAGAATTTGAGGAACTGAGTGCAGATGCAGCAAGGATTCAAAGGATAACACTGAAACGAATTTTGGAGGATAATGCATTAGCAGAATATTTGCAAATTTGGGTCTTAATGGAAGAATTGATCCTGAGAGTTTCAAGTCATGTGTTCCACTTGTTACACACAAAGATTTGGAACCTTATATCAACAGAATTATTGATGGTGATGCTTCTCCTATTCTCACTACAAAGCCTGTCACAGCTATGTCTTTAAGGTAAACCGATAAAAAATATAGAACGTTGCGCAAATCATATATATATATTCTTATTATGTGATCATTGGATCAAATCAAATGACATTTATCCGGAACACGCCTATTAAAATCGAACAATTGGAAAACTTTCGTAAGTCTTCGAACGATATTCTTGTAGTTCTGGCACTACTCAAGGGAAGCCGAAATATGTACCATGGAATGATGAATTGTTTGAAACATCAGTGCAAATACATCAAACCTCTTTTGCCTATATGACCAGGTTCTCAATTTCATTTCTTATCTTTATTTATAAAAAATGATAGTTGAATCGTTATTTTGTTATATTCTCTTCTGACATATAATTCAATTGTGTAGAGAGTTTCCTATGATGAAAAATGGGAAGGCTTTACACTTTATATATGGCAGCAAACAGTTCAAAACAAGAGGAGGTCTCGTAGCTACGACTATTACAGGTAACATGTTTCGTAATCCATGTTATAAGCACGCAGTGAAGGAACTTAAAATACAATATTGCAGCCCAGATGAAGTGGTATTTTCTTCTGATTTTTCGCAATCGTTATATTGTCATCTATTAAGTGGACTGATTTACCACGAGGATGTTCAATGTGTGTCTTCACCATTTGCTCACAACATAGTCCAAGCTTTCAGAACCTTTGAACAAGTGTGGGAAGAGCTTTGCAGCGATATAAAAGAAGGGGTTCTTACTAGCAGAATCACAGTTTCATCTCTTCGAATGGTTATGTCTAAATTGCTCAAACCAAACTCAGAATTAGCTAACATAATCCACAAAAAATGTATAGGGATGAAGATGAACAACTGGTATGGTTTGATACTAGAGTTGTTTCCTAATGCCAAATACATTTTCGGAATCATGAGCGGGTCAATGGAGCCATATATAGGAAAACTGAGGCATTATGCAGGAGAACTGCCTCTAGTGACTTCTATCTACGGAGCTTCTGAAGGGTTCATAGCTGCAAATGTTAACCCAAAACTTCCCCCTGAATTGGCAACTTATGCTGTGTTTCCTCAAAATGGATACTTTGAGTTCATTCCTCTCACACAGGTTAATGATGAGGGTACTTTCCTTTGTGCTGATCCTCGGCCAGTGGGACTCACTGAGGTGAAGGTTGGTAAAGAATATGAAATTGTTGTGACCAATTCAGCAGGTAAGTACTAGAATTTTATCAAATTGATTTACTTTGTTTTTGAGAAATTTGACTTTGGAAAAATGTGTGAAGAAACACTTTCCATTAAATATAGATATCAAGATTTGGGAGTATAATTTGTACGGATCGTTTACATTTATCATATTAACTAACTTGGTTATATAATTTCAGGTTTATACCGATATAGGCTAGGGGACGTGGTAATAGTTATGGGATTCCATAACTCAACTCCAAAACTCAAGTTCATTCGTAGGAGTAGTATTTTGTTAAGTATTAACATTGACAAGAACACCGAGAAGGATTTACAATTAGCAGTGGAAGCATCATCTAAATTATTAGCAGAAGAGAAACTGGAAGTCGTTGAATTCACAAGCCATGTCGATTTATCCCAAGAGCCAGGCCACTATGTAATATTCTGGGAAATCAATGGGGAAGCA
This sequence comes from Medicago arabica, assembly GCA_946800305.1. Classification (NCBI taxonomy): domain Eukaryota; kingdom Viridiplantae; phylum Streptophyta; class Magnoliopsida; order Fabales; family Fabaceae; genus Medicago; species Medicago arabica. The sequence continues at coordinate 21,310,943 of OX326965.1, read as the reverse complement.
AGTGAACAAGTGTTGATTGAATGTTGCAACTGTTTGGATAAGTCTTTCATCGATGCAGGATACACTAGTTCTCGTAAATCCAACACAATCGGGGCCTTAGAACTCCGAGTTGTTAGGAAAGGTACATTTCAAAAGATTCTTGATCATTACTTGGGATTAGGAACTTCTGTTAGTCAGTATAAGACAGCAAGACGTGTAGGTCCTGCACACAACATTGTTTTGCAACTCTTGAATGAAAATGTAGTCAAGAACCATTTTAGCACTGCTTTCAATTGAAAAATATTTGGTGAGGGGATGTCTGTGGCCATGACTTGTTCCTATGTTATTTATTCATTTTATGTTTTTGAGAGGAAAATATATATAATTTTGCTGCATATTATTTTTATTTTATTTGACAGTAAGAAGCCTAACTCATTTCATTATTGATAATTATGAGAAAGCCTATGTCCTCATAAGCTTAGTTCAGTTGGTAGGGACAATGTAAATTATATGCAAGGTCCAAGGTTCAAACCTCAGCCACCACAAAAAAATTATGAGAAAGCCTATAAGAAATCATATGAGAAATTAGAGGAATAATGCCATAATATATTCTAATAGTAATAACTAATAATGTTCTTTGACTTTTCTACACCACCTCAAGTTGGTGCATAAATATCTATCATCCCATCTTGATTATAAGTTGCTCAAAATTAGACATCCCTAAACTCTTTGCCAAGAAATCAACAGTTTTCTTGTTTGAAATCACATACAGTAGGCAAATAGCTCCATAATTTTTATTTTTTTTTATTTTAAGAAGTGGTGGTAAACATTGACGTGCTTGCTTCTGCTATGTTCCAAGTGTTTATGAATCACAATTACTCACAGATTCCTTGAGACATGACTCTAAACTTGACTTTTACACTACTCCAAGAAACAACACCTTGTTTCTTACATCTCCAAGTAACTAGATTTCTCCAGACATAGGCACAATATCTAGTAGTAGTTTTCTTGTCAATAATCGATCCTACCTAATCAACATGTGTAAATATAGAGACATCTCTCTCATTGATTTTCTTGAAGTACAAACCTTTTCCAAGATTGGATTTTAGGTACCTTACGATTTTGGTAAATTTCGCCTAGGCGTTTTTCATAGGAAGAATGCATGAATTGGCTTCCAACACTCGCAAAGAAAGTGATATCTAGTCTAGTGTGAGTTGGTCTTCATAGGGATAATGCATAAATATAAGCATACCAACTAATCTCCAGCATCGTCCAATATCAACATGAACATTACCTTTCTACTAGAGTTTTGTGCTCCATAGAGGTATTTGATGGTCTACACCCACTCATTCCATTTCCTCCAAAAGGTCTACGATGTACTTTCTTTGAGAAACTACAATTCCTTTTTTTGAGCGTGTAACGTCAACGCCAAGAAAGTAATTAATGACACCTAAATAAATCCTTTATCGCTAACTCTTTTGCCAAGCTTTCCTTCAATTTATCCATCTCAACTATGTCATCATCTCCTATGAGAATGGTATCATAAATATATACAATTAGAATGGTGATATATATTTCCACAATTGGAAAATCTCATGAATAAGGTATGAATTGATTGACGATGCATATATCCTTGTCTTTTAATTAACCAAGTTATTTTTTCGAACCAATGCCTTGAGATTGTTTGATACCATATAGAGACTTTTTCAATTCGCACACATTTAAACCAAACTTGTCCTCAAAGTCTAGAGGACTATCCATGTATACATCTTTCTCCAAATCACCGTTGAGAAAAGCATTTTTTACATCAAGTTGGTTAAGAGGAAAATATAAATTCATTGCCAAGGACAAAAGAACTCTAGTAGTATTTAATTTGGCAACACATGAGCAAAAATCTACGTGTAGTCTATACCATATGTATGAGTAAACACTTTATTAACCAAGTGTGTCTTGCATCATTCAATTTTGTTGTCAGACTTATACTCTACAATAAAGACCCATTTACATCCCACTATATTTTTCCATGCAGGTAAAGTCATGACTCTCCAAGTTTTATTATTTTCAAGAACTCTCATCTCCTCTAAAACAACTTCCTTCCACTTAATTTTAGAAACTCCTGTATATTTTTGGGATTTTCTATGGTAGACAATAGAGAGGTAAACACAACAAATAAAGAAGATTAATTTGAGTTTGACACAAATTTAGATATATGAAATTTGGTGAACGATCTAATATGTTTTCTAATAGCTGTAGGTACGTCTATATTAGGATCAAGAATCTTAGGAATAGAAAGACTTAACATAACACTTAGGGTCCGTTTGGTTCGAGAATTAGGAGGGGAGGGAAAGGGAGGGGAGGAGAGATATTTTTAATTAAAAACGTGTTTGGTTCGTAAGGGGAGGGGGAGGGGAGGGGGGAGATTTTAATATTATTTTACCGTTTTACCCTTAAACTTAATTAAATAAAAGAAACTGCTAGTTTTTACAATTTCAGAAACCGACGAAAGAGTAGTGCATACCTAAGCTGTTTATTTTATCTCAAACTGACTCATGTATTTTGCTCCATGCATCGTATTTTTTTTTATAAGAGCAAATTTTTGAGTAAAAAAATAGCACATCTCTTAATATATAATCAAAGTTGTTATACGAAAAATATAACAAAATAATAAAATTTGTTACAAGAATAAGATAACCTGATAATAATATGATTGTTACAAAATAATATAATCTAATAATAATAAAAGTTGTTCCAAGGTTAATATTGAGATTTGAAATTAATTTAAGGATAATTATGACAATGCAATAAAATTTTAAAGAGATTTGCTCTCCTCCCCTTCCCTCCCCTCCCCTTCTACAAATTGAACCAAACACATCAAATTAAAAATCTCTCATCTCCTCCCCTACAAAACTCTCGAACCAAACGGACCCTTATGCGTAGCAAAAAATTTACGAGTATTAGGATGATTATTAGGATCATCCACTGGTTCCATTTTGTGGCCTAATTGTGTAACACACAATAGACAAGAGGCTAAGAAAGTGGCATATATGATTAAAAGTTTTCATTTAATCTCACTTGATTTGTTGTGAAGGAAACTGCACTCAATGTTGTTCTCTCTTGGCTACAAGGGTTGCAAATTTCAACCTGCTTAGACACAATAGAACAATGATTCTTTTATTTATTTATCATTTATCTCCAACCAAACATGGTTTAGATTAATTTAGGCTGGAGGTGGAACACTAGATCTATCTAAGTCTTTTTTTTGTATCCTTAGATCATTAATTTAGTGTTCTCGTGTTTGGTTTTTCCATTTTCGAAATTTTTATTTGCATTCAGACACAATAGAATAATGTTTCTTCATTTAGAATAATATTATATTTAATTTTTTTTTTTTTTTTTTTAAATCTCAAATGTATGACAACATATAAATTTAATCATTTATAACCCTCTCTCTTAAAACCCTAAAAAACCTAACCTTAAAAAATACCCTAAAAATGTATACACATTTCATTTTAAGCAAAGTGTGATGTATTAATAACATGCTAAATTATTTTGCTTCACAAAATTTAGTAGATACAGTTAAAACTCTATAAATTAATAATGTCAGGACCGGAGAAATTTATTAATTTAGAGAGTTATTAATTTATCAATAAATTAATAATTATTAATTTAAAGAGTTTTTAAGTAATTATACTGTACATACCAAACAAAAAGGCAAATTAGTCTATGTCTCTTAGAATTATGTTGTAGCGAACCTTGGGACTCAACGTAAATTAGTAACTACTGTGTTCATATGCATTGGAAAACAGACAACTATTGAATCATATTTCAATGGTGTAATATATTTTTTTTCAGTTTCTATGAATTATTAATTTACGATTTTCTTGGGACCGAAAATTATAAAGGGATCTCCCGAAAAATTATTATCTTATTATTTTATCGAGTTTTTCAATTTTTTACATTGGCCCAAGTCGAGACCGGACAAATTTATTATTTTAGAGAATTTATTAATTTACCGAGTATTAATTTAAAGAGTTTCTACTGTATTACAAAATGTGCACGAAAATTGAAAAACTATTAACTTTTAGCTATAAAAATTAATTTCCTATTTATTAGTATCAAACATACTATTTTAAGACAAAACCAACGTAACGGTAATCCCGCATGTTACTCAAGACAAGAAAAACTCCTTCAACCCAAATCAATCATTTATTTCTCTCCTCATACTTTAATTACTTGCATTTTTCATCTCTTACTCTTTCAACCCCTTCTCTTTATTCTTAGCACATTTTGCAATTTGTTTTTGTGTTTGGAGATGGGGCAACAAACTTTGATCTATAGCTTTGTGGCTCGTGGGACCATGATTCTTGCAGAGTACACAGAATTTTCTGGAAATTTTTCCACCATTGCCTCTCAATGTTTGCAAAAGCTTCCTTCTTCTAATAACAGATTCACCTACAATTGCGATGGCCACACTTTCAATTACCTTGTTGATAATGGCTTCAGTGAGTTATGAATGCATCTTTGAAATTTACATAATTTATATAACTTTGTGATGATTGATTATATTCTATGGAGTTTTTTTTAATATAGATCTTGGAATTTTTCATATTCTGTTCCATTTGTTTTTTCAATTTCATGTTTGAAAGAGTTCATTCATGCATTAACACTTGATCCATTTCTTTCTAATGTAGCTTACTATGTTTGTTATGCATTGTTGCTGAAAAATCACAATTAAAAAAAAAAACTTTTTCAAGTTTTATTTATATAATTGTTTATAATAAAACCAATATGAGACTTATACATAGAAAACAACATAATACATATGATAACATGTTATGCAGTTTTTGTGTGTTTGTATATTTGACATTAACATTCAAGATATGGTTTACATGTAATGCATTGGTTTTTAACTCGCACAACGTGTAGGATTTGGATCCTCTCCCATAATGCAACGGTGCATCAAATTCTTTATTTTTTGTTGCACTTTGCATATGGAAGAGAGGATTCAAAATCTATTTTGGTAGGATATAGTCACGGTAGAATGAGATTATCGATCTTTATTTAAGTGATAATTAAAGATTTTGGAAATTTAACTGAGAAAGTGTATGAAACTTGGCATAAGTTTTTTCTTTGTTATGGATTTTGTAGCCTACTGCGTGGTGGCAGTTGAATCTGCTGGTAGACAAATTCCTATTGCTTTTCTTGAGCGTGTCAAGGAAGAATTCAGCAAAAAATATGGTGGTGGCAAAGCTGCAACTGCTTCAGCTCGTAGCCTCAACAAAGAATATGGGTACCTCATTTTTCTAAGTCTTTCATCCCTGTAAATATATGTCATTTGAATTTTCTTCCCTGAAGTTTCTAATCTGCCACTGCAAAATTTAATCATTTGACTTTTGGTCCTAATTAATTTTTTCGCTGTGGTGGGCTGTCATTAGGGACGTGGTGCCTATGTTGCAAGTGATGATTGGGCGAGGTGGTTAGCTTAAATAGGTCTTTCGTCCCTGCAAATATAGGTCATTTGAATTTTTGTCCCTGAAGTTACTAATCAGATGTAATTAAGACCATTTTTTAAATGATTAATATTTGCAATGACAAAATGGAAGAATTAGTAACTTCAGAGATAAAAATTCAAATGACCTATATTTGCAGGGACGGAAGACCTATTTAAACTTTGAAATTTTGACGATTTATGCATTTTTGCTTACAAAATTTTGTATGCAAACATAGTACCTATAAAAAGTTTTATTTTGAACTAGTTTCATCTAATTACTTGTTGTGAATCGTTTAATTAGAAGATTTTATCTTTTCATATAATTGTTATCATAGTAAAATTTATGCACGATTAAATAATAAAAATATAGAAACTTTAACAATGTCGTTGATTGATACAAAAAATAATTTTACTATGCAATAAATAATGATTTACTAATGCACTATGCATGAAAATCTATAGGCCTAAATTAAAGCAGCAAATGCAATATTGTGTTGATCATCCTGAAGAGATTAACAAACTTGCCAAAGTGAAGGCTCAAGTTTCTGAAGTTAAGGGTGTTATGATGGAGAACATTGAAAAGGCAAGACCTTCAAAATTACCATTGCATATAGTTCTAATTGAAATAGTTACTTTAATTAATCACCATACATTTAAATATTTTTCATTAAATTTTTTATAGGTTCTTGACCGTGGAGAAAAGATTGAGATGCTAGTGGATAAGACTGACAACCTTCGATCACAGGTTAGTATCATATCAAATATTTCATTAAGGTTTAAATAGTTCTTTCGTCCCTGTAAATATAGGTCATTTGAATTTTCGTCTCTGAAGTTGCTAATCTTTCCATTTTGCCATTGCAAATATTAATCATTTGAAAAATAGTCATAATTACATCTGATTAATAACTTCAGAGACGAAAATTCAAATGACCTATATTTGCACGGACGAAAGACCTATTTAAGCCAACCACCTCGTCCAATCATCACTTGCCACATGGGCACCACATTGCTAATGACGACTCACCTCAGCAAAAAAACCTATTTAGGACCAAAAGTCAAATGATTAAATTTTTCAGTGGCAGATTAAAAGAATTAGTAACTGCAGGAACGAAAATTCAAATGACCTATATTAGCAGGGACCAAATACCTATTTAAGCCTTTCATTAATCATGTTTCATTTGTACATGCACTTGACATAGTTGTATCACATGTTACAGGCACAAGATTTTAGAACACAAGGAACAAAGATGAAAAGAAAGATGTGGATTCAAAATATGAAGATCAAATTGATTGCCGTTGGTATCATTTTTGTTATTGTTTTAATGATTTTTATGTCAATATGTCGTGGCTTCAGTTGCCTACATTAGTTTATTTTCCTTCGATCAATTGTACAAGATTTTATCCGTAACATTTGTTTGTAATTGTTCTTAATCTCATTAAATTTTTTTAGTTGATTCCATATAGTTCATTTAAGTACTATATATGTCTAATATTTGTTCAAAATAAGAAAACAAAAAGAAGCTAAAATTAGCACCAAAAGAATGTACTATCTAGAGCAATATACTAAACTTTTTTATTAACATTATATTTCTATAACTGGAAGCAGATGACAAAATAAGGGATACTTTATTACTTAATTTGACTTTTGTGGAAGTTTTAACTATTTATAAGCTGGTTGTAGCATTAACGCTTTTATTTACCTAAAATCCTTTTGTTTAATTTTTTTAAAAAATAGAAAAAAAGTTACATATTTTTTTTTGTGGACTTTCGTTGCTGCTATTGCTTATCCAAGATGAGATCTGAAATAAATTAAAGGTACATATAAAGCAAAATGCATAGTTAGTCAAACTTTGAAGTGTTGATGTTTACATATGGAATAATTACCAGTGCTAGAAGGCAAATGTTAGTAAGTCAAACGGTTGAATTTATATATGCATTGGTTGCCAGTGTTTGAAGGCATAGATTTGTCAAAGTTGAAGTTCAACTGTTCATAATTTATACAAGGGAGTTTGTAAATTTTAAAGCTAAAATTACTTTTATATCTCTTAACCTAATTTTAGATAACGATTGATAATATATCTTTTTTTTTTATTTCACTTTGATTTTTCACCCATGTTTTACATATTAATTTTCAAACTTCAAAAATATACTTTTCATCGGGACATAACATATATTTAAGATTGAAAGTTTACGGAGAAATAAAACTATAAATTTAAAGTTTGAATTGTATGTATAAACACAAGTGAATTATTTAATTGAGAACTATTTACCACTATTTTAGAATTGGGTTGAGATCTCTCTATTTATAAAAATAAATGGAGATTGCAATTAGGAAAGAGATAGACACACAAAAATAGGTGGTGAGTCCTATCATTAAACGAGTCATATCGTCAATAATTATTTTTAAGATTTTTTGTGTCTTTATCTTTTCAAATGGAATGTAGAAGAGTTTAAATGAAGAGGATCTTAACTCCTTAGAATCCAACTCAAAAATCAGAGTCAAGATCCTCTCCATTTATGTTTTTCTCCATTTCTTTCATTTGGAGAGATAAGACACAAAATCTTAAAAAAAAAAAAAAAAGTAAAATATAACTAATGATTGTAGGATCCACTTAGTGGAGTTAAGATCCTCTCCATTTATGTATTTTTCCATTTCTTCCATTTGGAGAGATAAAAACATATGAAATCTTGAAAAAAGTAAAATATAATTAATGATGGTGAGATCCACTTAGTGGTAGGACCCGCCATCTATTTTTTGTGTCTATCACTCTTCAAATTGCAAACTCCATTTATTTTGCTAAATGGAGAGGATCTTAACTCCACTTAGTGGTAGACCCACCATCTATTTTTCGTCTCAATCTCTCTCCAAATTGCAAACTCCATTTATTTTGCCAAATGAAGAGGATCTTAACTCCAAAAATCATGTTATGACAAACCCACCAAGCCAATAAATAGCTTGGCAAAGGCTAAAAGTTTCTCCCTCCACAATTTTCAAAAAGTGCTTGGAAGTCACCATTCTCGTATGAATGCTACAACTCATCCAAATAGTCCATAAAATAGAACTCTAGACGATGAATTGTAAATTGGCAAGTGATTAACAACCGTAAAAAACAAGTTAACAATACCATCTGGCCTCAAAATTTGGATTCCATCTTTGCTCCATTTATGTTTCTTCAATTTATGCGTGTGTGTTTTGTTGAAAAGGGTGTATTTTATTTTTCTTTAAAATAGTGCTCATGCCAAAGCTTTTAATCCCAACCTTTGTTTTTACATTTGCCACATGTCACACATCAATAAAGTGAAAATGAATAAATTGAGGAAACCTACATGGAGGAAAGATAGACTCCAAAATTTGAGGCTTAGTAAAATGCCACAAACTGAAACATGTTGCCAAAATAATCTATATATTCACAATATCTTTTAGACAATATTTACCTTCGCGGCACAACCCTTGTACTTTTGCGTGTCACACAAGGGATATCGAAATGAGTTGATTGATTTTATGAAGACTTAAATGGTGTTAGCCTATGCTAGTTCATAATGTTTCTCCCCTAGTGTTCACTAACTACTATTAATAAGAGCATTTTAGTAAATGAAACTTTTATCATTAAAATAATCAAAACTACTCCATTAGTAAATGATTTTTATTATTATCTTAAGTGTGAAAAACACAAATGAGATATCTAAAGTGAGACAAAGAGAATACCGTACAAGACTATACCATTAATGAAGACCGACTAACCATTATATTTACATAGATCAAACTTTGTAATGTTTCTATAAAAAGAAAATTTTAAATTTTAAATATTTTCTTATTTATTTTATAATTCAATCATATATTTTATCCAAATTACAAGTAGTCATCTAATAATGCCCGTGATGCATATTATTAAATGCATCTTTTAGTGACTTATATACCTTTATTTTTTAGTTTTTTTTTGAAAGTTTATCACTACAATGAGTAATGAGTTGACTCATCACTAGAGTGTGAGTTTAACTTCTGTTATCACTAGAGTGTGAGTTTAACTTCTGTTATCAACATAAGAACTTTGTTAATTGACAATTTGCAAATACACTGAAATTTGTCTTAATCTTGGACATGAGCTCCCAAGATCCAACACATTTACACTTTCTTTTATATTTTTTTTTTAATTATTAATTCCACCATTCCACCTAGAGTGATTTTCTAAATCTTCTTGAGATAACAAAAAGGAAAGGATAATAGTTAAAAAAAGATAGCAACTTGGTAAATAGTGTTTAATGTTTTGGCTTTTTATACCATAATAAAATTTCAAAAGGACAACCTCTTTAAATCTACCCATTCAGGTAAAGTGGTATTCACATATATCTTCAAGGATTTTGAGTGGAATCAAGCCAAACTTGAAGGATATTAAGTGAGTGGAGTCAAGCCAAATCAAGAGAAGCATGCACAATTGAAATGCATATTCATCCTATTAAGCCGCACTAAAAAATCCAACAAAGTGATGAGAAAGTGATGGCCTCACATGTGCTCCAATTGCTTGTGGAATTGCTCTTTGTAGGGACTCAAGGATGAACCTTTTCAAGATTGCATGATGAGCAGTGAGATGGAAAAACCCACCCTTGATAGAGACAAACCATTGGATGGAAAGCTTTTATATATATCACCCAACTTCTTTTATGTCGGTATCCTCATATTAGTAGGGCCACTAGGAATTCTGTTGGATATTTGGTGGGGGCCTTTTTCCAGTTCCTGTGTGTTGTACATAATTTATATTTTGTTCACATTTAATTTAAAATAGTAGCTTATATGTATATGGTGTTAGGGTTAATTTTTACATAGTTATTACGTAAGCACTTACGTCTATATATGTTGCAACGTGTTTATGTGTAGTAGTTTTCCTTTTTTGAAGAACCATGCACTAACAGTTTGTTGGTCTAGTAAAACTAGTTTGTCTGGTAAACAAAACGTGCATATATGAATTTGATTCCTGCTCTTCATCCAACAAAGTTCGTTCGCGCCCAGTTAAATTGACGAAAATGCTCCTGTACAAGTTAAGTCACGCGTGACTTAACTTGCGCACGTGATATTTTATACGCAACTTAAGTAGCGCTGCACATGTTAAGTCACTCAACGTTACTTAAGTCATTTATTAGCAACACAACATCACAAAACTTCATTTTTCCAACTTCTCAAAACACGATTTTTTTTCATCCCAAAATTCGAATTTCACCATTCTTGCGTCATTCAAAGTCAATTTCGCCTACAATATCAAGTAAGTGATGATTATCCTACTTCATTGCATTTTTTGGTTGAAATTTCCGAATTTTTGAAGAAATTTAACATTTTTAGGTTTTTATAAATTTTGCTTGCATGTTAGTTTTTATGATTGTTAGTGATGATTTAACTTAGGAATTGTTGTTTATGGTACAATTTGGTAGTTTAGGGTTTAGAAATTGTTTGATTTCTTAGTTGTTTAAAAATTGCACTCTATGTGTTTGGTAAAATGTCAAAATGGTTATTTTTTTTTATTGTTAATGATGAAATTAGTTAGAATATAGTTTATTAATGTTGATTATAGTATGTTTGACAACAATGTGGTAAATTACGGATTGAAATGACACTATCGAAACTTTAGTGTTGTTCTTGAATTGTTAGAAATGACATAATGTCCGTGTGAAAATGTGTCATTGATTTTGTGCTTTTTAAAATGTTGTGTTGTGCATATATGTCTCAGAGGGAGAGGACTGACATACTTAGGTTAGGGAGGTCTGCCTCTACTGATAATGCACGGAGGGAGAAGCAAGCAGTAACCCCTTCTTTACATGGCCAAGGTCGAGAGAAAGTGAGGGGCACGAGACTTGCCAGTGTTGATGATGATGGACCCTCTTCATCACAGACTGGTCCATCCCAGACGATGGACTCGACGCAATATCAAGTTTATCAGGATCCTCAGCCTCAAGTGTATCAGTTTGAGGATCCGCAGCCTCACCAGTATCAGTTTGAGCAAGAGGAGTAGCCTGATATTGAGGAGCCTGAACAACAGGAGCAGGAGCAGGCTCAGCCTTAGTAGGATGATGATGGTGGGGGTCTTTTTCAGAGGGTGCCGAGGGTGGTGTACGAGGCCGGACCGGACGGCTATGCAGGGGGGCCTTCTAACCTCTAGCTTTTACCTCAATTTGGTGGACATGTGGCATGCATGATATGGATCGATGCCGATGTAAGTATATTTTAATGTTTATTTTATTTCTTTTACTATTTATACAACTTATTTTAATTATTATTTTACTTATTTTACTTCTTTTACTATTTATGTTAGAATATATTTAAAGTTAATTTTACTTATTATTTATTTAACAGTGTTGTTTGGTGTTTTTTGTTTTTGTATTTCAGTTTTGGAAAAGACATAGGGTGAAAGGTATCTCGCACGCGAAGAAGCTGAGCCTTAAAAACTTGACGGTGCCTCAGCCGGGAGCACAAAACGATTGGTTTTGGGATGTAGTGAATCTGTCCGGTCTAACTCCCCTCCTGAGTAGTGGGTACGAGAACATCTCTCACGGGCTTGTTTGTGCGATGTTAGAGAGATGGCATGAGGAGACCAGCAGCTTCCATCTACCTATTGGGGAGATGACCATCACACTAGATGATGTGGCGTGTCTCCTAGGCATCCCCATCACTGGGAGGCTCCTTCCTGATAGAGAGTTAACCCGTGATGAGGGGATGAAGATGATGCAGGGGGATCTGCTTTTTTTAGCGGAGGATGCGGCTAGGGAGATGACCAGACAGGGTGGTCCGTATATCATTTTTGATGTACTGAAGAGGCGCTACGAGGAGCTCTTGCATAGGTGTAATCAGCTGGTTGAGATTGATACAGAGGATGAGGAAGACGAGCGAGCTCAAGTTAGGCTGGCATGCGTTAAGGCGTTTATGTTGCTCTTGCTTGGATGAACCATTTTTTCCCGCAAAAACATTAATCTGTTGTGGCTGCAAGATATGGACGAGTAGGACGGTTGGTCATGGGGTGGGATGGGGCTTGCATTCTGTACGAGCAGCTATCTCTGAACTCCGATTCATCAGTGGCCTCTTGTGGTGGTTAAATGACCCTGCTTGTGGTAATATTTGTTTTTCTTCTTTTTTTTTTTTTACTTATTGGATCGTAAATTTGTGCCTTATTTAACTTGTTTTCTTCTTTTTTACCTTGTTTGTATAATACTTGTGTTGATATATATTTGGTTCTTTGTGCTTGCAGGGATGAACTTTGGCGCACTTCAGGAACCTCATTCCGAGGGTTCTTAGTGATGTGTACGACCCGACATTTGCTCTGATTGTGAGTCGGTGGAAACCTCCTAGGGGCTTTACGGACTCTGGACACTATAAAGATGCCATTGATGCGTTAGATCATTCTCATGTCATCTGGAGGCTGTACGAGAGACGACGACACATTACGCCATTTCAGGACATATGCTGGTACTCCAGATGGATCGTGGCCGGCAAAGACAGGATGGTCCGTCACTTGCCAGAGCGGGTTCTTAGGCAGTACGGGTATGTCCAGACACGGCCCAGGTCTCCTACAGCTGTTGAGCTTACTGCGGCAAATGACGTGGCCCATGTTTTCTTGGAATTTGCTCTACATGTCCTCAGCCAGCAGCAGAGGGGTGAACCGGTGCCAGAGGACCAGCCGTGGTCTCATAGTATGGGGTACATGAGATGGTTCGTTAGAGTATCACATCCTATTGTGAACCCCCCTGCGGCCATTCCTGACTACGCAGCTCAGACACCTCCTCGTCCTATCCCTCCTTACGAGGAGGTTCTTGTTGACCAGCAGTGGACCATACTTCCTCCCGATTCATTCCAGGTCATCGGCAACATGAGAGGCATAGAAGAGCATGCAATGGAGATTCTTGAGGTGGTTTCAAATCCGAATATACAGTGTTTGACCAGGTGCCGGCTCCGCGGAGGAGGAGTAGGAGTCCACGAGAGTAAGGTTTTATGATATTTTCTAAATTTTTTATGAAATTTTGAAGGATATGGTTGTAATCCTATGACATTTGCGTATATTTGGTGCTTTTATGATATTTTTCGTTATTTTATTCCGTTATTTTTCGTAATTTAATTATAACTTGCTTGAATGAATGATGAAAAATGCATGCAATTGAATGAATGAATGTATGAAAGAAGAAATGAAAAAAAAAAGGAAAAGAGAGGTTTCTGCCTCTTCTGGAAATCTGCACACACTGTGCTCTAGTTAACTCACACATGTGTTAAATCTGTGCGTGAGTTAACTTGCACAGTGTTTAACACATGCGTGTCTTAAGTCACGCAGCGTTAACACATGCGCGACTTAAGTCACGCAACGTTAGTTAACTAACACATAGTTTTACACTTGCGTTAGTTAACCAACGTAGGGGCATTTTGGTCTTGCCTGCAGGACGAGAGTGTTTTGTGCTAGGTGTGAAGGTGAGAAAAACACAAGAGGGGGGGGGGGGGGGGGGGGTTGAATTGTGTTAACTTTTTCGCGTCTCTTAAAAGATTGATTCTGTTTTCCAGATCAGAGTCTGAACAAGTTCAGGTTCTGATAGGAGTTCAGAGTCTGTAGCAGCGGAATAAAGTAAAGAGATAAGGGAAAGAGAGAACACAAGCAATTATACAGGTTCCTTCCACAAACTGGAAGTAGTCCTGTCCCCCTTGCACTTCCAAGGAGAGTTCACTAAAATGTAATAACAAATTACAAGTTGCTCAAGCACACAACAAGAGACTTCTAATGCTCAAGCACACAAGCAAGAGACTTCTTTTGCTCAAGGACACACCCAAGAGACTTCAAATGCTCAAGCACACAAGCAAGAGACTTCTAACACAATTTACAGAAAATTGAATAAGAGTTTGAACACTTGATATACAATCAATGGTGTTCACAAATACAAAACAAAAGACAGACTCTGTTTTCTGTTACACTTAGAAATTCTAGGATAAAGAAGTTTGTAAGAATTTCCTAAGCTTTTGATGTGTTTGGTTTGACTCAGGGAGAATATCAATATATGCGTAAGAGTTCAGTAAGTCAGTAACCAATTCTCCAAGTCTTCATTCCTTTATATAGAGGTTGTAGAGAGACGTTGAGAAAAGCCAGCACATCAGAGTCATCTAGAAGCTTGATCAACCACTGTTGATTTGTTGCTTGATATGGTAATCGTCCTTCAAAGACAATTTTGAATTCCATTCCTCTTGAGCAAAAATACCAGTAGACACAGCTGCCAATAGTACAAGTAGTGGAGTAGTGGAAACAGAGGTCGTACATGTACTCTGTCCTTTTCCTGCGCTCTTTTGTCACAAAGCATCCCATGCTTAAGTTGACTTGAAAATAGCCGTTACTCCATATGAATGTTTCTTCTGCAAAGAAATACCTTCAGACATTCATCAATTCAATATCTTAAGTTTGTAGTCTTCAGACTCTCTGTAGTACTTCAGACTATGTTATGCTTCAGACTCTCTTCAGCTCATTCAGACTCTCTTCGTTCTTCAGATCCTGTAGATATGCGCTTCTCGAGACAACTTCTTCAGACTCTCTAAGTCTTCAAAACCTTTTGACTTGTACTTCTTCGAAACAGCTTCTTCAGACTCTCCAAGTCTTCAGAACCTCTCGAAACAACTTCAGATGATTCTTCAGGCTCTTTAAGTCTTCAGAATCACTTGCAACAAGCTTCTTAAGGATTTTGCTCTTCATTTGTTCTTACAGAATACTTTCTAAGATTAAAATCTTTGACTAAGATCCTGCACACTTAAACAAATATTAACATATCCAATTGACAATTTTTAATACCTTGTTATCATCAAAACTAAAAGTGGTATTGTTAAACACCCTTTGTTCCAACAAGGTTAAGAGCAGGATTCTATGAATTTAACCTCCACTCAGGTGGATCTCCTTGGAGACCCATGGAAGCCAAAAAGAAAGTCCTACTGGGATTTTAATAGGCATACCTAATGTTAAAATCAAGAAATCGTACCACCACACCAATTTACAACATTCATTATACATTCAAACTGTTTAATATATATTTAACAATTATTCGGCACCCAGAAAAAAAAAACAAAATCTGCCACTGCCTCCACTACATGTGTGAAGACCTTTTTTATGAGTGAATTTATAAATATATTTTTGTTGTTCACTTGTCTTTGAGATTTGCTCTGACTTTTGTGAATCTTTAGAGCCAACTCTCTTGGACTTTTGTTTTAAAAAAAGATCAATCATTGAGGATCTAAAATTTGGCTTAGCTAATTATGCGTGTCTGGTGGAATATGAGAATGACATTAAGTCGGTGCATTATAAACCTAATTGTATGCATGATGAGGAACCCTTTATGGATACACATGTGAATCAAATGAAAAGTGACTAGAATCAATAGATACAAAATATTTCACAAGGGGATATAGTGAAGAAGGCATGTGATAAGAATGGTAATCAAGAAGTAATTAAGGATTTCATGCCGAGTGTGTCCAAAATCTATTATGTGGTTAAAGGTATTGGTATGAAAGTCGATGTGGTTGAGCCTCATATGGCAAGTGAGTCCAAAAAAAATCAAGGCTTCTTGTAGTTCAAAAGGTACAAATCAAAGGTGAGAAAAACACAAGAGCGAGGGGTTGAATTGTGTTAGCTTTTTCTTCTTTTTAAACTAAGTTCAATGCTCAGAGTCTAATAGAGTTTAGAGTCTGAGACATAGTTAAGAGTCTAATGTAGCGGATAATGTAAAAGAGAGAGAGAGAGAAGAGAAAGACACAAAGCAATTATACAGGTTCCTTCCACAATCCGAAAGTAGTACTGTCCCCCTTGCACTTCCAAGGAGAGTTCACTAAAATCAATATCAGATTACAACTGCTCAAGCACAAAAGCAAGAGACTTCCAAATACTCAACCACAAAAGCAAAAGATTTCCTATGCTCAAGCATAAAAGCAAAATACTTCTAAACATACAGAATTACACAGAAAAATGTTAGAGGTTGAACACTTGATATACAATCAGTGGTGTTCACAAATACAAATCAGATACAAACTCTTAAGACTCTAGAATTTCTAAGGTATGAAAGTTGTTAAGAAATTCTAAGTGAACTTTGATGTGGAACAATTTCAGCAGAGTTTTGGTACTTATAAATTGTTCTTGAGTCTCTTACAATCTTCAGGTCTTAGCTCCTTTATATAGAGGTGTGAGAGATATGTTAAGGATTTACAACACATCAAAAAGAGTCGTTGTTGAAGCTTGATCATCACCAATGATATGTTGCTTGATATGGTTATTGTCCTAGGAGGGAACAATTTCAAATTCATTCCTTAAATAGAGAATGACCACTGTAGACATAGATGTTATCTTGTACTATTGCAGACATGAAGAGTGGAGTAGGGGTTGTACAATTGTACTATGTCCTTTTTCCTGCGCTCTTCAGTGGATAAGAATCTAGTGCCTTCTAACTCCCCTGAAATAGTCGTTGCTCCATGCTTCTATTTCTTCTGCAATGATATGTATTCAAAATAACAAACTTTAACTAACTACAACTTCCAGTCTTCAGACTCTGATGAACTTCAGCTTCTGAGGATCTTCAGACTCTCTGATGACGTCATCTTCTGATGGTCTTCATACTCTCTTTGTCTTCAGACTCTGTTAATCTTCAGACTCTGTCTTGCAACATAAGCTTCCTTTGTAAATTCCATTGCTCTCTTTTGTTCTTTCAGAACCAATACTTGAACAAATATTAGCATATCCAATTGACTTTTTAATACCTTGTTATCATCAAAACTTAAGGTGGTCATGTTAAACACATTTTGTTCCAACACAAATAAGTCTTGCAGTTGTGAGGTGGACTCAAAGGCAACTAAACAATGAAGAAGAAAGTTGATGCCATCTGTTAATGATTTGAAAAGGGTGGATTGATTGTCTGAATAAGATAGGATTTCATTGATTCTTTCTCTTAAGCATGCGAAATAAATTAAGGTGAGAAGTAGGTCTTCGAAGGACATGCTTGGTAATCAGAAGGAGTTTCTTTGTAAGCATGGTCTGATTCCTCGACAACAAATGCGGATTGGAAAAATTGGGTAGTGGTACATGGTAACAAGAAGGAGGTTAAAGTTGATGTTTGCGGGGTTGAAAAGATTATTGGAGTTTAGTGTAAGAATATGTATCAAGTTCTATATAAGGGTAGTGGTGGTGGAGAGAAGGAGGGTGCAATGGTGTTTGAGAAGGGTGTGAGGGGGAAGGTGAGTAAGGATGGTGTCAGTGTCTACAGGGTGTGATGGTGGTTGGTTCGGAGTTGGGTGGGGTCATGGAGATTTTTTCTTATAATGTGAGAGAGCTTGAGGGGTGGGAGAAGACGAAGGAGGTTCAGAGGTTGGTGAGGGAGTGGTGTCCAACTTTATTGTGTATCCAGGAGAAAAATTTGGAGTTTATGGATGAGTTTTTGTGTCAGTTTTTGTGGGGGACAATCTCTGTTGGTTTTTCTTATAAGCCTTCAATATGTGCATCTGGGGGTATTTTAACGTTATGGGATTCTCTTGTGGTAGATGTTTGGATGACTTTAAGTGTGGAGAACTGTTTGGTGGTTAAAGGAAGATTAATTCAGACGAATCATGAATTTTCTATTGCCAATTTTTGTGCTCCGTGTGATAATGGGTGTAGGCAATTGTTATGGGATGAGTTGAGTGGTTTGATTATTAATGAGTGAAGGGCTTCTTGGTGTATTATGGGTGACTTCAATGATATCTGTTCAATGGAAGAGAGATGTAATAGGTTGGAGGGTGATCATTATGAAGACTTCTCACATTTTAATCAATTTATTAAAGGTAACTTCTTGATTGATTTATCGTTATATGATTGTAACTTTACTACCGCGGGGAAAGTATGTCTATGAGCATGTTAGATCGATTCGTATTATCTGAAAAATGGGTCTCTTATTGGCCAAATTGTATTCAAGCTTCTCTTCCTATAGGGCTATCTGATCATTATCTGATTTTGTTAATGATTGATGAAGAAAATTGGGGTACTAAAATGTTGGGCTGATTTATCAGGTTATAAGGAGTTTATGCTGGAAAAATTAGAATCTGTTCATGGGTGGAAATGTTGTGTTAAAAGAAAATTTTAAACTGTGAGGTTGTTTGAAGAGTTGGCACTAGAAACATACCCAAAATTTAGAAAGCAAAATTAGGGGTATCAAAGAGCGCATGTGTTCTTTAGATGTAAAAGGGGAGGTTCAAGGTTTAGTGGATGAGCGTGGATGAGATTCACCTTTTATTAACTGATGTAGTGGATTTATCTAAATTACATACTAGTAATTAGTGGCAAAAGGGGGATGCAAATTCTAAAAAATTTCATGGGGCGATGTCTTCCTGGAAAAGGTCGAATGCCATTATTTCTATTGAAGTTAACGTTAGTCAAGTAGAGGGAGTGGATGTCGTAAGAAGCGTTGTTTTCCAACATTTTCATATAATCATTTCAAATTGGTGGTGGATGCGAGATCCGGCCTAGGGGGTTTGGAGTTTAAGTCTATTAGTAAAGAGGATGGGTTTGATCTTACTAAACCTTTTCTGTTACAAGAGATAAAGGATGCGGTTTGGGACTGTGATAGTTTGAGAAGTCCTGGGTCAGATGGGATTAACCTGGGGTTCAACAAAGTTTTTTGGGATATGTTGAATGTTTAATTGCAAGTTAACCAAATGTATCAATAGTAATTTTATTGCTTTGATTCCTAAAGTTGAGAGCCCTATGCGGTTGGTTGATTTTCGTCATATCTCTTTTGTTGGCAGTTTTTATGAACTTTTGTCTAACGTGCTTGTTAATAGATTGAGAAAAGTTGTGAAGGTGAGAAAAACACACAAGAAGGGGGATGGGGGATTGAATTGTGTAAGCTTTTTTGTGGGTTTCTTTTTCATTGGTTAAACAGCCTAAACAAAATATGAGGTATGCAAATTCTGATGCAAAGTTTGTGTTCATCAGATAAATACAAAACACAAAGACAAAGAGGTAGAGATGGAGAAGGCAAACACACAACAATTTTATATTGTTTCCTCCTACAATCCAGGAGTAGTCCAATCCCCTTGCACTTCCAAGGGATTTCACTATAATCACAACTCATTACAAGTTGCTCAAGGATACTTACAAGAGACTTCCCTATGCTCATGCACAACTGCAAGAGACTTCTGTTTGCTCAAGCACAACTGGAAAAGACTTATATTTGCTCAAGCACAACTGCAAGAGACTTATATTTGCTCAAGCACAACTGCAAGAGGCTTCTATGCTATAGGACTCTACCTAAAGACTTCCCTTGCTTAAGCACACTACTTAAGACTTCCCTTTCCTCAATCCCCACTGATTGAGACTCCTAAGTGCTCAAGGTTTCACCAAAAGACTTATAAGCTCAAGCACACAAGCGAGAGACTTTCTAAAGTATTTGCCCTAACTACAAACACGTTACGGTTTTTCTAACCAGTAAGCCTAAACTGAACAAATCAACAGTCTCCTTAGAATTTCTAATATATGACTTGAAATAAATCCTAAGTGTTTTTGTGCTATTAAATTTGACAGAGTAATGACACAGTTGAATAACAAAGTCTTGTTACTTCTTTTTTAGGTCTTCAACTCTTTTTTTAGGCATTGATTTGAGAGACGTTGGAGAAGAGTGCCAACGCAAATAGAGTCGCTAAGAAGCTTTAATCATGAACGTTGGCCGTTTTCCTGATATGGACAATCCCGTTGAAAAGTACTTTGAATCTCCTCTGCTAAAAAGGGAATTATTCGTTGCTTTCCTCGTTCCTGATGTTCTTTACACATAGATGAAAGAAGACAAAATAGATGCTCTGCCAGATGCAGAGATAGAGACAACTCATATAATAAGACAAAAACTTACGTGGATTATGGGTCCCTCAGAATGAAGTAGCCTGATCAGCTTCTGTGTTTTAATGTCCTTCGTAGAATCTGTGGATGTCACTCCCCAGGTTTTGTGAGATTCTCATCTACTAGGATGTTGACTTTTGGTTGACCTTTCAGTTGATATTCATCCATAGTCTTCTAAGCTTCCCAATCCCTTTATGATGCTCTTCATATGTTCCTTCTTCATGATAAGAGTTCATGCACACTTGAATATATGTTAGTAATCCAATTATTCTTCAATACTTTGTTATCATCAAAACCCAAGAGAACTTGTCTGAACCATTCTTGTTCTAACAAGTTGTTGGTAATGTTGTGTCGGAGTCTCGGTCTGCTTTTGCCAATGAATTAGTGGAGGATGCTTGAAGGCTTAATCATATGATTTTGAAAAATCATATGATTAAGTTGATTTAAGGTATTTGGGAGATGTCATGGTTAAAATGAATTTTCATCCACTTTGGCATAAGTTGATTTTAGAATGTGTTACAACTGCAACGATGATTCTTTTCAATGGGAGCCCAACTAATGAATTTAAGCTGGATAAAGGTCTTCATCAAGGGGACCCTCTTTCTCCTTTTTTTTTGTTTCTTTTGGCTGCTGAAGGGTTAAATGTCATACACAAGTAGGTGTGCCAGTTTCACATTTATAATTCGCTGATGACACTATTTTGGTTGGGGCTAAAAGTTGGGCAAATATTAGATCCTTGAAGGCAATGTTACTTTTGTTTGAAGAGATTTCTAGCCTAAAATTAATTTTCACAAAAGCATGAAGTTTGGAGTAAATGTGGCTGATCGTGGTTGCATGAGGCGACTTCAGTAATGAATCGTAAACATGATTGCATACGTGTCATGTACTTAGAGCTGTCCATCGGTGGGGACTCTAAAAAGCTTCATTTTTTGTGTCATTTAATTGATCGCATGATTGTCTGGTTGGAAAAGTAGAAATTTGTCTTTGGGAGGTCGTATGATTCTTCTTAAGTCAGTACTGTCTCCCATTCCAATTTATTTTCTTTTCTTCTTCAAGGCCCACTCAGGTATCATTTCTTCTCTTGATTATATATTTAGTACTTTTTTTTTGGGGGGGGGGGGATTTTAGGAAATTATCTTGGATAAAATGAGATGCTTTATGTTTGTAAAGGGAGAATGGAGGTTTGGGGTTAGGAGGTTGAAGGAATTTAATTTAGTTTTACTTGGTAAATAGGTGTGTATGGTGTTGGAAGAAAGAGGGAGTATGTGATATAAAGTGTTATGTGCGAGTATGGTGAGGAAGGAAGGAGATTATGTTTTGGGAGGGAGGATCAATTTGGTGGAAGTATTTGAATTATATTCGAAGGGGAGGGTGTGTGTTAGATGATAGGTGTCTGTTGAATACTATAACTAGAGAGGTGGGTGATGGGTGGTCTACTTTGTTTTGGAAGGATTCGTAGGTTGATGGTTTATCTCTAAACATTAGTTTTAAAGGACTTTTTAAGTTGTCTGATGATAAATTAATAACTGTTGCAGATATATATGCGTTGGGTTGTGATGTAAATGGTGAGGTTTGGAAGTGGCGTAGGAGACTGTTTGCACGGGAGGAGAAGTTGGTGGAGGAGTGTGTGGATCACTCGTCTAATGTTGTTTTGGAGGTTGAGGTGGCAGACCGATGGGTTTGGAAAATTCATCCACTCCAACTGTATACTGTCAAAAGTGCTTATAACAACTTAACTGCTGCTAAAGTTGATTTTCATATGGTTTTAATCATGTGTTGTGGCTTAAAGCAGTGTTGCTCAAAGTTAATATTTTTGTCTGATGTTTGCTTTTAAATCGGATTCCGACAAATGATAATTTGTTTAGGCAACATATATTGGCGGAGACTAATATTCTTTGTTCTAATGACAGTGACTGTCTGGAAGACATTAACCACTTATATCTTCAATGCGATTTCTTCGGACCTCTTTGAAGTCTTAGTTCCGGCTGGTTAGGATTTGGAACAGTTCTTCACGGTAACATTTAAGATCATCTTCTTCAGTTTGGTGAATTAGGAGGTTTTTCCATAAAATGTCGCCTCACTTTCAACATCATTTGGATTTCAATATTGTACATCATATAGAAAGAGAGGAATGTGAGAAATTTCAATCATAAAGATGATATCTTCCCTTCGTTAGTTAAAAAGGTTAAAGTTCAAACCTATTGGTGGTTAAAAGTACATTATGTTTGTTTGATTGTGATTACCTCACTTGGAGGCTGTATCCTTTGTCGTGTTTAAAGATTGTTTCTTATTTTATTTTTCTGCTACTTGGGCAGCGTTGTTGTGTAATGTAACTCTGGATCACTAGTTTTCTATGGTACACCTTATATTAGAGGGACTATTTATGGTTTATTAATATATTCTTTAGATTTATTTAAAAAATATAGAAGTTATACACGAAAAAATTATAACTAATACTATATTAAAAAACGATAAAGTTTGATATTATAAACGTGACATCTGTTCTAAGGCACAACACAATCAACAAATAATTATAATTTTATCTCGATACATTCATTAAGTACAAATACACAACGAATTTTAAGTGGTGATCACAACTTCGTCTAAAAAAAAGTCACATTTTCCTCCCCATAAAAAAAAGCACACTTAACATTCATTATGATACAATGACGTGGAGTAATAAAGTCCTTAAAAACATTTTAATAAGAAATAACTATAATTATTACACCATTAAACAATAAAAACCTACTATATATAAAGAGAGAAAGAATATTTACTAATCAAGTCCAAAATCTATGGATACAGTTACACGAATGATGCGAAAATTTGGACCGAATCATTACAAAAACAAGTGACGCGTAGAAAAAATAACGCAAGACTCAGTACAAAGTACACAAACTACTTCAAGCTACAGCTTTAACTACAACGATTTCAGAGCTTACCTACCAAGGAAAGTGGACCCCACTTCCACAATCTCATTCACAAACCTCCAAAATTTACTACTACTCATAATATAAAATTTTCTCTAACTTTTTTCATTTCACTCTTTCTTCTTCTTCTTCTTCCACCTTTGCATCATTTTTTTTTCTTTCTTTTTGATCACTTAAAAAGTGTGCAAATTAATCAAAAAGAACCAATAAAGAGCCTTTTAGTGTTATGAAGAGACAATACAAAAATGATCCTATGAGAGAAAGATGAAACCATGCTTTGTCGGCCATTTAAACTTCATACCTCAAAAAAGATCCTTTTATTTTTTCTCTCTTTTTTTTTCTTACCTTGGATATTCATTTTTATGATTCATTCAATCCTTATTCATTTTATTAGTCCTTGAATGAATAAAGGGTTTCTATTTTTCTTCTAAAAATCTTTTCATTTTTTGATTTAGATCAAAGATCCCCACTTTTTATGCCAAAAGGTGAAGTTGGTATATTCTATTTATTTGGATTCAAATTTATTGATTTCTTCATAAGGGTTTCTTATCAATTAACCTTCATAAGGATTCATTGATCCCACTTGAAGAACTGGTTCCTATTTTCAAAAGTGATGGTGTGCTTTGAAAGGTATGTTATTTTCTTTATTTTCTTTCCTCCTATATGACTTTGTGTGTAATATAGTATGTGTATGAATGTATCTTTGTTTTTGTTTTTTTTGCCTTTGAACTATTTCATTTAGATTGAATATGACACTTGAATTTTTGTGTATGACTTTAAGTTCATTTGGACTTTTAAATCTTAATTTTGAGATGTGTAACACCTGACACTTTTGATGGAAGGTATATCAACACATGTCAATGTCTAACAGTGGCACAATACCGACACATGTACGTGTCCGTGCTTCATTGATTTTGAGGTCGCAAATTTGTAGTCCAATTATATGAGTTGAGACACAGCAGGAGTATTAAAAAGAAATTCCAGGGTTCGACCTAAGCTACTAACAAGTCACCCTCTTTATCTAAAGTAACGACTAACATTTGTCTATAAAAAAATTGAATTTTGAGATTCAATAAATATAAAAGGTAAAAAATAAATTATTTTTTGGTTTTTTCACTTGGTTCAATTAGGTGATTGATTGTGATTGATTGTTTGGTTGTGCAGGTATTGATTATTAAGATGTCTAGGAACATCAAGGAGGGGAGAATTTTGGCAAAAGGTTGTTATGTTATTTTATTGATATTGACTTTATTCCTTTTTAGCACTGAGGGGTTGAATTTAGAAGGACAAATCCTCTTGGAAATTAAGAATGGACTTCATGATAAAGTTAATTATTTGTCAAATTGGAATTCTAGTGATGAAAATCCATGTGGATGGGTAGGTGTAAATTGTACTTATAGTGGAAATGGCAGTGGTCCAGTGGTTGTTTCGCTTAATTTGAGTTCGATGAATCTTTCTGGAGCCCTAAATGCTAGCATTGGAGGTCTAACCAATTTAACTTATCTCAATTTTGCTTACAATGGTTTGAATGGAAGTATCCCTAAGGAGATTGGTGAGTGTTTGAGTTTGGAATATCTTTACTTGAACAATAATCAATTTGAAGGACTGATTCCTGTTGAATTAGGGAAACTGTCTGCTTTGAGATATTTGAATATTTGCAACAATATACTCTCTGGTGTTCTTCCGGACGAGATTGGAAAGTTGACTTCATTGGTTGAGTTGGTTGCTTTTAGTAACTATCTCATTGGCCCTTTGCCGAGTTCCGTTGGAAATCTTGAGAATCTTGTGACTTTCAGAGCCGGGGCGAATAACATTACTGGTAGCTTGCCGAAGGAGATTAGCCGATGTAAGAGCTTAGAACGTCTTGGTCTTGCTCAAAATCAGATAGTAGGTGAGATACCGAGCGAGATTGGGATGCTTGAAAACTTAAAAGAGGTGATTTTATGGGAAAATGAGTTTTCAGGAGTTGTTCCTAAAGAGCTTGGGAATTGTAGCAGGCTTGAGATCCTGGCGTTATACGGGAATAATCTCATTGGACCGTTACCTGGAGAGATCGGGAACCTGAAATCGTTGAAGTGGTTGTATCTTTATAGAAATAATTTGAATGGATCCATTCCAAGGGAAATCGGAAATCTTTCTTCAGCTTTACACATTGATTTCTCGGAGAACTCTTTAGGTGGCGATATCCCTTCGGAGTTTGGCAAAATTCGTGGTCTAAACTTGCTTTTCCTCTTTGAGAACCATCTAAGCGGTGTTATACCGAATGAGTTTGGTAGTTTGAAGAACCTTTCGAAGCTGGACCTGTCAATAAATAATCTTACTGGTCCGATTCCGCACCGCTTGCAATATTTGACAAATATGGTTCAGTTGCAACTTTTTGACAACTCATTAACTGGTATTATTCCTCAGGGACTTGGACTTTTTAGTCGTATTTGGGTAGTTGATTTTTCTGACAACAACTTGACCGGAACAATACCTCCTCATTTATGCCGAAACTCTCATTTGATGCTGTTGAATGTAGCAGATAATCAACTTTACGGAAACATACCGAAAGGGATATTGAACTGCGAATCATTGGCACAGTTGCTGTTGGTCGGTAACAGGCTTACCGGTGGCTTCCCTTCTGAGTTGTGTAAACTTGAGAACCTTACAGCCATTGATTTGAATGATAACAGGTTTAGCGGTCCACTTCCTCGTGAGATCTCAAGCTGCCGCAATTTGCAAAGGCTTCATATTGCAAATAATTACTTCACATTGGAGTTGCCTAAGGAAATAGGAAATCTATCTCAATTGGTAACTTTTAATGTTTCATCAAACCTTTTCACCGGAAGAATCCCCTCTGAAATTGTTTGGTGCCAGAGACTGCAGCGCCTAGATCTCAGCCGGAATCGTTTTACTGGTTCTTTGCCAAATGAACTCGGAACACTTCAGCACTTGGAGATTCTAAAACTCTCAGACAATCAGTTGTCTGGAAATATTCCTGCAGCATTAGGCAATCTGTCTCATTTGAACTGGTTGCTGATGGACGGCAATTTGTTTTTCGGCGAAATACCTTCTCAGTTAGGATCTCTTTCGAGCTTACAGATAGCAATGGATCTCAGTTACAATAATCTTTCTGGAAAAATACCGTCTCGGCTTGGCAATCTCAATATGCTTGAGTATCTCTTTCTCAATAACAACCAATTGGATGGTGAAATTCCGAGTACCTTTAGCGCACTTTCTAGCTTGATGGGGTGTAATTTCTCACACAATAACCTCTCTGGACCAATTCCTTCCACTAAAATTTTCGAAAGTATGGCTGTTAGCAGCTTTGTTGGAGGTAACATAGGTCTTTGCGGTACACCTCTCGGTGACTGCAATAGAATTTCAAGTCCTCGTTCTGCTCATCCGGTGAAAGATGCTAATCTTCCCCGTGCTAAAATTGTCATAATCATTGCAGCTACTGTTGGCGGTGTTTCTCTCATTTTGATTTTAGTGATTCTATATTTAATGAGACGACCTCGGGAGGCTGCTGATTCCTTTGCAGACACTGAAACTCCATCCATAGATTCAGATATCTATTTGCCTCCAAAGGAAGGTTTCACATTTCAAGACCTAGTTGAAGCTACAAAAAGATTTCATGAAAGTTATGTTATAGGTAGTGGAGCGTGCGGCACAGTTTATAAGGCAGTGATGAAATCTGGTAAGACGATTGCCGTTAAGAAGTTAGCGTCGAACCGGGAAGGGAACAACGTCGATAATAGTTTCAGAGCTGAAATATCGACTCTAGGAAGGATAAGGCATCGGAATATAGTGAAGCTGTACGGCTTTTGCTATCACCAAGGTTCAAATCTCCTACTTTATGAATACATGGAAAGAGGTAGCTTAGGTGAATTATTGCATGGTTCTGCAAGTAATTTGGAGTGGCCGACTCGATTCATGATTGCTCTTGGAGCTGCTGAAGGTCTTTCTTACTTGCATCATGACTGTAAACCAAAGATTATTCACCGTGACATAAAATCTAACAACATTCTGCTTGATGAAAATTTTGAGGCCCATGTTGGTGATTTTGGATTGGCTAAAGTGATTGACATGCCTCAGTCAAAGTCGATGTCTGCAGTTGCTGGATCTTATGGTTATATTGCTCCTGGTAAACTCCTATTCTACATAATTAGTTAACAAACCATAGAATTTCATTTTTACTTGATATATTTTGTCATAAGCACTTGTGAGTTGTGATATTGTTTGGGAAAGCTTGTGGAAATGACATCTCCGTAAGCTGTTTTCGCTTATTCCCATAAGTTCTCAATGATAATGAAAACAACTTACAGCTTATATGAAAATAGTTTAACTTATAAAATTAAGTTATACATAAATATTTATAAGATAAGCGCTTAATTATGCTGGTTATCCAAACAAGGCTTTAGTATATCATTATTATCGATAATCCTGTTCTATAGCTCATTATAATCTGCAGTTTCACTTCATGCCTATAAACAAATTTTTTCTTCAAGAAATTGAGTTATTTCCTTTTCTGACCATAGACTTTAAATCCTATTAAACTGTTTGCAGAATATGCATATACCATGAAGGTTACAGAGAAGTGCGACATATATAGTTACGGCGTTGTACTCTTGGAATTGCTAACCGGAAAAACTCCGGTTCAACCAATGGAGCAAGGAGGAGACCTTGTCACATGGACAAGAAACCATATTCGGAACCATAACAATACACTGAACTCCGAGATACTCGACACTCGTCTGGATCTTGATGACCAAATCACTATAAATCACATGCTGACTGTTTTGAAACTTGCTCTAATGTGCACAAGTATGTCTCCTACTAAGAGGCCATCAATGCGCGATGTTGTGTTGATGCTCATTGAGTCAAATGAACGAGAAGGAAACTTAACACTCACTCGAACAAACCATGGCGATCCTCCTTCCAAAGATAACACATGAAAGTATGCTGCAATTTCTCTTGAGAGATTTTCATTAACAAATATGAATTTTTTTTTCCTGCTCATTTTCTTGTTTTCTACTAGAGAGAGTAGGATGATGAATTTTGTACATACTTTCACATCATTATGCTACTAGAGTTGAGGATTTTACTTTATACTTTCTCTTATTGATTTCACATCTACGTATTTTCTTTTTGGTATTCAGCAGTATAGTAACTTTTATTGTACAGTTGGAAATTATCATTGAATGTGTATCATTAAAGTTAGGTTTAGATGTAGGGAAGAATAATTATTTTAGTTCTTCATGTAACATGGTCCTATCAATATTTTATCATGAAATTTATTTCTATTATGATAACAACTTGAAACTTGATTGAGGTCACAGCTATGGTTCATATTTAAGATCCCAACTCTAGAAAATTTAATAAGGTCTATAAACAACTTCTTTAGACTTGATTCTGCCCAATACAAATTTATCACTATAACCATCAAGTAATAAAGTTTCAAAATATTACATTATTTTAGTACTCTTAATGATCCCCATTTAAAAGTTAGCAGTGCAAAGTAGAAATGAAATTTAAATAAAATTGAGGTAAATTTTAGATCAAGAGAAAAAAAGCTACTGCTGGTTTTTTTTTTTTTTTTTTTTTTTTTTTATATCAAGTAGCCTAGCGGCAAAAGAAATTCACCTTAAAATGAGAATTTATTATACCTCTCGTTTATGTTTTAACAAAAATTCTATTTTCTCATGTAAGTGGACATTAATGAATATTAATATTAGTTACTTTTAGAGAAATTATATTTTCCAAACAGACGTGGAAAAAGATGATCATTAGTTGGAATTCACATCCCAACGTATCAATTGTTTATACAACCTCTTATCATCAAAGATTTACGATACAAGTTTTTTAGTCCCTTTTTTTTTAATATTTTCTTTTATAAAAAGGATGGGAGGAGTACTAAATTATTTACGTGCATACATGCACTCATGGGTTGGCATTGTAGAATTCCATGCATCAAAGTGACGGTTTCAAGTTTTCTCCATGTGGATGTCTACTATTCAATTACTTGATTTCCGTGGATGTCTTTTTATGTGTTTTAGTCAAGATACTTCGGATTGAAGCTAAAGCAACTTGTTTTAACAAATAGTTCATGGACCACTTTCCCTTGAATAATTCAAATCATAAGATTTTATTAATATATTTTTGTGTTGAATCGGACTTAAGTTACCAACAATTTTTTTTTTGGTATGTAGATCTCTTTTGATCTTTGCTTCCTAACTGAATAAAAAGTGTTTCTTGGTTTGACCCAAATATTAGGAGGGTCGCTTGTTTGGAATAAAATAAAGGGCTTATTCTTCCTTTATTTTAGAGCTTAAGCAAATTCAAATAATTGATGTATATCGACACTAATGATATTGAAAAAATAAATATAAGTATATATGACAGTGTAATTTTATTTATACAAATATTCAATCATATTTAACTGCAATGTGAGTTTGTAATATTATTTTTTAAAAGATCTGACCAAATATTTACATTACATAAATAAATAAATTCGTTGAAATAAGAAAAGTAATAGGGTTGCTATATCTATCAATAAATTCACTGAAATAAGAAAAGTAATAGGGTTGTTATATCTTGAAGTTTATTAAACACTTGTTCAAACCATCTCTTATTTAATACGAGACTCTTTAACATACTCTTCCACGTGCTTCACTATTGGTTTGATGCGTGAATATAAACGGTGGGATGAGAATATGTTAGACTGACCTACAGGGGCCTACAGCCTAGCCTACGACAGGCCAGGCTAGACCATGCTTTTTTCTTAAATAGAGAAGGCCTAGACTTTTTTAAAAGGCCAGGCCACATGCCATTCAAAAAGTCTTTTAGACCTATTAGGCCGGCCTATTTAAGTAAATATAAATAATATTATTATAATGTATTTTATACTTTGAATTAAAATAAAAATTTGTTAACTTTTCCAGTAATTTAAGCTTATTGGTATGCATTAATTTTTTGCATATTTAAATGTATTATTATAAGTTAGAATTGAAACGTGATACAATATATAGTCAAATGCCTTAAAAACTCATGTTGATTATCAAAAGAGAGTTTAATCTAGTTGATATATTAGTTCGTTCGTCTATTTAAACTTAGACCATATTGCTTATTTAAAGATGTTCATATGAAATGAGCTTTTAAACAGGCTAGCAGGCCGCATCAGGCTTTCAGAAGCCCAGACTCAAGCCTAAAAAGTAAGCCTATAACAGCCCGCAAACCAGGCTTAGGCCTTCCAAAAATTTGGTAGGCCAGACTCAGGCCTTGCAAAGCCTAACTCGGCCTAGCCTATTCCCATGTGGATGATCCGATAGCAGAAATCAGACAACAGATTGCCCAAGAGATCTAAGAGGGGGCTATGATATAATCTTAGAAATTATCGTTGGGTCTAACATAACTTCATAAAATTAGCTTGTAAGATGAATGTTGTTACTCTTCGGGTGCATTTGATATGCTAAACAATATGTATCAGACAAAAAAACGCAGAATAGGACAACACAACATAAATCAGAACAACATGTGACATAATTTTATGGTATTGAGTAATTTTTAAGCTTATACACGATTTATGGTGGACAAAAGGCTATATTGGTATTTTAGAAAGCTTGTACGTGAGACAAAAAATTGTGTTGTGGTTTAGTGAGGGACAAAAATTTTAGTTTTTATCTTGTCCGTTACCTCTAGTTTGTCATGCCCCTTGAAACAGTTTTACAAATCAAACATTGTACAACTGAAGTTGTCAATGTCCTTCATTTTTTAACAGATCAAACACACCCTTTATAGATTCTTATCAAAAGTCTTATCTTTACTACATTGGATTTGAGTTTTTTTTTTCAATACACCCCCCACCCCATCATTACTGAGCTTGGTGTGAGTGCATTTTCGGTTTACAAGGTTTTGCATGATGTCAAAACTAGGACATATAAATTAAATTAAGTTTGATGTGTATTGGACCTATCTCCTTGTTTTTAAGTGCAAACACCCTTAGGAATGATTGAAATACAACTGAAATTGAAAGCTAATTAATTTCAAGTTTTTGTAAAAAAAATAAAAATTGTCTATAGATCGATTCATACATTCACGATTTAATTTTTTTTTTTATAGTAGGATACTTGGATCAATCTGTATTTCCTTTAACTATAAAAAAATCGGTATTTCCTTTAGATCGATACATATCGATGAAAATTGAAAAATCTGATTTTCTATGGATCGATACGTACCCTGTTTTGATCAATCCATAAATTGACGGCTCTAAATTTTTTAAGTACCAGATCAATACATGGAAGATATATGTCTCATTAAGATCGATCCATGCTGTGATTTTTCTACTAAAATTCTGAGTTCTAGAAAGAAAAAAATTGTGAATTTTCTCCCTCATATCTTATTCCAAACCCTTACATTAACTATTATAAAACTTAATTTTAGGATTAGTTTGGTAGAATTGCATGCACACAACCTATGTGATGAACTCATATCTAAACTGTTTATTAGTTTAGAAGTTGATTGTGTAAAACATGCTTTTTTTGGTTACTAATTCAAGTGTCGAATGTAGACTTTGGAGCATGGATCTTAGTTTAGAGACTTGATTCACATTTCAAATATCCATACTCGTGATCCTTTTGTACAATGTCAAATAAAAATGTGTAATAATCGTACGGTTCATTTCTTTTATTCTTATGTATTTTTTATTAATTTTTTTTTTATAAGGGCACCATCTCATGATTCGTCCAAGGCATCTAAATTTAAATGACCTGCCCTGAGGTTTTTTTTATTTCTTTTTTAATTTGTATTTAGTTACCATGAGTAACTAAACCTTTTTAGTTTAGGGTTCTAAGATAAAACTCTATTTTTTTTGTTGGAATATGTAAGTTAAGTTCTTTATTCAATTATTTTTTGAATTATATTTAATTTTACTATTGCGTAAGACTTGTCTCCTCTGAATGTAAATGTACTTAGGAAGGTGACATACCTAATATTGGTGCAAATATACCTTAATCAAGAAGTAACTTATAGCGGCCACATAATTAGGGAAACAGAGTGACTTCATGACTTAAATCAACATAGTAACTTTATTTTTCTTGCATCCTTGATAAGGTAGACGAAATATGGTTGTCGATTTGTAGAACTACCAAGAGGGAGAATATGTTGATGTCACAAATGGATCGTTAGTCATTGTTTTCCTTTTACCCAAATTTATCAACGTAATGGTTTTTATCGTAATGGTTTTTATCCGTCATTGTTTTAATTTTTTCCAGTAATAGTGCAATCATGGCTTTGGCAAGGAACAATTACAGTGCTCCGATGCCGGAGAAAAGGAGAGAGAGTGATGACTAATGATGGTAATAGGAAGAAGACAAAGTATTGTTGTTTATCGGTGAAAGATGCAACGCGCGTAAGCTTTGTTTTTTTTCATTAAACAAAGCTTTTTCTAAACTTTTTAATCCCAACCATTGATTTTAATTTTTTCATATGTAAGAAGTGAAAAAGGAGTAAACGGAGGAAAGATGAACTTAAAAAATAGTAATGAAGCGGCATCACATAAACTCAAGATTCAAGTTTATTTAAATTAAAATATAAATAGATACATTGTTTCCTTTTTTAAGCTGAATTTTACACCACTTATTATATATGTCACGTGTTAGAATAATGAAACTAACATTTTATTTTTGTACAAATTTTACGACACTTTCATTTTCACTACCAAAACATATCCATCTATACACAAGCCCAATTTTTCTGGTTTTCGTTAAGGCTCCGTAGAGGTAATGTTATTGTTCTATGATCATAGATTTTAGATATCTAATTTGCTAAAACAAATTGAACAGATATGTTAATGCATATGATACATAGATTCTTATGTATGTTGATGATATAGATTTTAAATTTTATTTTGTGTGTTACATTTTTTAATTAGATTGATTCTCTTATTTTTCGTAAGTGGGTAAACAATTCTTTGATCTCAAATGTTCTGGGAATTTATTATTTTTCTCTATACATATACAATGAGAAAATGTTTGTATATTGTGGATATTGGATAACGTTTTTTCTTCCTTCTTTTAGGACTATTTCAAACATCTAACTCAAATTCTTCAATTGCAATTCCATCAAGTTTTATTATTAA
Organism: Medicago arabica; assembly: GCA_946800305.1. NCBI lineage: Eukaryota > Viridiplantae > Streptophyta > Magnoliopsida > Fabales > Fabaceae > Medicago > Medicago arabica. The sequence continues at coordinate 21,277,577 of OX326965.1, read as the reverse complement.
ATCAATTTGGGAGATTTGTTGATACACTTGAAACTTATATTTGATTTCGTACATAGGAAGGAATATATATCCCATTGAATTGAAAATTCATGCACAAGGGTGATTTATGCGATACAAAATGATCAATTATATCAATTGGGGTTGACATTATGATTGAACATTCTGGTCACACCCAACTTATGTAAGTCGATAATTCTCTAATCGGTAGATTATACATATATTTTAAGGAGGTTAGTGGTTCTCCATGATCTCGCCAGGATGTATGTCTCCCCTTATCTAAATTTTTAGTAACAAAAAATTCTCAAGGTAACTTGTATAAAATGGTGCTTAACCTCTATTACTATAACTACTTGTTAATGTGATTCTTAATATTTGTTTTGTGACATGCATGTATCAGGTTTATAAAACAGTGTTCATATTAGATTTAACTAGCTATGGGAAAACGAATTCAGGATAAAGAGGTTGGAATGTCTAGTGGAATTAATAACCATCATACTCATCCAGGAAGAGTGTGGGGAATTCTTCATGTTATAAAGTACCATCATTGGCGTCATGTCAAGAGAAGGATTACTCATAGGAGGCATTATAGTGGTGGAAGTTATGATGCAAGTAAGCATATATAATTACTTTTCTATTTATTTGATGTCTTTATCTATGTAGCACCGACACTTCAGAGTGAAAGTGATTATGGTGTCCGACACATGTCGTTGTCTAGTGTACGACACACATTAGTGTCCAAAATCAACACGACATTAGTGCTTGTCTGCACTTTATAGGTTTTGATATATACTTTCCATTTTTACTTGTTGATTGTCATTTTTTTTACATTGTAGATGAAATTTCACGAACTTCTGATGCTTCTGGGGCTGATAAACATAATGCGGAAGTACATTTCGATCCAAATACAACTTTATCAAATGTAAGTAAAAATATTTTATTGCTTTCGATTCTTTCTGGTGTTGATCTTCTTTGTTTTTGAGTCAATTTCATTATTTTCTGCTCATCAAGAGTGTTTGTTTTTTGTTATATAATTTTTTAAGCTTACTCCCTTAATGATGATAGTCATTTTGATATTCATTTTGAGAATCATCATGTGAAGTACCATATACATACATAGACAGACACCGTACACGAGACTGACACATTAACATTGATAATAATTTGAAGACTAATACATTTAGTTTAGCTATCCCCTAGGGTTTGTTTGATTGACTTAGTTTAGTTTACCGATTAACATAAGCACTTGTGAGACTGTTTGAGAGATCTTATATAAACAACTTATGACATGTTCGACATAGCTTATGAAAGTAGTTGATTTTGTATTATCCCTTGTTACATAAATAGCTTATAGATATGCACTTATATGATAAACACTTATATTATAAACGCTGAATTAAGTTATTTATTCAATATAAAGGAACTTAGTGAAAGTGATATCTAATATAAAGTTTTCCAGGTTGAAGAAAATAAGTTGGTACACTCCACTCCACATGCAAGACATTCTATAAAATCAAGAATAAAGTCACTTCTTAATGAAGATACATACAAAAAGATGGGCAGACATAAGAGAAGCTCAACCTGTCCTGGAAAATCGCAGTTAACTCGCGTTGATTCAGTTCATCACTTGGAAGTTGATCCACTTAGTGAAATGCTGTTAACTGGTGAGAATCCAGAACCAGTTATAGAAACTTTTCAAAACCATTGTGCTGCTGGAACATTGGAAGTTTTGTCACCAGTTTTTTCAGGTAGCAAAAAACCAAACACCGACAACAATGATAAATGTGTTGAATGTGGTGCAATGTTTTCTAGTGATCCTTTGGAACATGACAATATTCATCATCATAAACATCCATCTTTAAGTGAAGGTTTGCAAGAAGATAAATTGATGAATGCAACGATACTTACAACCGATGCTTCGCCACTTCTTTTCAAGGATTTTCTTGATGCTTTAGATGTAATCAACACTAACAAAGACTTTCTAGTGAAGTATATCAATGATCCTGGTTCTCCTTTGCCATTCCAAATTCATAACCAACAACGCTCGCCTAATCGTAAATCGAGACGAGCCAAATCGATCTCGTTACCTATTTGTGGATCATCCTCAAGAAGCAAAGATTCTGAGCAAATGGTAGATGATTGGTTTGATATAAAAAGGGTGATAGAGTCAAGAATTCAAAATTTTGGAGATTTTCACAAACCATCAACTTCTTATTCACATAAATTTGATCATCAACTACTCGATTCAGATCAAGAATCGGTTAGAAGAGATCATAACAACATTTCATCTGATTCATCTCAGGTTCAAAACAATGTGAAGACTAAGAACTTCAAAGATCTTAGAACGAGGATAAAGCATATAATTGAGGAAAGCAAAAACGAAAAGCGTCGCATAACAATGGATGCTATAGTTGACAAAATCCCTCGGGGAAGCAAGTTTTCCACAAATGTCAGGAAGTTGATGAACCATAATCAATTTAAAAATCGCAATGGAGAAGGAAACGAGAGTGGGACAACAAGCAGTTGTGATGGTAATCGTCTTTTATCTAACTCAAACAATAAGCGTCAACTAACGGGCATGAGGACTTCATCTCTAAAAGATTCGGTTGATCGATATTCTCAACTTTATGATACTTGTTTTCACAATGATGTTAGCAATAATGAAGTCAAGTATCCTAAAACCGAGAGCTTAAAATTAAAAACCGAAGAGAGAACCTCAATATTGAAGACACCGAAATCGTTTGATAGGTTTCTCTCATTACCTAATATAAAATCTTACTTCATTCCAAGCGAGGAACCTTCTGTTTGTTTGTCTCCTCAGAATTCGGTTAGAAAATCTGAAGATAGAACAATAAGCACATGTACAAATGGTGACTATTCAAATAGTGAAACTCTCTCACCTACAATATCTGATCATACAAATGAAGAAAGCATTTTGAATGATGATAAAAAACAAGTTATGGTTAAGAGTGCTTCAGAAACAGAATCAGGATCAGATGTTAATGATGACATAAAGTCAGAAAAGAGTATAGGATTCGATAGTTCAGGAATCTCGAGAGACAGTGAATGTGCTGCTAGAAATGACCAAGAGATTGGATCTACAATAGATTCAAGTACTATGTTGGTTGAAGCAAACTCAACTTTCTCTTCTGACACCAGCTTCTTAGATGGTACCTTTGAGTTGGAAAACTTAAATTTATTGGAAGGTATGTATACTTTGTCCTTTTTATATTTTAACATTACAATATGTCATTCTGAACAAATAATCCAAACTCATTGTGTGTGTGCATGCATATTTGTGTGTGTGTGTGTGTAAAGAAATGCTTAATATTTTGTGAATGTTCAGCTTAGTTTAATGTTTTATTTTTTTTCCTATATAAATTTACGCTCGTTGATCGTGAAAAATAGTAGTTTATTCCAAGTCTGCTATGTTATAGAGCTTCTATTTGACAACATTTTGTATTGAATAGTGTATCGTGTAACAATAGCTTTTCGTTCAATTCTGCTACGTTGTAGTGTTATACGCTGCAAAATTGGCTATTTGACAACACTGAAATTTACGACTAGAACATGACTTTTTAAGAAGAGAATTTCATTAAAGAGTACAAGAGCTACTCTAACTAATATATTAAGTCTAACAAAAAAAATTCATCTTGTTGGAACTGATTCATGTAATATTTTGATGGTGTTACAGAATCAGATCAAGAATTAAAGCAAGTGTTAGTTGACAATGAATTGAATAATATGTATGATCAACAAGAGACTAAAGTAGAGAATTTTCTGAAATCTGGATATGAATTTCCATGCATGGAAGTTGATAAAAGTAGAGAAGCTGCATTTAATTATGTAAAAAAAGTTTTAGAACTCTCAGGCTTCACTACCAATGAATCTCTTGGAGTATGGTATTCTGATAACCAACCAGTTGATCCTTCAATTTATGAAGAATTAGAGGGATGTTTACTTCTTGATCCTGATTGTTCTGGTAATTGTGATGAAGGTGGACAATGCAATCATCTTCTTCTGTTTGATATAATCAATGAAGGGTTATTGGAGATTTTTGGTAGATCATATAGTTATTATCCTAAACCTTTATCTTCTCTATCTTATGTTCATCATTTTCCTACTGGAGGAAATAATGTTCTACATAAAGTATGGAAACTTATTAATTGGTATCTAACTACTTGTGATGAGGCTTATCCATCATTGGATTACTATGTTAGTAAAGATCTAGCAAAACATGATGGATGGATGAATCTCCAATTTGATTCTGAATGTGTAGGGCTTGAGATAGATCATTTTATTTTTGATGATCTCTTGGAGGAAATTATCTACACCTAAGTTCTATATGGTATTAATTATTTTTCTTATACTATTATACTGCTCATTATGTGGCCAAATTTTGATGTAAGAGTTAATGTAGCTTCTAGTTTTTATATAATTTAAGAAAATGTATCTATGTATGTTAATCATGCATAAAGTACAGATGGATTATAGTTGTTTGAATCTTGTACTTTATTTTTGACAGCATGATTGAATCTATGTATGCTAACCACAGAAATTTAATAAATGTATATTTGAGAATAGAATTGTTATATTGGATTCATTATGTGGAAGTTTTTTTTTTTTTTTGGGTACAATATGTTGAAGTTTATATTTTGTCAAGTAATTAGTGCTAGAAATTCAGTTCCCGAAGTGAATAAATGGGGAATTTGGAGTTTGAACTATGACCCCTAGTATGTATAGTGCAATGTTCTTAAGGTCAAACGAAGACAATATGAGGAAGTTTTTATTACCACATAATGTGACCAAGGATAAGTTAATTGGTTGGTCTTTGATATTTATAATAGCAATTCTCTTTTTAATAGAAAAAATTAGTTGGCACGAGCTATTTTAAAGGTATATTTGAAAGTTTAAGAGGGGAAGTATAAACTTTGGTATAACCAAGGAGGAAAGAGAAATAGAAAGAAAGAAAATAGTCCTCAATTTGAATGAAAGAGTTTGTTTTTTTATATGGATCGGGGTTCGAGCTCTGGATTCCCCACTTCTCCACACATAATATGTGTGAATTTAGCCACTAGGCTACCTGACAAAAAAAAAAAAAAATCCCCTTGAATTTAAGAATTAAAAAATTGTGTTGAATGAGTATTACGAAGAGCTTAAATATAGTATTCAAATCAAATCTATGTTAGTATAATATGTTTAAAATCAGGGTGCAAAATAAATGGTTTATGCATAAATCCTCTCTTTCTTTTGTATTTTTATGTGGTTTTGTTTTTCTATTGTGGTGTTATTTTGGCTGTCGTCGGATGCGACGTGGTTTGGTTTTCTATATCTTGTTGTGGTGTTCGTTTAGTTTAAATTTTCATAATTGTTATATATTACAAATTCAATAAATGATTAATGCATCAACATTTTATATAGACTAGCGTTCATATGGGCACTCTGTGTCATTCCCTCTTTTTATTGTACAAATGTGCTTAAATTATGAACAAAATTTTTATGAAGTTTTGATTAAAATTATAGGTATAGATAATTGATATTTTATATTTTATATTTTCATATTGTAACAAACTATAAAATAAATTCTAATTTTTTTGAATGACAACAAAAAATAGCATTCTTATAATCAAATTTGTTTAAGACATTGAAAGTGAAACGAGAGCCTAAAACCATTTATTCTCTTTATATAAAGTACTGATCATGAGGCATTGGTACACTATGATTTTTCCACATTTGTAGGCATTTCATAATTTATTCTATTAACTTAAATGTTGTGAATTTTTTCCCCGCAAATTCTTCCTTTTTGAGTTTTAACAATGTTGAATTTTTATTGTTTTTTTTAATGAATTCTACCAAATTTGAATGAACAAATATATTTTCCAGTAAAACTAATACTCTTAACAATAAAATTTTATCCATCATTATAAACATTCACTTATCATACTCTCAAATAAGGTGCAAGATTTTTCGCTATGTACTTCTTTAGACTTTACATATCCTTTCTATGTACTTTTGAGTTTTTAACATTTTAAATTTTCATAACTAATATATCCCCCTTGTCGAAAAATTCTAAATTTTTGTTGAAATTCATATTTTAACGTCTTAAACATTCCTATAAATAAATCAAGAAACAAATTCAATCTCCAGGTCACTTTTCTTAGAATTTATGTCTATGTATAAGAATCTCAAATTACAGAGTTGGAATTTGTGATGTTTTGTTTGACAAGGACACTTTTCAGATTTCAATTATTTTCGAAAGTCAATTTAAACATTCAACCTTGTTAACTATAGAAGTGGCATATACTATTTTCCACCATTATTATAAATGTATAGTGGAATTTAATGTTTTACTAGTGTATATAGTACTCCTTTGTTCCATATATGTGACTCGTTTGATCATTTCACACAAATTAAGAAAATAGAATAAGGGGTTTAATAATATTTCTCTATACCATTTGGACAAGTTTTGAAACCCCGTTGTAAAAATAAATAAATTAGATCCTCCCTTATTATTTAAAGATTCTATCAAAAACAACTTGGTCACATCTGACTAGGCAACTTAACTAGCATGCTAAATGAGCAAATTAATTTATTTTTCATTTCTTTAATCCATCTCACATTTTATATAAGAAAAAAAGTAAAAGGAAACTAAGATAATTGAACAATGAGCAACAATTGTCCTCCCCTTCACTTTCCAGCAGCTTCAAAGATAGTAGCAGAAACTGCTGCAATAACAATGAGAGAAATGAACATCACCGATCCTTTGCTCATGGTTTTCATTTTTTTACTTTGTATATTAATTCTTGCTTTTAGAATGGAATGAATAAACCCGTGGAAATTAGGTCTAATCAGATAGATACCTAATGGCAATTAGGAATAAGAAGATGAATAAGATATTAATTATTTTTTTAAGGAACAATTCCATCAATAGTCACAAGTCAAGAATAAGTGATTAATGTCTTTCATCGAACCACACCAACCACACAAGGTTGAGCGTTATTATGAAAAATGCGTCTCCTTGATAAGTTGTCCATTATTGGTAACCGATTTCGAAATAGGCGTCAAGCAAACAAGCAAACTTTGAGAGGGACCTTCTAGGTCCAAATTTATTCTAGATGATCTATCTACTCGACATTTAGCATCGAAATCAAGTAATGATAGGTACTTGTAACATTGTAAGATTTGGAAGCATGTAAAATCTATCAATAATAATGATAAAATGTTCCACATTGAATAATATGAAGAAATATTCAAATGCTTGGTCATATAAATAAAAGCCTTGTGTGTTATTATTTCTCGCACCAATAGTTAGTGGGTTTTGCTATAACTAGCATTAACTCTACTATTCAGTATTTGTAATTTGTAATTATCAATTACATTATTCAATTCCTTTCTTCCTGTTTCTTTATATGGTATCAGACTGAAATGGTCCAGCCCCCTCTCCCTCTAAATCAGGACGTCGTTCCTAACCCCAGCTTCCACCTTCGCCGCCATGGCCACTGACAACTATACCTCAATAACCAACCCCTATGAACCATCCAAACCACTTGCCTGCATCACCCTTCATAGTGTAACCAAAATTCTTCCCACCAATTACCTTAATTTCCAACTCCAGGTTGAAGCATTCCTTGATGGATATGATCTCCTCAAATACTCAGATGAATCGTTACCGTCGCCTTCCAAAACAATCACCACCACTGCCGAGACTCCAGTAACAACGGAAAATCCTGTCTATCAAACATGGCAACGACAAAATCACCTCATCTATGGCGCCCTCCTCACCACCCTCTCAAATGACGTCGCCTCCCTGGTGTCCCAAACAAAGACCTCACACGGTCTTTGGACCCTCCTCAAGAACAACTATGCCAAGACTTCTTGCAGTCATCTCAAGCAACTAAAGGAGCACCTCCGGACAACATTCAAAGGTACTTAATCCATCACCACCTATATGCACTCTCTGAAGAAAATAGGTGATCTCCTTTCCTCGCTTGGATCACCTGTCTCCATTAAAGACATGACTGATTATATACTACGCGACCTCGACGACGACTATCACTTTGTCATTGACAAAGTGAATATAAGGGATAACTCAATTACCTTTGATGAATTTTTTGAGAAGCTTCTCATGCAAGAACTATCAATCGCCGCTATTCAACAACAAACCCCTGCCCCACTCACTGCCTTGAATGCTCAGGCGAGACCCAACTACAACAACAAAAAATCATGCCTTGCCCAGCTCCCTGCACCATCAAATTAATGCCCTGGAAATCCCAAACCCTTCCTCGACAAATGTCAGTGGTGTAATGTCAAAGGACATAATATATCCTAGTGTCGCACCATTGGAAAACAACATCCTAGTATCCCTCCACCTCCTCGTGAGTCGCCCCAGGTCAACACTACAACTGTTGGTCCCCCACAAACTAATTTTTTGGTTGATAGTGGAGCAACACATCACATACAAATGACATTGCAAATATGGCAATCCATCATCCCTACACAGGTCCAGACTCGTTGTTCATGGGTAACGGTTCAGGTTTAAACATCTCTCACTCTAGAACACTTTTAATTAATAATTTATCCTTGGCTAATTTTTGTCTCCCAACTTACCAAACAAACCAACTCTGTTGTTCTTTTTCTGCCACATTCTTTTTATGTGGAGGACTTACAGACTAACCAAACAACTCATAAAGGCCCATGTGTCGATGGACTTTATCGATGGCCTGCCCCAACACCATTTATTCACACCGTTCACAAGGACTCACCTTCATCATGACACCATAAGCTTGGGCACCCATCATCCTCTATTTTCAAATTTATTTCCCAACATTTTTCTTTAGGCACAAATAAATTCCAACAATCTGATTGTAATTCATTCCAAATTAGTAAAAGTCACAAACTTCATTTTCATGAGTCCATTCTTATATCGTCTTATCCATTAGAAATAATTTTTTCGGTTGTATGGACTTCGCCCATTTGATCTATTGACAATCTTCGCTACTATTACATGTTTGTTGATCACTTCACTCTTTATATTTGGCTATATCCAATGAAATGAAAATATGATGTACAAGTCATATTTCCTAAATTTAAATCCCTTATTGAAAATTTCCATAAACAACAAATAAAAATACTGTACACAGATAATGGTGGCGAATACATTGGTCTTCGCCCTTTTTTAAGCAATCATGGTATAAGTCATCACACCACTCCACCCTACACACCTGAACATAATGAAATTTCAGAACGCCGGAATCGTCACATTGTCGAGACTAGTCTCACCCTTCTCCATCACTCAGGCCTACCCCTAACTTATTGGCCTCACGCCATGACTACTGATAGGTCCGGAAGTGCACGGAAATATCGGTTTTAGTATAAAAGATGTCGAATCCACAGAGACCAATGTCAAGTACCGTTATCTATCGTCACGTTGTTTATCTAAGGCGATGCTAATTAGTTAGGTTGCAAAATTGGGAGAAGTGCTTGTTTTTAATTACTTTAATGACGAGAGCCCGGACTAAAATTCGTGTCGACCATGAGTACTTGTTAAATTGTATTTTATTATTGTAGCAGGAAAATATTTTCATGCGTTAAAAGGATTAAATTAAAGGGGTCGTCAACTTTCGCATGTACAACACCGAGTTTTGACCTTGTAATCTATTCGACCGCTTTCGCGCGTACGCCTTACAACTTCAAACTCTCTTTGAAAAAATAATCAATTTACGTTTGAAAAGTTATTTTTAGTAGAAATTTTAATTTAAAGGTACCGTCGGCTTTCACTCATCCGTTACCGTATTTTAAACTCACAGACGCCAGCTTTCGCGTGTACGGCTACATGTTTAAAATAGCATTTTGAAAATTAGAAATTTCTAAATTAATTAAAAAAAAATGCTTTCGCTGAATTTTAAAATCAATTCCTGAGTATTCCACGGACAGATACAAGTTTCACTCTTTCGATATGAAAGAGGTATCACTTTATTTCAGCTTTCGCCGTAAATATTTAACGTTAAAAAAACAGAATTTTCAGACTTAAATAAAATTCCTGTTACAATTTCTAATCATACAACTCAACAGAGCATCATTTGTACGACATTCATCAAATTCCGGACTCGGTAAAATTCTATCAGACATGGTAATTATAGTAAACATACTTCTCTTCATGCTACTAATCATGGTCCAAACAGTGAGCAGTAACATAAAACAATTATGAATAGTAAATAGAACTAACCTTGAAACAGTTGGATACTTAGAATTAAAAGATATAGTCACACGGCTACAGTGCACAGCAACAATCCAATTTGAAAAGAATATATGCCCAAACCGCAACAACATAAAGAATTGGAATTGAATGATTACGCATCAGCACGTCAACCAGGTGATCAACACTTAAACGCAGCAACAGTGAATTAATCGATACAACAGCGGCGACCAAACACGCCAGCAATACAAATCATCGAACAATAAATTCAATTATATTAATGGGAGATGATTTGCAGAACACAGTAGCCAAGCATGTACGTGAAACAACACAAAATAAAAAAAAAAAAAGGGACAATAGATGAAACTGGAATATGGAATTGAAATAGTACTTCTTAATTAATAATTGCAAGTAACAAGGTTTTGAAATTGTACGGTATCATAAAGGTTCTGAATGGAAAATAATTTGCAGAACTAAATTGCGGTGGCTAAAAGAAAACTGAAAGCTTAAACAAAAATCTCTAAAATGCTTGGTGTCTACAGCTGAGTTCTTCAGGTCTATTTATAGGCAAAAATCTCCTCTGAAGTGCTTCTGATCATGCTCCAAGTAGTGGAGAATATGGAGGAAGTGAGAAAACTAATTCTGAAACGTGGGCAAGAATTGGTCTGACTTTGACTTCCCACTAACTTCTGACTTTTTAACCCTTTTCTTTTTCCTTTTTTACCCTTTCTTTCCTTTTTTTTGCCGAATTTCATCATTTTGACGCGCGGAGACCTTTAACCGATAAATACCTGAAATAGACACACAATACCAGCATAACATTGCAAAAATTTATAAAATCAAAATCAAAAAATGTGTTAGTCGAGTCAAAATAATAGTGCATTTTACGTGTTATCAACTACTGCAGCCTACCTTATAAATCACCTTCCCACTCTCATTCTTGGGTACCAATCACCCTATTTCATGTTGCACAACATTAGCCCGGATTATCATAAATTAAAATGTTTTGGATGTTTGTGTTTTCCCTGGATTAAGCCATATGATAACCATAAACTTGCACCAAAGTCTGCTATGTGTGTTTTTGTAGGTTACTCGGCTAATCAACATGCATACTTGTGTCTCGATCTCACAACGGCAAAGATTTACACCTCTCGCCATGTAAAGTTTGTCGAATCGGAATTTCAGTTTAGCTCCTTTGCTACTCAAACACAGGCACTCGCCCCAAAACAAAACAAGCTCACTCAAATCATTCAAAATCCCGCAACTCCAATCCCAAATAAAATCGCCCAAATCACTCACCCGTCTACGCCCTCGTCACCAATGCCCAATGACCTCGCCCACACCACTCAAAAATAGTCCCCCTTCTCACAAACTTCTAGTGAGCTCGACCAACCCACTCAAACATCTTCACCCTATTCACCAAACTCCAACGTGGTCGCCCAAAACAATCAAACCCTATTTGATGCCTTACACAATAATAACACTTGGGATCTTGTTAGTCGGTCCTCTACTTAGAATTTGGTTAGGTGTAAATGGGGTTTTTTTTGTATCAAACGAAATTTGGATGGCTCCATTGATCGTTACAAGTCACGACTAGTCGCCGAAGGATTTCATCAACGCCCTAATTGTGTCCAGTTGTTAAACCGGCGACTATTCGAATTGTCCTTACACTTGCAGTTCGTTAAGGATGTTCCCTTCGACAACTGGATGTCAACAATGCGTTCCTCCAAGGTACCCTCAAGAAGGAAGTATTCATGTTACAGCCACCTGGATTTTTCAACAAAAACTTCCCTGATCATATTTGTCGCCTCAAAAATTCACTTTACGGGTTAAAGCAAGCACCTCGTACCTGGTATACGGAGCTTCGGGTATTCCTATTATCCCTTGGCTTCGTTAACTCCACTATTGATGCCTCTTTATTCATCCACCACAAACCAGGTGTTAAACTATACTTATTAGTATATGTTGATGATATCATTGTCACCAGAAGTTATCCTGCAGATGTCTCCACACTCATCGCCATACTCGCCGCTCGCTTTTCTTTGAAAGACCTTGGATGTCTTAATTATTTCTTGGGGGTCGAAGTGATTCCCTCTAATGCGGGTATATTCATTTCCCAAAGGAAATATATCACTCATCTACTACATAAATCAGGCATGGCAGATACGAAACCAGCAACTGTAACAACTCGATTTTTGTTAGATTTATTTTAATTAATTTTATATGTGTTTATATGCGCTTATATGTGATTAATTGCCTCTGTGTGTATTTTAGTCGGGATTATTGGAATTCAGTGTTAGAAGGGTATTTTAGTCATTTTGGACTTAGTGGTATTTTGGTCATTGTGTGAGCAAGGGTAACTTAGTAATTTAACTGTGAGGGTTATTTTTAGTGTTTCAAGTGGGAACCATTTTTTTTACTAAGTTACTAGTGGGTTGTGGTAATTAGTTATGAGCCGGTAACTATTCGTTATCTTTTTACCATAAGTGAGTAGAAACTTTGTGAGTTAGTTAATTAGAACTTTGAACCCATTAAAACATTTTGAGGGTTAGGCCCATTAGTGGGGAGTCTTTATAAACTCATGTCATAAGAGGAATTAGGGTTTTAACACTCATTCACAAAATTTTAGAAAGAGGTAGAGAGAGAAAGAGCTAAGGGAAGAGAAAACGGGTTTGAAGAGAGGAGCTTGTAGATCAAAAAGGGTAAAGATTCAAGGAGCTAGATTGAAGTTAAGGTTAAGTTTGTGTTCAATTGAGGTAAGGGGGCTAGTGTTCTCTCATAATCTTTTAATATAATCTCTTCTCAATTCATAAATGCTTAATTGTGAAAAGTGATTATTGAGAATTTAATTGGGGAAATTCGTGCTCTTAGTTTGATGTAATGTATGGGTATGTGAATTTGATGATAATTAATTTGTTGATAATGAATTTACATGCTTAAGATGTATATATATATATATATATATATATATATATATATATATATATGAATATTTTGTGTCTTGCTCAAAATTGGTGAAATGTGATATTGTTGATGAGTTAATGGTTAATTCATGTTGTTGATGTTATGAGATGTTGTTGATAATTGATGTCATGAGTATTCATAATACTGGAATTGTGTGGTGAATTGAGTTGTTGTTGAAAGTTTTGTGAAAAATGGGTGAATTGATGATTTGTGTTGAAATGATATTTGATTTCAAGTTTATTATGATTTTGAGTGTTCTTTTGTGTACATAAACCTCTAAACAACCTTTGGGAACAAATTTGGGTGTTGGGGAATCAAAATTTGGGTTTTAGGGTGAAAAATGGTGAAAACCCGTGAAAAATACTGCAAACTGATGACTATTCGCTTGAGCGTGCTCCAAGTGTGCACTCACTGGAACTTGGTTGCTTGAAGCAAGCGAGCCTTTTTGCAGCACCTTTTGTTTTGCGTTCCAGGCATTCGGGGGCCGTTTCGAGCTTTCTAAAATACTTCTTTCAACATGTTTAACTGCTATTTTCACTCTTTAACCTACTGGAACATCATATGATTTGGATTGAGCTTGATTTTATGAATTTGAACTAAACTTTTGAAAAACATCCAAGATCGTCGATTTTTCCGAAACTTGTTTTTCTTTAGAAAAAGGTGTAGGGTTAAGGTTGTATACTATATACATGATTTCTAAAAATGGTTGTGAATGGTTTCAATGAGGTTTAACTTGTTTTGCTTTGAAAATGGAATTCTTTTTTAAAAATGATAAAGAGAGACGAACTTTGTGATTTTCATGATTTCGTCGTATTTAGCCGGTGAAGCGCACATGTATACTCAACTGCACTCATATGTGATCTAAATGTATACATAGTTGAGGCATTATAGTTTGTTTACTTAATTTTGATTCAATTGTCACAATTATTTTGAAGTTGTGAAATGATAGACGAACTTTGTCAAAAATGATCTTTAAGACCGAATACCTTGAAAATATTTTGTGAATAGTTTGATAGGATTGTATGAAGATGTATGAATGATTAATAGGTGTTGAACATGGCGTTTATCATGATGGGATGTACTTTTCTTCTTTTCTTTGATTGTGAGAAATTGCATGAAGTTGTTGATTTGTGATGATGTAGTTGATGTTGATTAATGCATATATGCTAAATGTTGGTGATATTGCTGGTAAATGCATATATGTTAATTAATGGTGATGATGTTGGTGAATGTGTTGTTGAAGATATGCATATGTGTCATATGTTCATGCATTCATAGTTGTGGGATATTTATATCCAATTGAGGTGATTATGTTGTGCTGTTAGCATCATGGGGTGACGGCCTAGACGTTGTTGGTGACGGTACCGCATGCATGTAGGAGTCGTTTCTAGGGGAATTGTATGTTGTGGCATGAGTCTTAGTTATTTTGGTGCTTGGTATTTGATATGATTGGTGGTTTGCATAATTGTGATGTGGTGAATTTTGTTGGTGTTGATGAATAATGTTGAAGTAGACTATCTCTTAATTTGAATTGTTTGAAGTTTAATTTGATGAATACATTTTCAATTAATTATGTTTGATTATGATTGATGTGAAGTTAACCCCCAATGGTCTGTGGTGGACCGCCTACCTATTTGTATGAATGGGTAGACTGCGTGCATGATTAGTTTGATTGCTTGCTTGATGAGTGCTTGAGGATAGCGGGAGCTACCTCAGTTTTCTGTTTTTGGAGTCTTAGTATAGGGATCTGATCTAGGATACCAGTCTTTATGTTATCCTGGATTGATTATGTTGTTGAGATTTTACCCATATGTCGGGATTTGGAGATTTTATATGGTGACGTACGTATGAGTTTATGACATGTATAGTTTGGAGATGTATGTTATAAATATATAAATATATATATATATATATATATATATATTTATATATATATATATATCCGTTGCGATGTTTTGAGAAATTTATATTATTCGCGTCTGCCACAGATAAGTTACTCAAGGATTCTGGCGATCTCCTACCGTCCCTAACCGAGTATCGAGCGCTCGTTGGAAGCCTCAAACACTTGAGCCTTACTCGCCCAGACATTGTCTTCAGCACAAATAAACTCGCCCAATTCATGCAGAACCTCAGAACGCCACATTGGACTGCACTCAAAAGAGTGCTCAGATACTTGGCGGGTTCCCGTGACAAAGGCGTCTTCATCTCGACGACCACCCCACTAAATCTATACGCCTGCTCAGATGTGGACTGGGCAGACGACAAGGATGATTATATCTCCACCGCTGGTTATCCGTTATATCTTTGCAGCATGCCCATCTCATGGAGCTCTCGAAAACAACGTTCTCTTGCTCGTTCTTCCACATAAGCAGAATATGAAGCCTTGGCTGACATGGAGCGTGAGCTGCTATGGGTCATTTCCCTATTCACTAAACTTAGCCACACTCCAACAGCCAATCCAATCATCTATTGTGACAACCTCGGTGCTACCCACCTTAGTGCTGATTCTGTATTTCACTCTCGGAAGAAACATGTAACACCCCGTTTTCCCAACATAAAAAGTCATAAATAAAATCAGAGTATTCACATAACGGAATGCTACATTTCTTTCAACAAAATCTCCAAATGAATAAATAACTATTTATTCTTCATAAAAGTAGTCAATAATAAACTTTCAAACTTCGCAGCAGAATTAATTCAAATCAACAAATTAGTCTTTGGCACGCAGGCCTCATCAAAGTCTCATAATTCATAAGTAATACGTAAGGAAAGAGAAAGCAGGTAATAAAATTCCCATCCCGTTACGTATCAGAGCCCTAAGACACTTTGAGCCGACATTTCTACTAATCTTCGTTACCTGCAAGTTACCCATAGGGAAGGCAACGTTTTCAAGCAGAAGGGGTGAGATTCACAAACAACAATAGATAGTATAATTCATCAATTAGATTAAACAACATCAATGTAAACAATAAGCAACTGTCAGTTTATAATTAAACAATCAACAACATCATCAACAAGCTAGGACATCAACGACTCGACCGACAACAGCAACTACGACGACAACAATGCGACTAATGCAAATGCATGTGGTACCATTTAACGCGTTTGAATGACTAGCATTCCGGGGCATAAGCCCCCAACAGTTTGAATGAAATAACATTCCAGGGCATAAGCCTTCAACGATTGAGTGTAAACACTCCAGGGCATGAGCCCTCAACAATGTATGAGTATGAAATGGAATCAATAGTGTATATCTGCATAAAACTCAACAACAACTACTATATGCATATTCAACTATGACATAAACTCCAACTTGATCGAGGGAACACAACAAAAGGACGCAACAAGTCTCACGAAAAAAATTCAACATTTAAAGCATGCTACAGCAATGCTCGTCGTGGCGAGCTACTTTACTCGCTATGGCGAGTTCAAGAAAACGTGCTACTCGCCATGGCGAGCTGAAGGCGAGCAAAACTGGGTGCTCTCGGCATTTTTGACATTTTTCACCCAAAATCTTCATTTTTAAGTTCCCAAAACCCAAATTTGATTATGTAAAAAAGGGCCATTCATTCCTAAACATATTAAGGTACTCATTTTGATATAAAAATTGATCCAAAAATATCATTAGGACAATTAACGATTTTTAATTAAAGCAACTCGCTGTGGCGAGTGCATTTGCTCGCTGTGGCAAGCTATACTGGTTTTACTCGCCTGGCGAGTGGGTTTGCTCGTTGTGGCGAGCTATACAGGTTTTACTCACCTAGTGATTGGGTTTGCTCGCTGTGGCGAGTGGCGATTTACAGAACTACGAAATGTATGAACAGACTTCTACTTTTCAACCCTAAACCCCAATTTCAACACCCAAAAACCCAATTTTGATGAATTGCATTACTTCTATACAAGCTAACATCAGAACAGCAATAAACAACAACATTTTCATGAATTCATCAAGTTTTTAAAACTAATTCATCTTCAACCTAATTCAGTTCATCAGCCTAACCAACAACAACATCAATTAACGAATTATATGACCTAAAATTGAGAGTTAGTCTCACCCTTACCAGAATTTTGATGAACAAAGCTCTACAGTTCTTCTCATTAGGCTCTTCTCTCTTGGTTCTTGGTTTTCTCCTTTTTCTCTGTTTCTCTCTGTTTCTACGTGAAACTGCTTTCTGACTTTTCCCTTCTCTTTTCTCTAACTCCCTATTAATTCCACTTAATTACCACTTAATTCTAATTAACTCCTATTTAAAAAATATTAGTCAATTCTTTTTAATCCTCAAACTACCAATAATTATAATTTCTCACCTACTTTATTTAAACAATAAAATAATCATATAATAAATTATACCACACCATCAAATCCACATAAACCATTTAAAATCATATAACATATTAAAAATCAACCAAAAATAAATAAACAACAACTAGGGCGTTACAAGAATTCATTATTGATCTTCAACATACCAAACTGCACGCTCTGAGGTGCCAACTCACAAACTAGACTCAAGTCTCTAAATTGCTCAAGCAACTCGAATTCTTTTATCATCATAGCAGACATGTGCAACGTTTTTCTGCTCAAGGCATCTGCAATCACATTGGCTTTACCTGGGTGGTAATTCAAGCTAAAATCATAGTCCTTCAACAACTCAAGCCATCTTCTCTGCCTCATATTCAATTCTTTTTGATCAAATAAATATTTTAGACTCTTGTGATCACTGAACACTTCAAATCTGGAACCGTACAAATAATGCCTCTAAATTTTCAACACAGAAACGACAACAGCCAACTCTAGATCATGTGTAGGATAATTCCGCTCATGGATTCTTAACTGTCTCGAAGCATAAGTTACCACCTTACCATCCTGCATAAGCACACCGCCTAAGCCCAACTTAGACACATCACAATAAACAACAAAAGGTTCATCTGACTTCGGTAAAATTAAAATTGGAGCAGTCGTCAACCTTCGCTTCAACTCATGGAAACTATTCTCACATGGAGTATCCCACACAAAAGCTTTACCTTTATAGGTCAACTGAGTCAATGGAAGTGCCAACTTCGAAAACCCTTCGATAAATCTGCGGTAATAACCTGCTAAATCCAGGAAACTTCTAATCTTTGTGACTGACTTCAGAGTCTCCCATTGTGATACAGCCTCAATCTTTGATGGGTCTACTGCAATGCCATTACCGGAAATAATATGGCCAAGAAAACTTACTTCACTTAACCAGAACTCACATTTGGACAACTTGGCATACAACTTCTTTTCTTTCAACACTTGCAATACAATTTTTAAATGTTCTGTATGCTCTTCTTCAGTCTTCAGTCCTGGCGAGTGGGTTTGCTCGCTGTGGCGAGTGGCGATTTACAGAACTACGAACTGTACGAACAAACTTCTACTTTTCAACCCTAAACCCCAATTTCAACACCCAAAAACCCAATTTTGATGAATTACATTACTTCTATACAAACTAACATCAGAACAGCAATAAACAACAACATTTTCATGAATTCATCAAGTTTTTAAAATTAATTCATCTTCAACCTAATTCAGTTCATCAGCCTTAACAACAACAACATCAATTAACGAATTATATGACCTAAAATTGAGAGTTAGTCTCACCCTTACCTGAATTTTGATGAACAAAGCTCTACAGTTCTTCTCACTAGGCTCTTCTCCCTTGGTTCTTGGTTTTCTCCCTTTTCTCTGTTTCTCTCTGTTTCTACGTGAAACTGCTTTCTGACTTTTCCCTTCTCTTTTCTCTAACTCTCTATTAATTCCACTTAATTCCCACTTAATTCTAATTAACTCCTATTTAAAAAATATTAGTCAATTCTTTTTAATCCCCAAACTACCAATAACTATAATTTCTCACCTACTTTATTTAAACAATACAATAATCATATAATAAATTATACCACACCATCAAATCCACATAAACCATTTAAAATCATATAAATATTAAAAATCAACCAAAAATAAATAAACAACAACTAGGGCGTTACAAAACGTGTAGCTTTAGCCTATCATTTTGTCCGAGAAAATGTTCAACATGGCAAGTTTAGAGTATCCTTTGTTTCTACTGATGATCAACTTGCTGATATTCTAACCAAACCCTTGCTTCGTCCTAGGTTCGATTACTTACTGTCCAAGTTGCATATCTCTTTCAGACCATACAACTTGCGGGAGGATATCAATAATAAGAGAAAATGTCCCACATCGGATAATATGAAGAAATATGCAAAGGCTTGGTCATATAAATAAAAGTCTTGTGTGTTAGTATTTCTCGCACCAATAGTTAGTGGGTTTTGCTATAGCTAGCGTTACCTCTACTATTCACTATCTGTAATTTGTAATTATCAATTATATTATATAATTCCTTTCCTCCTGTTTCTTTATAAAAGCCAAAGCGATATGTCAGAAATACTAGGTTGCAGAATAATATTAGTTATTAAATCACTGCACTCATACGCCAGCTCCTCCTCCCACGCTAAGGGTCCGTTTGATGGTCAAGATAGGATAAAGGCAAGATATGATATAAAGCTGGATAGAGATATGATACGATAAAGACATGATAAACATTAATTCTATCATATGTTTGATGCGCACATGATAACAAATAGGATATCATTATAATTAAATGAAAAAATTGCTCTCATAATTAATTAAATACTATAAAAATCACATGTTATTAATTACAATAGAAAATACATGCTATCCTTATTTTAAAAATGACAACATTTTAAAAATGGCAGAATATCAAGATAATAAATAATGAATGATATTCTAATCCCATCGGGATAATTTCTAACTCAACATATACTTAGGATAGAAATTACAAAGGAAAGTCAGATGATAACTCAAAAAGAAGGAGCAAAGCCTTTAGAGTTCTTATATTTGCCCAACTACGATCACCAAGGCCTACTTTATAAACAGTGAAAAGGTCAACTTCCACCGAAACACTCATCACACATGCAAACGTCCAACTGATATTAAGAATAAAAATGACGAAAGTGGGTCACCTTGCCTCAAGGCCAGTTCAAATCTAAATTCATCTGTAATATTAATTCTTCATGATCTATATCTTAAAGACCTTGCAGAAGACGTGAAAATTTGGCATTTAGGAAGAAGAAGGTGAAATCGTTAGACAAAGGGGGGAAGAAGAGAAATCTGGGTTTTATCCCCATTTTTTATTTATTTTCATTTTACTCTTTTTTTATATAAAATGTGAAATATTGTATTTAAAATAATAACAAAATAAATTAATTTGTCTAGTCAGCATACCACATCAATTAAGTTGCCTAGTCAGATAGGATCATTGTTGTTTTTGATGGAACCTTTAAATAATAGAGGGGGAATCTAATTCGTTTTTTACAAGGATTTTTTTAAAACTCGCCCACATTAGAGGTTACACTATTTAACCCTAGAATAAATATTGTGTTAAAAAACAAAAGAAAATAGTATAATTGAGATAGAGATGGATAAATATATAGATAGATAGAGATGCTTTTACTAAAGTACCCTTATAAATTAATGACGCTTTCACAATTAAGTGAAAAGTGAAAAATAATAAATAAAAAAGGATACAAGTAGTATTAAATTAGAGAGTATAATTTGAAAGGAAAAAAAATGTCGTCATGAGTTTAACTCAGTTGGTTAGGATATAATTATTGTAAATTTAGAGTTTTATTTAATTTCAAAAGTTAATAAAAAATATCATTTATTTTACTAAACTATTATTTTGACTACATATTGATATACTTAGTCAAAGTTGTAAAAGTGGATTTGTACTCGTGCTTGAAATTAACCTTAGTTGTAGTTTTTCTCTTCGAACGTTTACTTTTATTTTGCTTTGACCATGCGTTAATTACTCCCTAATTATTATGAGGAACCACCAAGCCTACTCATAATAAAAAGAAACTTTCGGCCCTTTATTTTTCATAGTTGAAAAAACATACTTGTTACAGGGAACCCACCTGTACACAAAAAAAAATAAAAATCATTTCCTTTAAAAAATCAAATTTATATTTTTTGGATGTGTTTATCAGATTCAAGTTGTTCTGTCACCTCTGATATAATTCATATTAGAAAAACATGTTGTATCCCGAAAAAAATATATGTTTACGAGGCGGATAACTCTTTAATGACAATGAATTCATCACGTCTTATGTTATATAATAGTTTATTTTTTTGCAGGTTACATATGAGTTGTTAACAGAAGATGTTGATAAAGTTTTATTAGTGTCTAGTTATACAAAAATTTCAAAGACATCTAATTAAGTTTATTGATCTTTCCCTTTTGCTTATGTTTGATTGATGCTTATATATATATATATATATATATATATATATATATATATATATATATGGTGATTTTTATTTGAGGATAATTCTTATGACTAATTTTTACTCGTTTAACTAATTCACTTGTTTTATTTGAGAATAATTCTTACATGATTCACATGATGTAAAAATAATTTTGAGTCATTCGTTTAACTAAAAAAAAACCATGTAACAATAATTTTGAAAAAATAAATTATGTTAATAAATGACAGAGTGAAACTAAATGTAACAAAATGGCTCCTTGGAAAAAAAAAATGTAACAAAATGGTAGACCGGTGCATTATCATTGTGCAAGTCCTGACTCCTTTTTTTTTTTAAATATGAAAATGGTTGCATGGAATCAAACTCCTGACAAATTAGTAAAAGCAGACACTTATGCAATTTATATATTGTGCTTATTGTGTTACAAGTTCCCTTTGTTAATACATATACTTAGTTTAATAGCAGTTTTATCCCCCTAACTTTCTTAAAGTTGCGATTTTGACTTCATAAGAAAAAAAACTACAAAACCATCCGTTAAGTTTTGCACCTGTGGCAGTTTTGGCCTCTAAGGCCAATTCTGACTCGGTCTACGATGACATGGCACCCTAAGTGAGGTGTCACGTGTTATTTTTTATTTTATTTTTTGCCTTGGGGGCTAAAACTGCTACAGTTGCAAAACTTAAGGGACGATTTTGTAGCTTTTTTTTCTTAGGGGGCCAAAATCGCAACTTCGTGAAAGTTAGGGGGCGCAAATTGCTATTAAGTCTATATACTTTCTTCAAAGTTTTAGCCACATCAATATCAAAAGTCCAAGTCTGCTCCTGATAGTCATTGTCATTTTGTTCATAAAAAACGATAAACCCACCACCACCAACAACCTCCACAACCCTGTCAAATGTCTAAACACTTAAGGAAAACATTTTTGTTCCTTAAAATGCTTAAAAAAAATGTCACAAAGACTAAAAAATGTGATTTTATTTTGTAGTGACTAAAAACAAAATTCCAAATATATATATAGGGATCAATTATTTAATTAACCCTACAATAAATTGTAAAGAATTTTACATGTGGAGGAGTTAGTTATTGCACATAATAATTTACAAGTTCGCTTTGTTAATATATATATATATATATTTATTTTTTTGTCAACTAGTCTAGTGATTAGAATTCACCTTGTGTCTGAAGTTCGAACCACGTCCTCTGCATATAATAATGTATGTCCCTACCATCTGAAATATATTTATTAAATACAGGATAACTGGGGTAATAAATACATCTCATGGAGTAATAACTTCGTCCGCGTGGTCTGATATGGCTTTCAATAAAGACTCGGCAGTATTCTGTATTCTGTATTCTGTACTTTCTGAATCGATTGTTCCAAACTCTACTAAGCCAGTCACTGATACAATGTGCGTATATAGTTTGTTGCAGAAAACCCAGCCTAGCCGTACATGTGGCAGCCATGCAAAATGGAACAAACTCCATTTCTTTTAGGTTGTGCCCTTGTACTATTACACTTTGTTTTGTCTTTAAAGAAAATAAAGCATAAATAAAAAATTACAGAAAAAAATGTAGGTTTAATAAATAAGAAACAATGTAGCTGATCTATTGTACTTTTTCATGTAATAAAACAAAACAAATTAAAAGAAAAAAAGGAAAAAAGTCTACTTTTTTTGGAAGTGAAGTAGGACTTCCTATTGTTAATTAATATTAATAACTAATATGTAATTTTGTAATATGACTTATTTATGCTTATTTTTTAAGGAAATAAGGGAATTGAATTGTGACTCAATTAAAATTTTCGTTTGTTCTAAATTTTAGAAGGGAAATACGAAACTGGTTCTAAAGCATGTATACAAATAAATTGAAAAAGAAAAGTAAATACAATTGTGATATGTTTCTAATGTAATAAAAGATTTAACTTGGGTCGGTAGTGTGGTGTTGATCTATAAATTTAGAGTATGTTCTTCTCAAGGTTGTATGTTCGATTATTTTTTGTGTTAATTTTGATGTGATAATTTTACTTCTTCAAAATAAAAATAAAAAATAAAAAGATAAGAGATAAAGAACATTGCCATCACGAACATAACAAACACAAGATGTAAGAAAAATATAAGAGATGGAGAGATGGGCCAGTTAAGCACAAATGTGTCTAAAGGGAAATATGACAAAAGGTGAAAGTAACAAACACAACAAAACCACAATTATAAAATGGTGTAATCTATACAAAGAGATGGCATAGACCACCAAAAATGAAGAAGAAAATGAAAACCCACCACCAACAATAACCTCTACAACCCTAGCAAACATCTAAATCCATCGTCAACAAAAGCAAACGAAAAACCCAAACCATTCCCTTCCAACTAACAAACGCAAACGCTTAAATCCTTATTCATCATCAACTCAAACCCATACCACAATCTTCGTCTTCATCATTAATTGCAAACTCGACCCATAAAACATTTACCCATTAAACTCACAAATCCGGACCAAGTACAACGAAAGAGATTGTTGAGAAAGGTAGATCCCAAATTTTTTATTTAACCCATTAAAAATCATAAACTTGAAAGTTATTTCATCTTCTTCAAAAGAAAAAAAAAAGTGCAGTGAAGACGTTTAAACAAAGTTGCTCCTCTACGGCGAGAAAGAGAGCGAAGATATATGAGGTTGTCATTTAAAAGTTTTTAATGAGAATGAAATGACGAGGGATGAGAGTGAAGAGAAGAAAATATAAGAAAATGATGTCTTTCATTCAATTTCTATTTTCATGGTTGATTAATTTTCTAAGTTTTGAAGATAAAGAACTATGAAATGAAGAAATGGAAGCTTATGTTGGCTATTACTGGATGTGCACTATAGAAATCGTGTTGGTGAAATTAGATGGTTCTTATGCTTTAATGCATGACATTTAAAGCACTTTCTTACATGGTTTTGATTTTAAAACCAAAAACTCACCAACTTACCATTCAAGTATGTAGGGTTTCATGTGAAAAAAGAGATGAAGTCTTCCATTTTTGAAAAAACCATGTGTAAAATTCGTTTTAATATTTAATATTTTTTTTAACAAGTAAATGATATCTGTCAAAAAAAAAAAAAACAAGTAAATGATATATATTACGAAAAGATTTCTTAACTAGGGTGTTTGACCAAAAGAGTTATAATAAAAATAAAAACATTTTTTAATGTTGGTAGTCAAACAAGAGATCCAGATACTCTCCCTTCGAAGTATCTACACTAATCTCAACTATTTTTTATAGGCCATTAGATATATCCGATATATGTTATAGAAAAGCAATACATGCGATGAAAAGAGATTGAAAGAAAAAAAAAAAATACCATATCAGCGAAATCCATATTATTTACACATTGATAAGGATTGATTTATTCTATTTTTTACATTGAGTTTAGGTTTGAATCTCGGTAATGACGTCTGGCCTAATAATTTCAATATTTTAGCTAGTTGAGTTAGAACTTATGAGACCTATCACTTGCCTTTTATTCCACCAGGTGAAAATATTTTCCACCATTTTATTGATCCATTAGCTAAAATCATCGCCACATAAAATAGTAGCTTATGCTACTTTAGTTTTTTGTTTTGATTCGTATTACAATGAATTTGATCATTAGCAATTTGCTTCTAGTAACTTCTACTCGAGTCCTTTCTCCTTCTTGTCTTATCTTCCGAAATAGCACAATATATGGCCAATGACATTAATGTGGATTTTGTTGTTATTTAGTTTTTATTTTGTTTTACTTTTATGTGCATTAACATAGACCAACGATTCAAAGAAATATACTACTATTTAAGGCTACCAATACGACAAGAACTTGAACAATAGCTACAAAACATGATAAGATGATAGAATGCGATAACACTACAAGAGTTGGGTTACAAACTAGAAATAACAATAAATTGATAATACATGCATGATGACAAAAACTTCAAAACCCTAAATTGATTAGACAAGACAACAACATATGAAACTAGAAACTGAAACATTAATAAATTTCTTGTAAAGGTAGGTGCTAATTAAATTAAACCTAAGAGTGCCATTTTTTTACTCAAAACCTAAGACTATCTAAACTAAAGCAATATTGAATTAGCACTCAATAAATCAATAACAACAACATGCATGCATGCAGAGCATCGAATTACATATAATCAAGGACAAGGGTGGACACCACCGCAATCCAAACCAGTAGTACCACCACCCAAACCACCACCACCACCTAAGCCTCCGGCACCACCAGCGCCACCCACGCCTCCAACTCCTCCGGTACTACCTACGCCTCCAACTCCTCCAGCACCACCCAAGCCTCCAACACCACTACCACCACCTAAACCTCCACCACCACCACCCAAACCGCCAACACCACCACCGGCGCCACCTAAGCCTCCTACTCCTCCAGCTCCACCCAAACCTCCCACTCCTCCAGCCCCACCCAAACCTCCAACACCACCACCAACCCCACCTAAACCCCCAACACCACCTAACCCTCCAATTCCATGGTGACCACCAAGAACTCCAACCCCACCACCAATCCCATGGAAGCCACCAATTCCAGCTGCACCACCAAGCCCACCAATTCCAGCTGCACCACCAATCCCATGGACGCCACCGATACCACCAACAATGCCATGGTGAGCACCGATAATTCCAGCTCCACCACCAATCCCATGGAAGCCACCAATTCCAGCACCACCACCAAGGCCACCAAACTTTCCTATTCCACCGCCTAACCCACCAAACTTCCCAATACCACCACCAATACCATGGTAACCACCAATTCCAGCTCCACCCCCAATCCCACCAAACTTTCCTATCCCACCACCAATCCCACCAAATTTTCCAATTCCACCTCCAATGCCACCACCAATTACACCAACCTTCCCAATTCCACCACCAATCCCACCAATCCCAGCAAAGCCACCAGCAACACCACCAACACCACCAACCAGGAAATTCTTCTTGTCACCAACACCCTTACCAGTTGAACTTACTGCATGTGCTGGAAGATTTGCATGCACGTCACCCATCTTTTGTTCATGGCCACCTTCTCCATTTGGAACCGTACGTGCTGCACTTGCATGCACTACAACTAGTACAACAAACAAAAGAATTGTACTCACCTTTTCCATCTTACTTACCTTTTGAACACTTTGTTTCAGTTTTTCAGTAGGAAAAACTTGATATGATGTTGTAGATTGCATGCATAAACGGTGTGTTATATAATAGTGGAAAAGGTATAGTGGACAGTTGAGAGCAATAAAAGATAGCAAGTGAAAGTAGTAAAGAGTTGTCAAGTGTCGAGAATGCATGGGAAGTCTTTAATAAGTTGAAGGGTATCAGAAAGTTAGGTAGAATTGAAAGAAGAGAAAATTTAAGAAGGTCATGTGGGATGTCGCCATATAGTAATTTCAAAATCACATAGGTTTTGCATTTCCAGTAAGTATATTGGACCATGCTTCTCTTGATCCAGCCTGTGCCACAGATGTCTTGTAGTTGATGATCAAAAAATTTATAGAAAAAGTAGTAATAATACATTTTCTAACACTAGATGTTTCATAAATTTCCCTTTTTATTTATTGACATTTATATTCCGTTCCATATATTGATTTTTTTGTCACACATGATTTAGTAATTTGAAAGGCAAAAAAAAGTAATTTGACTTCTTGTTTTCTTTCAAAATATTGAGAATATATCATTTAAATAATTTTTAGACAAAATTATATCATTCGTTCCTTAACTTAATTTCAGATAATATTTTTGTCTTTTATCTTTTTTTTGTTCCGATTTAGTCATTTATTTTATAAAATGTCAACGTAGTTATCCATTTTTATATAAAAAAAAAAAAAAAGATAAAAAAATTCATCCGAAACTCATCAAACTCTAAACAAATCTTCATCGTACAAACTTAGAAGCACATATTTCATTGAAGAAATCTCATAAAAATGATAAGATATTGATATTTTATAATGAAAAGGACTAAATTGAGATAAAAAAAGAAGATGAAGAACAAATTATTATTTATAATTAAGTTAAAGGATGAATTGTGTAATTTTGTCTAATTTTTATTGATAAAATAAACGTCAAATTAGCAAGTTCAAACTTTATTCTCTTTCTTTTTGAAGAAGTGCTTAGTTTTAAATATTCAAATGTCAATGTGATATGTTTTTGTTTTGAAGCAGCACAAATATATATAACAATAATAGGAAGTACAAATATAACCCCAACCAAAATACAACGACACCAAAGAATATTTCACTTACCCTCGTAAAGCATTTATTACAGTGAGTTTTACTTACGTGTCTTAACTAATGCTCTCAAACATTCTTTAAGCATTCTAAAATAAATAATTATTTATTGAAAAAATCAAACACTTTGACTTTCAATGCATTGAATGCACATATTTTTATCAATACATAGCGCTTATAGTTCTTAACGAATGCATCAGAAGCACTCGTTAATATTTTCCTTTACTTATTTACTTATTTAGCAACTTGTTAAATAAACATCCAAAAGTGAAAATTTGAGTGCTTTTAGAGAATTGGGTCACTACAAGCAACCTCTTTCTCTCCATTTTTTCGAGTCCAAAATAAATTGCAGTAAAATAAATATATATTTTTTGTTAAATTTAATGATTTAGAATTATTGATGAAACTTATTTAATAACTCTTTTGAGATGTTGATGGAGAGACCAAATGTTTACTATATATTAATATTAAAAAATTGTATCTTGTGTATTCCAGTAAGGTTCTAGATGTGCATGAATTGCTTCATAAAATCTAGTTTTCTTCATGGTTTTTGTTGAGAAACACCATTATGCACATTGTTTTTACTATGAGTGGGTGGTGGAACCAATTCTTTGTTTGAGCCGGTAGCTTCAATGTGTGGGGCATGTTTGGGTGCCTTTGAGCAGGGTCTTGTGTCTCAGCTCTCTGGTGGAGTAGGCATGGTCCATTCTACATTTGGTTTTGGGTTACTAGGAAGGAGGGAGGTTTATGTTTTGTTTCTTGGTTGGAGTTGAGTGTGTTTTCTTTTATGGTGGGGATTTTGTTCTAGCTTTTTTATTGGCGATGAAGGTGATACTATTTTTCTAGTTGGAGACTTTAGTCACCTTTGGTACTTCTGATTACTTGAATATTTCATCCATATATATATATATATATATATATATATATATATATATATATATATATATATATAATCTTACCGGATCAGAAGATCAACATTCAGTGTGATGGGTTTGTTGGCTTTGTAAGCTTGGAACGAATGGAGGGTGTATCTGCACACACTTTAACGTTCAAGTCAGTAAGACAACATAATAGAAGTTAAGGGTTGAAAAATATTGTATCTTTGGGGACTATGTAAAGTCCCCTTATAAAGAGAGGAGTTGCAGGTGTCGTTGTTAATGGCAGAAAATCGATGCTCAACGGTTACGAATGCGGGAACCGTAACCGTCGAGCGTTACAATGTTGCAAATCATGGGGGCCATTATGATTTTTTCTTTGAATCAACGTCCCGTGTTTCTACGAGCACCCTCTCACATAGAGGTGATGTGGCATGAGAAATTGGCCCAATATTAGGTTAGGCTTGTTTATTTGGCATGGGCTGTTGGGAGCATATGCCTTTAGGCAGTTCAGAACAGTAAAACCTCAATTCGTTGATCTCATGGTAAGGGTGATGACTTCAAGCAATAATTATATTTTATGTGAAGATAGATATTATGTTTGTGGGGATTTAGTTGTGAAGAGCATGGCGTTCATTTAATACTTGTAATTTGTATGAAAACTGCAAGTTTTAGGAGTAAGGAGGATTGATGGTTTGTGAAGAACATTTCTCGTATAAAGATTTACACTCTGAAGAAGCAAGTTATTTTGATGTTTGACTTAGAACTGTAATGTGCTCGCAGCGAGTCGGTTAATTCGAGAAGAGTTATGCTTGCATAAAGCGAAGGATAATGATGCTTGTTGGAGAGTTGTTTCGTTGGAGTGCTCGGATGGAGTCAAAAAATAAATTCCCATTAGAAGGACCCTGCTCGCGTAGAACTATTAAGATTTAGACTTACAAAAACATTTAGCTCCCAATGGTTTTGAAGAGGAAGATGAAGAAGAAGAAAATCAAGCTTGAACGACTTTGTCATTGTTCCTTTCTTTTGTTTTTAACATGTTTAAATTGAGCGTAATGCCAATGACATTGTGTAGCACTCATGATTTACACTTAATGTAATGCCTATACTTAGGGATTCCTCGTTTGTCGTGCATGTTTATAATGCTTTTCTTTTTATACTTACTTAAATGTATGTTTTATTTCAAGTATTTTTGCTCGTTTTGTTTGATCCGAGCAAACGATGCTTATTCGATGAATTTAACCGTAATTTAGATAATCCATATTTGTCGTGGATACGATCCCAATTAGATTAATACAAGTGTTTTTGCTCGTTGTAAGCAGTGTAGTCGACATATCTGATCGTAGTTTTGATTATTTGTAAGATCTTAGTCAAGCGTTTTGAAGAAAAGCTATAGTAGTGGTGTATGGTACCCTTCCTCCCCAAAGTCATCTCTTCGTATGATGTTGAAGTGATGACTTGAAGTCTCTTACTTTGGGGATCATGGTGTTACCATTCTAATCATTACACAAAATATACATTAGAAGCACTCGCGTCCAAAAGATGTAATTTTGAACATGTGCTCGGAGTTGTTGACCAAGTAGAAGACGGTGGATGAACAAAAACATATTTGCTGACTGTGTGGAATGCACAATCTGCAAACAATCAAAATCCTGAAATATTATATATATATATATATATATATATATATATATATATATATATATAAAAGTGTGTGTAACAATAATATCACCCTAAAGTCTTTATGACCAAATGAGCTTTTAATCATTTTCCTTGCCAACAACAATAAAAGGAAAGAAAATGAGACCCAAACAATGGGAAAAAAGATATAGTTCTTCTCTTATCCTACTTAAAACCATGGAAATTCAAAAATGTTCTTGGAACTTGAGCAGTGGTATGGTATATCTATTTGTTGTGAATTTAGAAATATCAATGATTTAGAGTTGAAAGGAGAAAATGTGACGTTAATTGCATAGGAAATTAGCTCCAAAAGAGAAGCTTCAACAAATCTCTTTTCTCTTTCAAAGCTGAACTGTAGTATTATGTGGCAAAAATCTCGCATGAAATGACTCAAAGAAGGAGATTTCAACACAAAGTTCTTTCATAAATGCATGACTAATAGAAGAAGAGGTAATAAAATTGCTTGTTTTGAGGTAAATGGGACAAAATTAACAAGAGTTCAAGAGATAAAACAGGAAATATTTGATCATTTTTGTGGGTTGTTCAAGGATCCGAAGGTGAATCGGCCTTTGTTAGAAATATTTGAGTTTAATCGAATTGGGGATTAAGAAAATTCATGTCTCATTATTGAATTCAGAGTAGAGGAAATTAAAATAGAAGTGTGGGATTATGAGATTTCAAAGAGTCCAGGCCCAGGTGACATTAACTTTGGGTTTATCAAAGAGTTTTGGGAGGTGATTAAGGAGGATTTAAAAAGATTCATCAGTGAAATCAATTTTGACGGTCGTATTGTTCGTGGGGCAAACAATGCTTTCATAGCTCTAATTTCGAAGATTGATAATGCGGTGAAATTGATGATTTTTGGCCGATCTTTTTAATTGGATGCATGTACAAAGTTTTATCCAAAATTCTTGCAAATCAATTAAAGAAGGTGGCTCAAAAAATTATTTCAACTTCGCAATTTGTATTCTTGGAGGGATGGCAAATGGTGGATCGGATATTAATAGCAAATGAACTCATTGACGAGACCAAGAGGAGGAAAAGAGAAGTTGTGTTGTTCAAAGTAGATTTTTAAAAAGCGTTCGATTCAGTGGATTGAAATGATTTAGATTCTGTGATAGGTAAAATGAGATTCAGAGACAAATGGAAAGGATGGATATCGAAATATTTGCGTACTACTTCTATGTCAGTTTTAGTTAACGGAAGTCCCACAAAAGAGTTCAGTGTGGGTAAGAGATTGAGACAAGGCGATCCACTATCACCTTTTCTATTTTTATTGGCAGCTGAAGGTCTCAATTTAATGTTGTCAAAAGAAGTGCAAATGAATTTTGTAACGACCCGATTTTTAAGATATTATTTATTTAATTGTCTGATGCGTTTTAATTGTTGGGTTAATTGGAATTTATTAGAGATAAAGTAATTAAGGGTAATTTGGTAAATTTTGGTATGAAATACATTTTAGTAATTTAGAAGTGGAGAAATATTTATTGATGTTTGTAACAGCCCGTTTTTCGCTAGAATTATTTTAATTATTTATTGTCTGTGTTTATATGTGCTTGTATGTGATTAATTGCATCTGTGTGTATTTTGTTTGGAATTAGTGGTTTTTTGGCCAAAAAGGGTATTTTAGTCTTTTTAAGACTCATGGATATTTTGGTCATTTGGTGAGCAAGGGTAAATTAGTCATTTTATTCAGGGTTATTTTCGGTGTTTTAAGTGGGAGTGATTATTTTTACCTAGTTACTGGTGAGTTGGGGTAATTATTTAGAAACGGTAATATTCGTTATTTTAACGGTTTAAGTGAGTAGTAACCTTGGTGAATTAATTAGTAAGAATATCGAGCTCATTAAGACAATTAGAGACTAAGCCCAATTTTGTGATGACAATATAAACACAACCCTTGTGAGAAAATTAGGTCATTACATTCATTCACTTATTTCACAAACATTTTGAGAGAGAGAGAGAGAGAGAGAGAGAGAGAGAGAGAGAGAGAGAGAGAGAGAGAGAGAAGAGGAGAGAGAGAGAGAGAGAGAGGAGAGAGAGAGAGAGAGAGAGAGAGGAGAGAGAGAGAGAGAGAGGAGAGAGAGAGAGAGAGAGAGAGAGAGAGAGAGAGAGAGAGAGAGAGAGAGAGAGAGAGAGAGAGAGAGAGAGAGAGAGAGAGAGAGAGAGAGAGAGAGAGAGGAGAGAGAGAGAGAGAGAGC